>ML677364.1:0-188695 GCA_007922305.1 Dermatemys mawii | reverse complement strand
CCCAGCAGGCGGGGCGCGCGGGCCCCCAGCAGGCGGGGCGCGCGGGCCCCCAGCAGGCGGGGCGCGCGGGCCCCGCGGCTCAGCCTGGCACTCCTGGTGGGAGCACGGGGTCCCTTATCGTGCCTGCCGCTCGCAGGCCGGATAAAAATGGCCAGCAGACCACATGTGGCCCGCGGCCCGTAGTTTGCCCATCCCTGCTTTAAAGCTTACATATTTCACAAAATCTTATCAATGTTAAACAACCAACAAAAGATGTGGTGTTAAACAAAAGAACAAATTTTAATCCTTTTACTTGTTGTTAAACCCATTATCAGGTGCATTATATGTCATTCTGGTACTGTTTGTATATTTAGAATGTAAGCTCCTTGGGGCATGGTTGGTATTCTTCTGTTTGTTTTATACAGTGTTGAGTGCATTGTTCACTCTCACTAAAATTAATTTGCACAAGGTTAATATCCAGATTTGTGTAGAGTGTGAGTTAGGTATATTCATATTGTTCTAGTTCTTATTAAAGTGTCTGGCACATTCAGCAATGACTCCCAAATTAAAGGTCCAATCCTGCAAATCCTCTGCATATGGAACTTTCATTATCTTTAAGTCAAGTCAGTTGGCTAGAACAGAATGTGCATTCACACACAGAGGTCTTACAGGGTTGCACAATAATGGAATAATGGATATCAGGTATAAATCATGTGACTTGCACATGTTCCCTGAGATTAGAAATATCTTGTACAGAATTACTAACCAGAAATGTGTGGGAAAATCTTTTCTTAAATTGCAATATTGAAATTAAAAAGAGAGAAAACCTTTGTGAAATGGACTTCGGTTTTCTTCTGTAAAACACTTTGGATTTGAATCCAGATCCTTCCCCATACAAGTCCAGTACCTTCACCATACTCAGTTTATACTCAGTTACACAGTTGTTTTAGTCCTAGATTTTGTCGCATACTGAGAAGAGTGCTCGTGAGTCAATTAATTTTAATGGTCTTTTGGTTTAACAGCATTACCGTAGTTTAGATAAAAGTTATCAAGTTAAATGAAAAATAGGCAGGAGAACCTTTTATCATTATAGTTTCTGTAGTCCAAATGAATTTTA
This sequence comes from Dermatemys mawii, assembly GCA_007922305.1. Lineage (NCBI taxonomy): Eukaryota > Metazoa > Chordata > Testudines > Dermatemydidae > Dermatemys > Dermatemys mawii. Next base: position 187,599 of record ML677364.1, on the reverse strand, counting down.
GAGTAACTATGGTAGGTAATTTTAATCTATTTTACTAGGTAATAATACTGATGGGATTGAGAGCCGGAATGGCACCGCAAGTGCTCTCTTGCACATAGATGAGTCTACTGGACTTGGGAGACTAGCTAAACAAAAACCAAAGAAAAGGAGGAGACCTGAATCCAGGCAGTACCAAACAGGTGAGTACTTAAATGCTTAGGTAATTTAGTGACAGGGCCATAAAAGCACCTCGACAGAGACATAGGGATGCTAATAAACAAATGTGCATTGCCACTGAGGACTTGAAGACACAACGTTCTGTAGAGAGAATATGGTTACTTTGCTTCTCAGATTTGTTGGCAAGATGTTCAGCTCACATACCCAACTTGTATTTTCTTTTTAAAATTCTGAAATAAAAATGTTAGAAAAACTTATCATCCCAGCTTCAGATGAAAGTGAATCCTTCTCAGAAAAAACAAAAGCAATACTGTGGCAAAAAGTTAAATTCTTATACATTTAACTTGTTAAACAAATTTGAATTGACTAGCATATACAATCTTTTTCAAAAATTGATCTTGGCCAAATAAAATATTGCTGTAAATGGTACTTTTCTAAAAAACTGGTTGCCTTTTTTGTGTATAAACTGAATAAAGTTAAGTATGGCGGTTAATTTAACAAATAACTAAAGAAGTTTGAGTATCATAAGTTACTTTATCTGATATAAATTCTGTACATGTTCCCTTATGTCTTTTAAACTTACTATAATTATGAAATAAGTTGTCCTAATGGTCTTCCTAGAATCTTTACTTGAAACCACAAGAGCAGCTGCATGGTGTTGACATTAGTAGGCTTTTACCTTCATTGAATTATTTATTTTTCTAATGAAGTAAAAAGAGCACCTCTCCATTTATTTAGGTGTTCTTGACTTAAAATACAAATATCAAAAATTCCTTTCCATAGTAACTAAACTGTAGCAGTTCTATTTCACATAGCCCCTAAGTAGCAGACCAGGCAAATTAAAGACTGAAATAATCCTTCCTTTTACACCACCAACTACCCTGTTAATTCTCCCTTATTTGGGGGAAAATGTGCTTCATAGAGTTCTCAGAGGGTAATCAAATTCAGGCTAATTTGGACAGAGCTGAGGGAATGAGTTCCAAAGCTGAGGAACCCTTACATAAAAGGTTATCCCATTGACCCACTCTCATTCATACCAAGAGGAGTCCAGCTTGAACATCTCTCCTGCTTGCAACCATGACATCTGGCATGAGAAGGGAGGTAATTTCTCAGATTCATAGGCCTTAGGATGTTTAGCACAGATCATGTGGCACCGATGTAATATTCTCCCAGGATGATGTTCTGCTTAACAAATGAGTTGATGAGTTTTGTGCCAACTTCAGTCTGAGAGTGGTTTTAATGTGTAAACCTATGTAGATTTCATTATAGTAGTATAATCTTGAAAAGAAAAAGACTTGGGTAACACATGTAAGTTCTGCTTCCGAAAGAAATGACTGCTAATTCCTTGCCATTCGTATATGAAAAAGATCCATCCTGTCCACTACTGATATCTGATCTCATAGCAAACAGAATGTACACTATCTTACAGAAATTATATTGTATAGGAATGTTTGTGGTATAAATAGACTTCATTTTGTTACAAAGTATAACTTGGAAATTTGGAATGTTATGGGAGCAGAAATAGTTTGCTGTGGGAGGTTGTGTCATTGGTTCACAGAAGTTGTCCTTTGACATAAATTTTCCATTTTTGATTAAAATGTAATGATTCTGATTAAAAGACAATTTTGAGAGAATGTTGAAGGACTTGTAATCATTAACATGCTAACTTATTCCTTATTGAGGTTCTACACATTTCTTTCATGTAGTCTGTGTGATGTTGATTCATTGGTTGTAAAGATACCCTTCTCTCTGTATGTTTCATACTTGACAGAAGTGCCAAATGCAGAAGTTTTGAGTCTGCACTTGTTAGTGTTGGGAAATTCTAACTATCAATGCTATAGGATTAGTGCAGAATAGTGGTTAAAGTGAACTTAATAACATTAATGGAAGTAACTAATTTGGCTTTATTTAACAGAACTACTTATTGTTACATCACATAAATTAAATGACTTGAAGTAGAATGTTTGACGGTCAATTTCATGATACTTTGTTTATTTTCAGCAATAATCATCGGCCCTGATGGTCATCCTTTGACTGTTTACCCTTGCATGATTTGCGGAAAGAAGTTTAAATCCAGAGGTTTCTTGAAAAGGCACATGAAAAACCATCCAGAGCACCTTCTTACTAAGAAGAAATACAGATGCACGGACTGTGATTACACTACCAATAAAAAAATAAGTTTACATAACCACCTGGAGAGTCACAAGCTGACTAACAAAACAGAAAAGCTTATTGAATGCGATGAGTGTGGGAAAAGCTTCTCTCATGCAGGAGCTTTATTTACTCACAAGATGGTGCATAGGGACAAAGGAGCCAACAAAATGCATAAGTGCAAATTCTGTGATTATGAGACAGCGGAACAAGGGTTACTGAGTCGTCATCTTCTGGCTGTCCACAGCAAGAACTTTCCTCATATTTGTGTAGAGTGTGGCAAGGGATTTCGTCATCCATCAGAGCTCAAGAAGCACATGCGAATCCATACTGGTGAAAAGCCATACGAGTGCCAGTATTGTGATTACAGGTCTGCTGACTCTTCTAATTTGAAAACTCATGTAAAGACTAAACATAGTAAGGAAATGCCATTCAAGTGTGATATTTGTTTTCAGACTTTTTCGGATACCAAAGAGCTGCAGCAGCATATACTTATGCATCAAGAAAGCAAAACACATCAGTGTTTGCATTGTGACCACAAGAGCTCAAACTCAAGCGATTTGAAACGGCATATAATTTCAGTCCACACAAAGGATTACCCTCATAAGTGTGATATGTGTGATAAAGGCTTTCATAGGCCCTCAGAACTGAAAAAACATGTGGCAGCCCACAAGGGTAAAAAATTGCACCAGTGCAGACATTGTGACTTTAAGATTGCGGATCCGTTTATTCTAAGTCGCCACATTCTCTCAGTTCACACAAAGGATCTTCCATTCAGGTGTAAGAGATGTAGAAAGGGGTTTAGGCAACAAAATGAGCTAAAAAAACACATGAAAACACACAGTGGCAGGAAAGTTTATCAATGTGAGTACTGTGAGTATAGCACTACAGATGCCTCAGGCTTTAAACGGCATGTTATTTCTATTCATACAAAAGACTACCCTCACCGTTGTGAATACTGCAAGAAAGGTTTCCGAAGGCCTTCAGAGAAGAACCAGCATATTATGCGGCATCATAAAGATATTGGGTTGCCTTAAAGTCTCTTTTGCAGACTTATGGCTTGGAGTTGTAAAGGATATTGCTTTTCAGGCAGTCAGCTTATTTTAAAACCAATCACCTGCGATCACAAAAAAAAAACCCTAAAAAAAAAACCCTGTGCATTTGATTTATTGCTGTATACAAATAGGATTATTGCTTCTAGTTGACTTTTATACATTTTGTTCAATAGAGTGTTCTGAATTCTATTCAGTTTGTTTAATAAATGAGGAAAAGATGGCAACAATAAAGTTGCATTTAATAAAGTAAACCCTGTCTCATACTGAATTTTTCAACCATATAGCTTATTTAAGCATCTGTCTTACTGACTTTGTTGGTACTCACAGTGTCCATGTTAATTCAGTTTTGTTGTGAATTTTAAAAATATTTTAAATTTTCTCTTGCTAAAATTGTCAAACATACAAAATAACATGGAGAATTTTAATGTCAAGAATAATGTTATTAGGGCCAACCTATTTGTCTTAATTTAGTGTATACAGAACTTGTGGCAAATTAAAAAAACTTTACATTTGAGCAGTTACATTTAATATTACTGAACAAAAAATACATTTTGCATTTATTCAGGTTTCCTTTACAAAGGGTCTCATTCCTCCCTTTATAATAAGTAAAAATAATGGTTGGGGGCGTTTTTTGTGGAGTGAGAATTTGTTCATAAGTATTACGTTTATTCTCTGTGCTTCTTTGTCTTTGAATGGTTATGTATAACAAAAGAGTTTTGGTTTTCTCAACTTCCTGTGGCTAACGTTGGAAACATAAAATATAGCACTTCCATTTACCTGGATAAGCTGCAACTTCTTGTGTGTACAGCTAAGTGTACCCCCAAATTAAATATGATTTTATGTATAACAACATGAAACAGCAGTATTTGGGTCAAATCACATTTTTGCTGGGAATTATTTTAGTTTTATACTAAAGTCCAACAGATGTCTCAGACATTTTTGCAAATGTATTATTTAGAGAGAGAACTTCAAGTAGGAAATAGTAGGAGCAGATGATTGTTAAGGAACGGAGATCCAATTTTCATGCGGATATCCTTAATAAAAATAAATTATGACAGAGGCAGAACTGTTTTTAAATAGAATTTCTCATGAACCATCGGCAGCTGTGCTAAGCTACTATTTATTAAATAATTAGTATCCAGAATTAACCCAGTTTTTCTAGTCTGTTTATAAACAAATGGGAGAGCATTACAATTGTATGTAATTTTACCACCTGAAGTCTATTACTAAGATAAAGCTGCAATGCAATATTGGTTACTAATTGCTGTATAAATGTGTAAGATACAAAGTCATGTGTCTTGAGACGACAAAAGGTAAAACAAAATTGAATTGCTTAATTACAAGTCATGTATTAGGGCCTGATCCTGGAGTCCTTATTAAAATTCCAACGGAAGTAAGTGGTTGATTGAGAAAGGATTGTAGGATGTGGCCCCAAATGATTATAGGATTAGACAGATTCTGCAAGCATTAATCCCACCAAATAGCACTTACTGATAGTAGTTCCATTGTCTTTACTAGGACTACTCACTGGGAGCAAGGGATGCAGAAGTTGGCTCTTAGTTGTTAATCAGACCCATAGTGAATGAATTTTCCTCTTTCAGATGTTTGTCCTAAATCTTTACTATTTTGTTTTCTTATTGAGAACTGCAACTATCGCTCAGCCAGTTCATATGTTTTGTTGTAAGTGTAAACACTTGAGTATAACTTGGACTTGTCTTTTCAGGCAAGGCTAATGCTTTCTAATGCTGTTTTTCCCCACACTTTTTTGTGATGTTTGATTAATAGTGCTAGACGTACTGATCCAGTCCTACATTGGCTAATGTTGCTAATAATAAATAAATTCTGATCACTTCATGTGTAATCGGTGAGCACTCCTGTGCCTGACTTCAGTGGGAATCTATGTGGTCACAGCAGTCTGCCTGCAAGCTGTATATCTCAGGATCAGGTCCATAGTGTGTGAAAACTTGATGCACAGTTTTTCATTGAAATTTTGCAAAATGTCTTTATTCATATTGATTTTTCTCTCTTAAGTGTTTTGCAAGTGGAAAGCTGAAAACTATAAATTCCCACCATATCGTCGAGAAGTTCTAGCCATTTTGAACTATATATTTTTTAAATAAGCTGAAAGACAAAGAACACAAACATTTTTACACATTTTATTTCTCTTATGTAGTCTGGAATCATACACACTTTTTTTAAAGCACAATACTGAAACCTTTTTTTTTAAAGGAGTAATTAAAGGTTTGGTCAAGTGGATTTTGTAAAATGTATTTGTCTGTATAAAGAGAAAATGAAATTGTAGTTATTGTTAATGTACTGACATTAGTTACAGGCTAGTTTTTAATTCTTAAATAATTTGATTAGCATATGGTATAAAATGGATATTTCAGTTAAATGTTTTTAAAAGGTACAGATTTTTACAAGGACACAATATAAATTATTGTTCTGTAGAAATGCCCTGTTAAATATTGTATGTCCCTCCCTCTGTACACTTTGTAAAAAAGAAAAAGAAAAAACAAAATACATAGAATCATATAGGGATCTGTGACATTATTGTAATTGTGTACTTGATGATAACGTGAAAAAATAAAAATCAGAATATTTTCCTGTTAACGAATGTTTAGTTTACTTGGTTCCAGTACTAAGAAAATATTACTTAATGATACACACTTTTAAAAAAAACCCTAATAATTTAACATAAATGTTTATTTTTATTCCCACATTTCTCAACTTGTATGCAGTACTGGATACAAAGTGTTTAAACAGTTTACATTTGTGAAGTAAATAGAAGGATTGATGATCCTTCACTCTTGGGCATTTGATCATTTCTTAAGCTTAGGTTACAGGTACTTTGAGACCCTAAGAGGGCAGGTCCTCTGAGTGCACTTCACTTCTATATCCATTTAGTTAAAATGATTGATTTCTTTTAAACTGTTTTTAAAATATCAGTATCCTGCAAAGAAGTGGTGAAGTTTTACTACAATATCCAGACAATGGATAATTTTTATTTTGTTATTTTCCAGAAAGAACAGCATATGCAGCTATCATAATTAAACTAAATGGACTACACACAAATAACATCTAGATTACAGAGAAGGTAAGAAACACTTATCCACTGGGGCCTAGAGAGAACATGTCTAATAATCAAAATGCCAAACATTTCAAACCAGTACCCTTTAACTTTTACTGATGGATGACTTTGTGTATGGGTGGGTTGATGGAGATCTAATCAATTGTCCTGGCCGTCGCAGGAAGAAAAACCAAGAATATGGTTTAACTAGGCTGCAGCCAGACATGCCAAACCCATGAAAAAAATGCAGAAATTGGGCTTGTTTTTGGCTTAATTGGCTTGTGAGTTACTTAGTGGCTAGTTTGGCTTGTAGTTGGGTTAGCTTGTTTCTTTTTTTTTTTGATTGGCTCCCAGCAAGCAAGGCCAAGGGGAAGTAAGGGGGGGAGAGAGTCGGGTTCACAGTGGGCCCACTACAGTCCTAGACTGCACATTGGGGGGATCTAGTCACATAGAGCAGTGGTCTTCAAACTGGGGTGCACGCACCCCTGGGGGTGCGTGAGACCCCAGCGCTGCTGGTGATCCCGCGCAGGAGACTGCCAAACTCCCGTGCTGGTTATTTTTGTCCCGCTGAAATGCCATCGCAGAAAGCGGAAGCTTCCGCTTTCTGCGGCAGCATTTTGGCGGACATACCCTGGGGGGGCCGCGAGTGGCCGCTGGACCGTGATAAGGGTCCGCGGCCAAAAAAGTTTGGGGACCCCTGACATAGAGAGTTGGGGTTCTTAGAGACTGCCTTGTTTTAGCCTCATTTTGAAATGGGATTAGCTTGATTTTTGGCTTATGTTGAAAGTTGGGGTGCTTATTTACTGTGTGAAAGTTGGCAACTGTGGCTGCAACTTTATTAAGTAAAATTTTTGGGAACTAGCCAGCAATAATGGCTATCCAATTCAGGTCATCCAGTGTAATCTCTACCACCTGTTGTTAGCTCTCCACCCCTCTATTCCATTTGGTGAGTACTTGTGGGGGAACTATTTGGGGATTTAGGGACCCCATTACCTTGGCCTCAACACCATTGCTGGGACCTCATTGCCTTCCCCTTATACAGGGTTAAGGAGGTGAGAAAGAGAATTGTCTCACCATACCAGACATTAGCACACCCAGCCCAATTTCCCCAGCTTTAAGAGATGTCTTCTAGTCTGCTTCCAATGCCAGTTTTCCGGGGAACTGGATCCCTATTGAATGAGTACATGCACTGTGGGTGTCTGTCTCAAGGAGGTGCCAGCAATTTCCTTGGCTGCTTCCCACCTTTCAGACTGTTAACAGTTCTTTCCTTAATAGCCACCAGAATCATACCCACTTTTCAGTTGGAGAAGTATACCACCTCTTCCTTGAATAATATGATATTTTGTGATGGGAAGTCTTCATCCTTGCCCACTCTTCTAATTTAGCTTCTAGATGATTTACCCCTCTCCTGGCCTTGTCCCCTCACAAAGGCCAGGTAGCTCCCCTTCCAAACTCTCTACTGTGGCATCTCTGGCCCAGCTATACTTACCCTTGGAAAAGTACTTGGCTTCACTCCCTAATCTTTGTCCCAATTTGCTAAATCCCCAGGTGTACACTGATCTATTCACATGGCTTCTCCCAGCCTGGCAAGCATAAAAGGGGCATCTGCTAACCCCAGCTCATGCTCATCCATTCAGACCAAGTCAGAGCTGCCTCACTGTTGAAGCCCAGCTATGAACTTCCCAGGGAACTGGCAACCCACTTGCATGATACTGTACCTGCATGTCTAGCCGCCAGCTCCTGGGATCTGTTCTCTTGATCCTGAAGAAATAAATAGGAAGAACTTAGCACATTTATACCACTGAATTATCATTCCTATCAGGGGATCTCCATATCCTCTGCATTCAGATGCCACTTTCAATAGCCAGAAGCCATGGGATTCCCATTACAAGCTGTGCTGTAAATGTAGTCACTTTGATCCTGAATGGATGGGATTCTAATTCAACAGGAGAACCTCAACAATTTGTGCTCTTCTACATCATGAACTGGTTTCCTTCCTGTGAAGAAGGAATGGCCTGACCCAAACAGGTTTCTGCACTACGCTAGTCTGTACTGCTTTGACTGGGTCAATCCCAGTTTACTTACACCCCGGTGGTAGTAAGATTCACTAGGGTCTTTTGATACCCAGGATAAGATCCACAAATGAGACATAGGTATTGCAACATCTTTCTTTTCGGTGCCCTGCTGCTTGCTAGAATCCAAAACCCTGAGTTAGGGGCCCAGGCTCTCCATACGAGGCATGGGGCTACTTAGATGCCTAAGAGTGGGATTCACAAAAGCCAATGAACTGGACAGCTAATAAGCTAGCCAATAAAAAATCCCAAGGAAAGGAGTGTGACCTAAGCTCCAACCCTCAAAGAGAGTTAAGCAGATACTTTCTTCCACTTGTGATTCATAGCTATGTGCCCTCTCCTGGAGTTTCTTTCCTAATCACTGGGCTATGGGGCATACTTAGGTGGGGCTCCCTCACTCTCTCCTGTTGAAGCTGTTCCACTTTGTATAAATAATTAGTCATTGGAACAGGTTGGAACTTGGGTCTCCTACCTCCATGGGGAGTGCCCGAACCCCTGGGCTATAGAGTCATTTTCATACATGCTCTAGTCCAGGCCTCCACAACATGCGGCCCGCACAGGCTCACAGGCAGTGAGTAGGGGTGGGGCAAGCCAAGTGGTGGGGTGGGGGGAAGCGAATGGGGGCGGGGCAAGGGCGGGGCTTTTCGGCCCACAGCTGGTTTTTTGCAGTAATATGGCCCTTGCTGCTTTCCTAGTTGTGCAGGCCTGCTCTAGTCCAATGACTATGTAGTTCATACAAATTGGAACAGCTTCCCACAGGTGAGCCGTAGGAGCCCAGTATGGCCTAGGGGCTGGACACACAAAACCTAGGTTCAAGTTCCGTGCTTCACATCAGGTCAAGGGGGATTTGAACCTGAGTTTCTCATAACCTGCATGAAAGCTCTAAGCACTGGGTGATCATACATAAAGGGAGCAGTGACGCCACCACCAGTTTGTGTGGGGGCTCAATCTGGTAAACATGCTCAGCATGCCAACCACATCAGCCAAGATAGGTGGGGCAAATGCCTACTTAGGCAGAAGCTAGGTGCTGGGCATCAGGGTAGAGTTGGCTTGCATGCTCACCAGCAGAAATGTACGCATGTATGGGGACTTGGAAACTGATGCATTTAGATGCCTGTGGAGTTAGCAGCTAAAGAGAGATTTTGAGGATCTAATTTTGGATTTAAGTGCCTAAATCCTTCATGGCTGTAACCCTCAGAATCCGGGTATCAGAGCTCTTTCCCCCATACAACCCCTTTGTAGATTCCTAAACTTACAAATTCTGTCTGAATCCTCCCTTGCTGACCTTTAATTGCTGTGATAGAGACAATCCCTCCAATAGCCTAACTAAAATCAACTATCAGGCTTTTGGTAATTGGTATCCTTCTGTAAAGTGTGCTGCTCACTAAACAACCCAAAATAGTATGTGAAGCCAACTTATAGTGTACCTCCTCTACCACAGCATATGGTTCTGCAGTTGGGAAGTAAGTCAAAATCTGAGAGGGCGCACACTTGCTCTCAGTTGGAGGTGAGTAAATTCCTCAATACACAATGTTCATGGCGCTCGTTGCTTTGCAGTGAGATAAAACTGGTCACGTGCCAAGTTTCTAGAGGCCTAGTTAGACCTGAATTGGCTCCTGGCTGGCTCCCAGCTGCAAATCTCAAACTCTGCCCACCTCACACACTGGGTGACTTGAAGAGCTGGCAGTTACCAACATGGGCCACTGCTTGGTATTTTACTTCAGAATTGCCTCTCTTGCTCCTGACCTTTTCCCTGAAGATAGTGACTGACACAATGACTAGAAAGCACTTTGGAGAAGTATGTCTTTTACTAGCCTCTCTGATACAATCAGCACCAGGGGCTCTGGTGGACACAGACTCAATGTCAGGGGGGGCCCCCCCCCCCCCCACCTCGGAATTAGGTTTTAGGTTCACTTCTGGCATCCAGTCTTCTTGTCAAAAGAAATCCTGCTGCACTGATTCACAACTGTCCAGCACTCAATCAGTTCTCCATTCCTGGATTTGCTCTTAATAATAAATTGGGTCTGGATGTGTTAAGCTCCTGCTAAAGGACAGCTTGGATTCTTTAGGACAGATCATATGGGCATAGAGAAGTCCTAGGACGGAATTATCTATCACCTCCAGTATCCTCTCTCTGACTGTGATCAATAGCAGACACCTCAATCAAAGCATCAAAGTCCTACGATAAATCTAACTGCACAATACTACACTCTAACCAAAAATTTCCACTATGTTGCCATTAGCAGCAGCTATCTATATCACAGATATTTGAAGAAGCAGAGTCTAGTGATTCATAGGGATGTTGATACTGAAGATGGCTCTTGGGCCCTCCCCTACTCCTGACGTGCGTTCTTCAGTATGTTCCTGTTTTGTAGGCTTGGCTTATTTACTGGTGTTGAGGTAAATGTATCTGATCAAGATCTGTGGACATGTAGTAGGAGGAACCGACCACTGTGACATGGTAAGTAGTATCTGCTTACAGGACAACTGAATTTGGATTCCTCTAAAAAGAAAACTGTCTGGCGGGAATAATGGAGTGGGGGAAGCAGTGGTGTTGAATTGCTAAGTTAGGCAGTATTCATTGGAAAACGTGAGCCTAAAGCTTCTCTAGAAAGGAGCTGCTGCAGTTCTGTTACAAAGCAGGATTATTCAGAGTGCCTCACTTCCTGGTGGCTGTTGCACCTGTGACTTCTTAAAGTAACTACAGTTGAGTTTGTGAGGGCCTAATGACGTATTTGGAGGGAAACAGCTGACAGATTGTCTTCTTTCTTCTGGATCAAGTTGGAGAGGAGGAACAGCTGTCTGCTTGGCAGGTGTGAGAGTTTCTATCACTGTGAGTAAAAAAATAAAAAGGCTAAAGTAAGACTCTCCTTTTTACTAAAAACCTCTTCTCCCAACTGAGAGTTCTTCACTGAGCTGCAGACGTGACACACTACACCGTGCACTGGTTTACCCCTTAATTAGAGCTAAGTTTGGGCTGCAAAGAGGAACATATCTCTGCAAACAATCCACAAACTGAGAGAAGATGGGTACTTGGCCATCCAAATCATGTCGGGGCAGGGGTCTGAGTGGGTAGGTGTTCTGGCGGAAGATGAAAAAGAAGACCTACTTCCCTTATAGCCTTCAGACTAGTGGATAGATACTCAGGTACAGGATGTGATACCCCTTGTTTGAGGCCGCCTTCCTCTGAGTAGGAGAAGGGATTTGAACAGGTTTTGGTCACTGTGATGGAATTCGGTTCATGCAGTCCAAACTGGTAAGAGGTTGTGTTGTCACTTGCCCTGGAGCCCTGGCTGCCTCACAGTGCTTTGGTATTGTAGCTCCCGGCCTGGGATGCTCACAACCAGCCACCGAGGGCATGTAGGTCACACTCTGAAGCAGAGGTGGATTAAGGTTTTCTGGGGTCCTGGGCAAGAACAAATGGGAAGGGGGGGTTCTTATCCCTTCCACCTGTGATTCTGCCCACCCCATGACTATGCCCATAGCCCCACCCCTTTCTGCCACTTCCCCAGGGTCCTGCCTCTGTTCCACCTAGGGTCCCCCCATTCCGCCCTGCACTGAAGCCCCGAGACTGGAGAAGCTGTGTCCCCCTGCCATGGCCCCAGGCCACAGCAGAGAGTGAGAGCTCCCCCAGCCCTGAGGCCACAGCAATAACGAGAGCTTCTCCAGTCTCGGGGCTGCAGTGGGGATTCCAGTGCTGGGGCTTCCCTACTGCCCGCCCCCAGCATCTGCCAGGGATGGTCTGGGAGGGCGCTGGGGGTTTTCCCTGCCCCATGCCTGGCACTGCTTCTCGGGAGTGAGTTCTGGGATTTTGGGGGTTCCCCCACCATTGCACCTGGCATGGCTGCCAGGGAATGGGGTTGGGACAAGGACCGGGCTTCCCCCACTGCTGCACCTGGCGGGGCTGCTGGGGTTCCCCTGCTGCTTTGCCAGGCTACCACGGCCAGCCAGTGCTGCTGCCCAGGAACAGGGTCGGGGCGTGGTGGCTTTCACTGCCTGCCCTGGGTTCCCCAGTTGGCCAGGGCCCCCTTGGCATGGATCCAGTGGCAGTGGCTAATCCACCACTGCTCTGAAGTGTCTGTGTGCTTAGCCTTGGTTCAGCAGCTCTGACCCTAGTAGCCTGTCTACAGCCCCAAAGCCCCACTCTGTCTTCCACCAGCCTTACTTACAACCAGCAAGGTGACCCCATCATACTTCCTGCCCCAAACTTTCCCCAAATAGTGAACTCTGCTGTGTCCAGCCCTCGCCTGCACAGTCTAGAGAAACGCTGAAGTCTGTCTGTTCCTCTAAAGACACAAAACCCAAGAGCTTGCCACATTAACTGGAGTTAACATTTACTTGAATTGAAACACAGCACTGGTGGTTTAGATTACTAGTAAACAAATCTATTAACAATAGGCCATAGGTTAAGTGATGCCAAGTAAAAGGAAGAAAGTTAGCAAGAGTTACAAGCAAATAAAAGAGAAAATGTGCATCTAAAGGTCTAAAACAAATCTAGCAAGGTACAGGCTGTATTCAAACTGGTTTATCTCACCAATCTTCCTTCTTCCCAGCCATGGCTGACTTTTCCCTCTATCAGGATCTTCCAGAGAAGTACAAGGTATTTGCTTAACTTTTCTTTCTAGGTAAAAGATCTCTGCCTAAGTAGATTTGTCACTTATATTCAGCTCCCAGAAACTTCAAACCCCCTTTTTGGTCGAAGGACCCACCTTTCTCAGCTTGCAAGAACTCTATTCCCTAGTGATTCTAGTGATGGATGCCAAAGATGTCTTCTGTCCTTGCTTACATCTTCCAAAGTTCAATGACTTTGTTTCAAGAGGCAGGATTACTTCATGCTGTTCTTCCCTCCCTGGGGCTTTTATTGTTTTAATTCTACCATCCTTAATTTACACAGAGAGACAGCTATGACATTCCTTTTTCATCTGGGCAGATTGAACAGCCTAATATCAATGAGTATCCATAATTCCTTTTAGGAGGTTAATATATACTATTCACAATGACATTAATCACCAGCATCATGGGCTTTCAGAAAAGACGTCACTGCACACTTTGATAATACAGCAATGTTATATACAATCAGTTGATTCAGTTGTAGTTCATCTCCTGTCTTTATAGACTAGTAAACCTTTGCAATGGATTCTTCTGCAGAGTAAATCCCAGACCAAGCCTCTCTTCTCTGCTAGATGTAGATGCTATGCTGTCTCTTCCCACACAATTAGCGAGAGGTTTGCCTCCACCCTTGTGGCTTGATGGGTGTGTTTATGCGATATGTATATAGATTCTCATTGTCTTTCAATGCACTTTGGAAGTAACTCCCAAGTGGGGAAAACCTATTCCTTTGTTTAGGGCAGACCTGTTTAAAACTCCCCCAACATACCTGGTTTACACACACTTCAGTTATAATTCCAACATATTTCCACAACTCTCAATACCCATTGTGTACATACATCATGCAAGAATATTAACGATCAGTGAATTGTTAGTTTTCAAATGACACCTGACAAGGCATATTTTGTAAAAGATTTTTCCAATAGTGTGTAGGGTGTGACTCCAGGGAGCTTAGTGTCCTGGTCACCTGTCTGGTGAGTGCCCTAACCGCTGGGCTATAGAATATTGTGAGGTGTCCCCCCCTCCCTCTCTCCTATTTAACTAGTTCCATTTTCATTAAATATGAATTGAGCCACAGGTGGAGTTAGTATGACTATAGCCTAGTGATTCCAGCACTTACCTAAGAGGTGGTAGATCCCTGTTCAGATACCAAGTCCTTATCAGGCAGTGGGGACTTGAGCAGGGGGTAGGGGGGTGGTCCTGGATCCTGGGTTATTGTCCTAACTACTAGCCTAAAGGTTACAAGGGAAAACCACCTCCTCCAGTTGCTTTGTGTGAAATAGCCTGAGAGGCCTCTGAACATGCCCATAGGATCTAGCCTCCACACATGACTTAGGCAGCTGAACACCTATGAATTGCTCTGGGGCTTACGTGAAACTTCGGTGTCCGGGCAGCAGTGAGCAGAGGTAATAACTTAGGCACCAAGTGAGTTGAGGAGCCGACAGCGTTAGGAGCAGTGGAGTGGGAGTTTTGTGATCGCAGTTGTGCCTAAAAATGGAAGTTGGGCACCTAAACACCTGAGTGGATTGCACTCCTAGAATGTAAAATTATTTGCGTTCACTCAGAAGGCCACTTGCAGTACAGAGCCCTGCAACATAATGCGGGGGGTCAGAATGTTGATTAAGTACTGATTCAATGAGAAGAGTGCACAATTTCTAGTAGACGGTCCCCTGATCCCAGGGCTGAGGAAAATCACTTATCTAATTCCTGACCAGGCCTGGTCCTTTTTAATTTATGAAATCTAACCAGCTCACAGTCCAGTGATTGGAATTAGTGTTAACAGGATCAGCAGCAATAAATCCTAAACTTACTTCTTTTAATGGGACACTTTCTGTAGAAGTGCTTAATGTTAAATATTTTTTCTCTTCAGAAATATATCAAAATGTTGTCAATAAACACGTGTTTCAGAGGATGTGCTCTCTTTAAAAACAAAGAACATTAAACTCCATCAGCCAAAATCTTATGCATGGCTTGTGCAGTTTTGCCAAAAGCTGAATTATGAAATTATGATCTCAGACAGGCTCATGCAGATTGTTTCTTAAAATAAATGAATGTGCTTAAGTATGTGTAAACAATAATTATTTTGTTAAGTAAGTGGAGGATGAAAGACCAAGTGAGGATCCTTAATTTAGTCTGGTAGATTGCAGAAATCTGAAAGTCTTTTCCACTAGGTGGCAATACAGTATAAAACCACACACACAGCTATATAGTAGTTTTGTTTCTTAATAGGTAGATGGCATTAGTTTATCAGCTGACCCAGTCAAAAATACAGGAAGTGGATGATTTAATCTTTCTTTATTTAGATACCCTGTTTGCTCAAGGATACTTATTTTTTATGGTGTACTTCCTAGAGAGGCAGAAATTGCCAGAAGGCTAATTTCAAATATTTTCTACTTTGCAGCAAATGCTTTTAAATTTCATCTTTCTCTCTTTCTTATCAGTGGACATGGTGCAGCAATTAGTACATTGAAGTGTAATTTAGGAGACCTCTAATCTTATGTCTGCCACAAATTTGCTGTGTGGCCTTGGGGAAATTATTTATGTGCCCGGTGCCTCAGTTTCTCCATCTATCTAAAAATTATAATAAGGATGTCAAGCGATAAATTTATCACAATTAGTAAAATACATTGCTATAATGTGATTTAAAAAATTATTACACTGTTAAACAATAATATAATACCATTTATTTAATAATTGGGCATTTTTTTACATTTTCAAATATATTAATTTCAATTACAACACAGAATACATGTACCATGCTTTATTTTTTATTACAAATATTTGCACTATAAAAACAAAAGAAATAGTATTTTTAATTCACCTAATACAAGTACTGTAGTGCAATCTCTTTATCATGAAAGTTGAACTTACAAATGTAGAATTATGTACAAAAAATAACTGCATTCAAAAATAAAACACTGTAAAACTTTAGAGCCTACAAGTCCACTCAGTCCTACTTCAGCCAGTTGCTCAGACAAACAAGTTTGGTTACAATTTGCAGGAGTTAATGCTGCCCTCTTCTTGTTTATAATATCACTGGAAAGTAAGGTGTTTGCATGGCATTGTTGTAGCCAGTGTCGCAAGATAAGTATGTGCCAGATGCGCTAAAAATTCATACGTCCCTTCATGGTTCAACCACCATTCCAGAGGACATGCTGATGACAGGTTCTGCTCAGTAAGGATCCAAAGCAGAGCGGTCTGACGCATGTTCATTTTCATCATCTGAGTCAGATGCCACCAGCAGAAGGTTGATTTTCTTTATTGGTGGTTCAGGTTCTGTAGTTTCTGCACTGGAGACTTCTTTAAGCAGGCTCCACACCATCCCTTTCAGATTTGGGAAGGCACTTCAGATTCTTCAACCTTGGGTCCAGTGCTGTAGCTACTTTTTGAAATCCCACATTGGTAC
Organism: Dermatemys mawii; assembly: GCA_007922305.1. Lineage (NCBI taxonomy): Eukaryota > Metazoa > Chordata > Testudines > Dermatemydidae > Dermatemys > Dermatemys mawii. The sequence goes on along the minus strand of ML677364.1, from coordinate 171,081 downwards.
CTTCTTTGCATTTTGTCAAATCTGTTGTGAAAGTGTTCTTAAAACGAACATGTGCTGGGTCATCATCCGAGACTGCTGTAACATGAAATATATGGCAGAATGCGGATAAAACAGAGCAGGAGACATACAATTCTCCCCCCAAGGAGTTCAGTCACAAATTTAATAAATGCATTATTTTTTTTAACGCACATCATCAGCATGGAATCCTGTCCCCTGGAATGGTGGCCATGAAGCAAGAAGGTGGGTATGAATGTTCAGCATATCTGGTACGTAAATACCTTCCAACACGAGCTATAAAAGTGACATGTGAATGCCTGTTCTTACTTTCAGGTGACATTGTAAATAAGAAGCAGGAAGCAGTATTTACCATAAATGTAAAGAAATTTGTTTTAGCAATTGGCTGAACAAGAAGTAGGACTGAGTGGGCTTGTAGACTCTAAAGTTTTACACTGTTTTGTTTTTGAGTGCAGTTATGTAACAAAAAAAATATTCATTTGTAAGTTACACTTTCACAATAAAGAGACTGCATTACAGTACTTGTATGAGTTGAATTGAAAAATACAATTTCTTTTATCATTTTTACAGTGCAAATGTTTGTAATAAAAATAATATAAAGTGATCACTGTGCACTTTGTATTCTGTGTTTTAATATAAATATCTTTGAAAATGTAGAAAAACATCCAAAATATTTAATAAATTTTAATAATTGTTCTATTGTTTAACAATGCAATTAATCAAGATTAATTTTTTTGAGTTATCACAGTTAACGCATGCGATTTAATCGACAGCCCTAGATAATACTTACCTATCTTGTAGAGGTAGAGCAGGAGAGGATTATTTGTGAAATGTTTTGGGATCTTTGGTTTAGAGGTATTGTATAGAAATCCAGAGTATTATTAAATTGATACTTCAGCCTAGAGGTACCCTTCTTAGAAGGAAGAGAGATGCAGGTGTCCACCTAAGAAAGGTAATGGCTGGGGAGCTGGAGGTCTCAGAGTGGGGTGTCTTGGCTGAACCACTAAGAGGGAATTCCAGTGCAGTTGCCCTGAACTGACACTTAGGACTCACAGCCCCCTTTGGACAAAAGGTATGCTGCTAGTTTATACTTTAAAGTTTTTGATTCCATCTTCCCTCAGGTAGGAGCAGTTACTGTTAGATTAGTGAGGGCCACTTAGTGAACTGGGGAATCTGTGAGTAGTGCTAGCTGCAATCCCATGGTTTTCAGGAAATCCATGGAGGGTAAAAGCCCTATTCTCAGCAGGATAACTGTCTCTAGGATACCTTATTCTCCAGCAACAGTGGCTCTGTGCCAACTGCCTCCAAAGGGGAGAGAAGTCTGGAGCAATCTTCAGCTGCCAGAACAGCCTGTTAGCCTGCTCTAACGTACTCCAGGTCCAGACTGGCACAGAATTGGCTCTTGGATCTGAGGACATGAAAGACTCCTTTGTATCCCCTCTCTTTGTTGTGCCCAGCACTTACTGGGTCCAGATGAGAAATTTATCCCGTGTCTTGCATTATGAGCCAAATTCTGCTCACCTTGCTCCCATGAATAGTCTTATTAAAACTGATGAGACTACTTGCATAAGGCAAATGGTTTTTTTGGCTCAAAATGTGTAATGTGCTGTGTAAATTTGAGGCACCATGTATTATTTTTATGAAGATTTGAACAGCTGTACAGATCATAGTACAATCACAGTTACCCTACACAAATGTCTCGCAGTACCTGGTCTATTTAGGAAGAGATGATTGTAAGGTAACCTTTAAACCTCATATGACCTTGTTGGCAGATGGCTCAGCTCGAGAAAACATGGCAGTGTCATCCCGTAGATGCCCTAGTTGTACTAGTGCTCAGAAAGAAGTAAATGAACACAAGGAACATAAAATGCATCCATAGTACTAGTGAAGTATGATGCAGTGATGGAACCTTGGGCAAAACCCCTTAGACTAAATTCTGAGAGATTAACACCTTAGAAATATCATTCATAATTCAGGGGGAAGCTTAGAAGTAGCATAGATGGTATTTAACTGATCTCAGGTAAGCACACTGGGTAAAATCTGCCCGGCCCATGGAAGTGAAAGATGACAGCAGAATATCAATCTGTGGAAAAACAAATGCACATCAGTGCTACCAGCTCACTAGCAATGAATGTTAACAAATGCAAAGCGAGAATGGAATTACACTTTGCATCCATCGTACAGCCGAGTTCATCACAGCTAATGTTATTACAGTGAATACCAAATGAATTAATAATGATTCACCACTTAATTTCCTTTTCACACCCCCTCCACCTTTTCTCTAGCTTTAACAAACTGGGCTGGAGCCAACTGCAATGACAGTTTAGTAGTGACTTTAAGCACCATGTGTGCTGCTATTGTGGCAATTTAAATTGTCACTTTCTATTAAAAGGTCTAACTCCAAATGGTTTTAGCTGAAAGCGTGCTGCACTGACAGTGCAATTAAACTAAGAAACTCTTTTCTTGGGATGTCAGTGCAACCACATTTTAAATAAGGGTTCATCAGTACCTCGCTAATTTAAACTACAGTATAGCTTTCGGCTGAAGAATAATACCTGATTTGGGTCTTTTTTTTCCCCCATACTGTGTGACAGTTTCAATTATCACTGTAATCGACTTCAAGCAGGGAACATGCCAAGGGTATGTAGCCGTTGTTGAAAGCCCCCCTTTCTTCAGTACAAATGTAAATAGTGAAAATTCCTGTAAAAAGATATTTTCCCTATTCCTAAAGAGCTCTTCTTAATTGTAGTCTCCCCTGCCCCCAGAACAGTTCGTAATAACACTTTTTTATTTGGCATATATTTCCTTTTGTATCTGTAGTTATATCTATTGCCTTTTACATTTTAGAAAATGCACATATGATGCATACTATGTATTTGAATAATAATCATTTTCATGTATTAAGTACTTTTGCTCTAAGGATCTTAAAGCGCTTTACGACGAGTCTTATTTTATAGGTGATGGCACAGAGATTAAGCAACAATTCCAAGGTCACACACCAAACCAGTGGCAAAGTGAGGAACAGAATCCACGATTCCTAACTCTCCCTCTCCTGCTCTAACAAACTTACTGTGCTTTGAGGTAAGTGTAGTTTAAGTTCTTCTGGTACAATCCGGGAAGAAATTTCACAGGTGTGTATGCGTAAAGAATATGTTTAGCAGCTTAAATGACATACAAAATAATAATATTATCCATGACAATAAAAATAACAAGTTTTATCAGCCTGGTTTGTTTCCCTTACTCCTATAGCACAAATAGTGTGGAAAATATAGACATTTTTCTTAGCTAGATATTACGTATCAGAGAGAATCACACAATTGCAATCTTTGGTGTTTGTGCCTTAAATTAGAAGTTGAAGAATATTTGAACAGCTGTAATGGTGGGTATTTTATTTTAATGGCCTTTAAGCTTTGCCAGTATATTTTGAGAGTCCCTTGTGTCATGTCCAATATGCTTTCTCTGCAGTATATTAGACTTGCTAGAGAGAAATGAGTCATAACATTTAAGCTCCCTCTGTTACATTCTCACTTGTTACAGTTATTGCTCTGAAGGACACAGATACTTATCTCGAGATGACTATCTATATGATGGTTATGGATGGGATTTTTGCATCTACACAATTACATTTCTTATCTCAGAGTACTCCACATTTTATCACTTTGCTGCTATGAACAAATGCAGCAATGGAGATTGATTCATATCTCACCCTTACAAGAATAATATGCAAGAGACTAGGATCAAAATTAATTTTCTTTACAGAATTATGAACATTTTCTGTTTACTATTTTCCCCTTTCTAGAGAACCAACCACCCAAACATACCTCTCCAGTAATCTGGGAACAAATAAGCCAAAGGAGGATTAACTGCATGGCCAAGTGGGCTACAATGGAACAACGGGTCACACTGGGTATGCCTGAAAAGAAAGATATTGGCAATGAGATTTAGACTGAAGCTTTCTCCAAGGACAAAGAGTGTGTGTGTACGTACGTACGTACGCGCGCTTGCGTTCTGGGTGTTCCTAAACCTTGATTGGCACTGGATGACAGAGGAGGGATCGTTCAGTAATTGCCCTGTTCTGTTCATTTCCTCTGAAGGATCTGACTCCAGCCACTGACAGAAGACAGGATATTGGGCTAGATGGAGCATTGGTCTGACCCAAGATGGCCATTCTTATGTTCTTATAATATATCTTGATTTTAGTAAGGCTTTTGGCAGAGTCCCACAGGACATTCTCATAAGCAAACCAGGGAAATGTGATTAAGGTGGGTACACAACCTACTGAAAGAGTAGGTATCAAAGGTTCACTGTCAAATGAGGAGAGTGTGTCTAGTGGTGTCTCACAGGAGTGAGCCCTGGGTCTGGTATTATTGAATATTTTCATTACTGACTTGCATAGTGGAGTGGAGAGAGTGATTATAAAATTTGCAGATGACACCAAGATGGGAGGGTTTGCTAGCACTTTGGAGGACACTATTAGAATTCAAAATCATGTTGACAAATTGGAGAATTGGTCTGATTCCAACAAAATGAAATTCAATAACAGACAAGTGCAAAGTACTTCACTTAGGAAGGAAAAAATCAAATGCACAACTACAAAATAGGGAATAACTGGCAAGGTGGTAGTACTGCTGAAAAGGATCTGGGGTTATAGTGGATCAAAACCGAATATGTGTCAACAATGTGATACAGCTGCAAAAAGGGCTGATATTCTGGGGTGCATTAATGGGAATGTCATATGTAAACACAGGAGGTAATTGTCCTGCTCATGTTGGCTCTGGTGAAGCTTCAGCTGGAATACTGTGTGCAGTTCTGAGTGTCACCTGGTTGGAAAGATGTGGAGAAATTGGAAAGAGGCCAGAGGAGAGCAACAAAAATGAGAAAAAGTTTAGAAAACATGGCCCATGAGTAAAGGTTAAAAAACTGGGTACATTTAGTCTGGAGAAAAGAAGAATGAAGAGGAGCCCTGATAACAATCTTCAAATATGTTAAAGGCTGCTATAACGAGGATGGTGATCAATTGTTCTTCACCTTCATTGAAGGCAGGACAAGAAGTAATGGGCGTAACCTGCTGCAAAGGAGATTTAGGCTAGATATTCGGAAAAATGTTCTGACTATACGGGTAGTTAAGCTTTGGAATAGGCTTCCAAGGGAAGTTGTGGATTCCAGATCACTGGACATATTTAAAAACAGGTTGGAGAAACATGTCCGGGATTGTCTAGGTTTTCTTGGTCCTCTCACATTGCCGCGGGCTGGACTTGATGACTTCTCAAGGTCCTTTCAAGCCCTACATGTCTATTGTTCTGTATTTTTATTCTTATTGGTTAGTTTATATCGAAATATGGTTATTTTTATATGCACATGTGCCTGTAAGCATATGGATGGTTATCTGAATGATTGTGTATCTTAACCTTAGCAGATGCTACCTGTGCTCATTGTGGCCCCAATTCAGCAAGGTGCTTAAGCATGTGCCTAACTTCAAATGTGTCAGTAGAGCATCCCACTGGCTTCCTTACAGAATCCCGGACTATAATAGAATCTTTCACCTCGCAGGATCCCAAATAGCTCTATGACGTTTGTATACAGAAAATTTTTTATTCTGCACTGAAATGCAGCCACTTCTGGCATAGGCGCCGACTTTTACTGGTACTGGTGAGTGCTTGACCCACCTCTGCCCCCGGCCCTGTCCCGATTCCACCCCTGTCCTGCCTTCTCCCAACCCCATTTCAATCCCTTCCCCAAAGTCTCTGCCCCCTCCTGCCCCTATTCTGACTCCTTCCCCAAATCCCTGCCCTGGCCCCACTTCTTCTCTGCCTCTTCCCCTGAGTGCACCATATTCCCGCTCCTTCCTCTTCCTCCCCCTTCCCTCCCAGAGCTTGCTACAGTTATTTGGCAGCGGCAAGCGCTGGGAGGGAGGTGGAGGAGCAGGGACGCGGCACGCTCAGGGGAGGCGGCAGAGGCTGAGGAAGTGAGGTGGGGTGGGGTGGGAGCGTGGCTGCTGGTTGGGTACAGAGCACCCACGAATTTTTCCCTCTGGGTGCTCCAGCCCCAGAGCACCCATTGAGTTGGCACCTATGACTTCTAGGGTAAAAAACAACCGGGATACAGAATGCCCTATCCAATGTGAACTACAGACAGCATACAAAAAACTGCATCAAAACATCTCTGTTTTGGATTAAATCCCTCCCAGAACTGGAGGGGAAATCAGAGCAAGTTAATACAGGCTGAGGCTGTAATAAATGAATAATAATGCTAATAAGGCCCGATGCTGTGTTTTGGGACAATATAACCTGACATTTTTAAACAGGGGATGCATTATACAATTTTTAAAAAAGAACAGGTTGAATAAATCAAAAATATTCCAACACTTTAACAAAAATTTGCTTCTATGACATTTTTTCTCAGTGTTGCCAGCCCGAACTGTTCAAAAATTATGACTCAGCACCAGAAACCAAATAATTTTTTAAAAACTGTGTTCTTTTTATTTGCCCTCTGATTTTTGAATCTCCTGACTTCAGGAACTCTGGCTTTAAGAAAACCACCAAGTATCACTAGACTTCTGATAAGATTGAGAGAGCTGGTAATATGGTTTTTGGTAATTATTCTACTCAACGGGTTTTATAGACAGGAATATTTTTAGCAGCAATAACTTCAAATATTGAATAATATTTGTGGAAAGTAACTTCAGAATTTGTGAGAGTATTCACATTGGAATTCGGGCTATGAGAACTGCACTCATCTAGTCAGGAAACCAAAACATACCATGTGACCTGTATGGCCAATAACAGTACCATGTGATTCAAAATGTGCATCCCTGCAACTAATTGCTCACAATCTGCAAAGTGAGAATTAAATGACAGTAAGTAAATATGAGAAAATTGTAAACTACTTGCGGACAACTTGAAGACAGAAAAAAAGAAGCAAATACCATTCAGTAAATTATTGTCTCTAAATTATTCCCTTGGGTCCACATTTTTGAAGGCTAGATATATAGCATAGAATCCAACTATCAGGAAGAAGTGAGGCATGCTGGAAGAGCTGCAAGATTGGTGTGGACAGCTATGTGAAGCTGCCAGATGGCTTGTCAAATGCAAGGACAGAGGAAATTGGTGGCAGGAGGAGATAATATAAATGGCTAGTGGAGGTAAATGAAAAATAAGGTATTTGAGTAGTTGAGAGCTAATAGATGCTACCATAGGAACTAACAGACAAACAGCATGCTTGGGTCTGAGCTGTATCTCATCAGGCTCAAGTTAAACATTAAAACAATGGTTGATCCCATATAATGAAAAGATTTTAATAAAATAAAGGATTAGGGAGCCATGACATTGGGAATATGAATGATGTATGAAAATACACCAGGGATCAGCAACCTTTGGCTTGCTGCATGCCAGGGTAAGCCCCCTGGCAGGCCGGGCCAGTTTGTTTACCTGCTGCATCCTCAGGTCAGCCATTTGAAGCTCCCACTGGCTGTGGTTCACTGCTTCAGTCCTGTTGGGGCTGCAGGAAGCGGCACGGGCAGAGGGATTTGATGGCTGCTGCTTCCCACCACCCCCATTGGCCTGGAGCGGTGAACCACAACCAGTGGGAGCTTCGGTCGGCTGAACCTCCAGACGTGGCAAACAAACAAACTGGCCCAGCCCTCCAGGAGGTTTACCCTGGCAGGCTAGGGCCAAAGGTTGCCGATCCCTGAAATACCCAGTAAAACTGAAGAGAAGAACTGCACAAAGGAAGTATATGTAGCCACTGGCTTATGGTGCGACTGCGTGAAAATTACTTTGTCTGCATGTGTGTGTTTGTGGGTAAAAATCAGGCCCTACTTTGCTGCATCTGAGCTGCAAGCTTTCTTGGGAAAAGAAATGTAACTGTTAAAGGTCACTAACACATCTATTGTGGGGCTTTTTTAAAGAATTTCTTTTCTCAGGAATTCTAGTAGCAACAGAGGAAGACACTGCTACTCTAAATTTACTAGGTCTATATCTGTAAAGTGAATGCAGTTCTGTACATGTTGCCCGAGACAAAAAAAACCTTCCTAGCTTGTCACTCAGAGAGCTGAAACCAGAAGCCAGCCCCAGATTTGGGGTTAGTGATTAGTGCAAAATGCAGCACATGCATGGGCAGTAAAAGTGCTCTCCCTAGTTTGTAGCTTGCCTGTAATTTGCCCCTACCCATATACTCTCACAAAACATCTGAACATTATGTCCTGAATGCAGAGTAGGGCTAGGATTTATTACCATGGTAGGGTTACTCTTTCTCACAGTCGTGACCCCCAACCTTTGTTCAAAGTGCAGCTCCACACCCAGAACATGTAACTTTCAAAGTATGGCAGAGATGAAAAGCAGCTCTTTGCCCTTTCCCAAAAGCAGTGTATTTAAATTGTGGCAGTTCGGGAAGCGCCAGTATGGCTGCATTCTGCACACTGGACAACTGACGTTTATGGCTAGTAAAAGCTAATAGCGGGTGCTGAGTCTTCTGGCCTGGTGTTGGAGACTGAGCCCTTCCTGGTGGAAGGGAAGGTGCCAGCTTCCCCCAAGTAAGTGGTCGTCAGTTCCTTGTTCAAGAAACCATGTCTTGGTTAAAACAGTTTAGCTACAAGCCAAGGTCTATAAAACCCTGTTTAGTTGTGGTCTTGGCTCTCTAAGGACCCTACATACAACGCTCTTCCTAAACCATCCTTCACCAAAAAGCTGTTCACAAGACTGTACGTTTCAGCCTCACAAATAATTGGGGTGCGTATATTGAAAGAGAGTGTTGAATTAATATTTTCAACTAAAATCAGCAAAATTAACATATGTAAGCTACGGAAGAAAAATGCTTTAAAATACATCAGAATGTAAAGGCCAGTCCAGATATTCATGTAGGGCACAATAGCAGTTCCATTTATTCCACTTCAAATGCCTGTCATTTTGGGCAGGTCTTCTCTAATTCAATCAATGTATCATCTTCAGTGTCAAGGGACTCTTAGTACTAATGCTTCTAACAGTATAATGTCAGGGTTCCTAGACAGTGTTTCTCAACAACCGGTTCATGGACTGGCACCGGTCCCTGGGAGATCCTTGACAGGATGTAGGAAGGCAGCAAACTGGTCCCTTAAAAAGGCTGAGAAAGACTGCCCTAGGTAGAGCTACATTAGTAGAGTAGGTGGCATCTTTGTGGCACCAGAATGAATTGCCATTTACATCTTTGTGTGGGAGGCTAGAGGAAAATGGAACCTGTAAATGTAGAAACTGTACTTGATGCACAAGCTCTATTTTTCAAAGCATTGGTATTAGTCTAATCTTTTAGTTATTAGGGAATGAATTTTTCATCTCTTCTTGCCTTTCACACCATCTAGACTGATTTGTAGCTGCAGGGGCTGGCATCTAAGTGTGCAAGAAGTGATCTGATCTGAGCCCATCCTTTAACCAGTATCAACCCAGGATCACATACTGGGCGTTGTCTCTTGGAGATGGTATAAGTAAGGTTTCAAGTAATATACTTCAGAATAAATTATAAAGTCAACTTTCCCCACCTGGCAATCAAATCTAAAAAATCTATTTCCTGTCAGAGATATGTCCAATACATTTCTTCAGGAAAATTTATATTAGCCTGTGAGGGATAGTGGTTCATTAAAACATCTATAGAAAGTGCACATCTATTTCTTGCAACAAAGAAACATTCATTTATTAATATCACATTCTATTTGCAAAGCTTTGCAAACATTGATGAATTGAGCCTTGCAAGACCTCTGTAGTGTAGGCAAGTAATATTGGAAACTGAGGCAAAAAAAAGTTATATGACTTGTGCAAGTTATGTAGGCAGTCATTTGGCAGAACCAGGAACAGAATATAAATATTCTGGCACGTAGGCCTGTGCTGTAACCACAAGAGCATCCTTCATCTCCTAATACTTGCAGATACAGTGGAGATGCGGGACTGGAGTTTATACATCGAGAACTGCTTTTTCAACAGGCTGACAATTCATCTAACAACACATTACTTTATTTCTTAAATTATTTTTATTGATTTTCATAAAAAAGACAAGGAAAAGTGTTGTCAGTAGCTACTGGTGTGGTGCTCCACTCTTGTTCAATGATGATAATAGTCGGCTGCGTGCATGTTTCCTCTGTGTGCTGCCCCGGCTCTGCAGATCGCTGGTATAGCAGACCCCAAGAGAATCTCCAAAGACTACAGACTCTAGTAAGGTATGAAGGCCCCTGGGCCAGGTTTATTGTCAAACGAAGCACAGTAATTGTTTCCTGTAGACTCTACAAGATGTACTACGAATTTGTGCCCCCTGACAATGGACCAGCTCAGTCGGTGGCAGGGCTTCCCACTGCCCCCTCAGCTAGACAAAGACACCACCCCAGGGCTGTATTCTTATACACAGGTACAAACAAGTTACACATCATTCCTGATGTACTGAGGTGCAGCCCCTCCACGTAGTAAGGTGCATCCCCTCTACGTAGTAAGGTGCTGCCTCTCACCTTGTACGTGTTGGTTCGAGCAAAACAACTCCCATCATATTACCCTTTTGCCCCTGTCTTTAGGATGGGTCCGGCTGTTCCTTGTCATCTGTATGGAATGTTCAAATGTTCTGATACTGCTGAGATCTGTGTACTTTTGCAACATCAGCCCTTTCCTTGCCAGCTTCTGTGAGCCAGGGCCTGCCTCTGCCTCACAGCTTAACTTTGCTTTATGTTAGCAAAGTCTTGACCATTACTTTAGCTTAGGCCTTATGCTGGGCCTCTGATACCAGGGTTCATGTTTCAGGGCCTCATCTTACTACAAAAAGTATAAGAAGATAAATGACTTACAGCTTCTGTGTCTCCAACTACTGCATGCTTCACTTCTGAGTTAGCAACCAAAGAAAGAACAGCTTATCCCTTTAGAGAGCAATTACTTCAATATGAATTTGAAGAAATTGGGACCCCATTTCTAGATGCATATGGATGCTATGATAGATTGTCGACGCCACACAGGCGCAGAGGGTTAGATCATGATGCCGGTACACCCTGAGCCACTGAGAGAGAGAAAGGGCGTCTTTATGAGCAAGTGATGGAAGGGGGCAACATATGGAGCAAAAGCTAATTCCCAGACCCAGCTATGAGGTGAATGGAACCCCTTCACAGATACAACCGGTGAGATGACTCAAAGAATGCCAGACCTCCATTTCACCCAACCCCTCTGCTTTTCCCTCCTGCCAGTCCCCTTCTCTCCATATTTGTGTATGTCTTCTCCTATTTTATTACCGTTGCCTGCATCCTAACATGTCTCTTGTAGTATTGTCTGTTCTTGCTGCTTTGACTAGCTGTAAAATTGCTTACTTCTGTAATTCTACAGCCAATACTTAAAGGCACGCAGCTTGACCGTGTAATATTGAGAACACAGTAGCTCACATCGTACTCTCTGATGTGTGTACACAATTTGCACGGAGGACAATGAGAGTTGTGGTAGAGAGACACAAATCTTCCCCATTATATTCACAGCATTTTGTGACTTTTTCATAAATGTTTTTTTAAGGCCACAAGGTTACATAAGAATGACCACACTAAGTCAGACCAATGGGCCAGCTAGCCCAGCATCCTGTCTTCTGACAGTGGCCAGTGCCAGGTGCTTCAGAGGAAATGAACAGATCAGGGCAATTCACTGATACATGCCCTGTCCTTTAGCTCGTCTCTAGTTTGCCCTCCTGTAGAACACAGATAATAGAATTTCATCTAGGCTGTTACCCTTATAGTGAGTCCAACAACTTGTTTGACTAAAGCAACCTTCTAGAAAGGCATCCGGTCTTAATTAGAAGACATCAAGATAGAGAATCCACCCCTTCCCTTGGTAGTTTGTTCCAGTAATTATCTTCACTGTTAGGAACGCATGCCCTGTTACTAATTTGAATGTGTGTGGCTTTAACTTCCAGTCATTGGTTCTTTTTTTGCATTTTTCTGCTAGATCACTTGTTGCCGTTCCCGTTGGTTCAGATTGTGTACAAATTGCCATACATTTATAAATAAATTGTATTTTAGCTAACTCAAAAATCCACAGTTCACTTCAAACTCCTACATTGTCTGTAGGTTTTAAATATTTTGCCAAAACAGTTAAATTTCTCATGCACTTAAAGAGAGTTTCAGGCTTGGAGATGAATAAATCAAACTCTAATAATGTTTTATAAGTGGGAATTGTCTTTATTTGTTATCTATTGGTCACTTGAGGGAGAAAAATCCTTGAGACTATTGTATCTTTTCCAAATGTTGCATAGGAAGTCAGTTAATTTCACTTTGCGGGGGTGGGAGTCAAAAAAAAAAGAAAAAAAAAAAAAGAAAAAAAACCCCCACACAGTTAAACTCCTCCAAACAACCTGAACTCTGCTCCAGCCCACTGACCACCTTCAATCCCATGTGATGGCCACATCTTGCTTGTACAATGGACAAGGTTTGATAAGGACTCTCAGAAGTTCACACCCAATGGCTACAGTTATATTAAATCCTCCAAAATCAACTTTGTGTGGAGTTGGCAGGCAGACTCTGTGGGATGTGGCTTTGGTTTTGTACGTATGTATCTAAGGCTTTGTCAATGCAGAGTTTTTTAGCTACTGTTGTTCTTCTGCTGATGTAGTTACACAAAACACCAGTGTTGACAAGTCCTATTATACATAAGCATATGTGACTTTTCTGCTCCATACTGATGTGTCAAATACCTCATGTTTGGTCTGGCTGTCCGTGAGAGGATCCTAATTCTAGATATGGTAGCTACATGCTTGGTTTATTTATCTGTTTTTTTCCCCTTAAATTGTATTGTAAGTTGCCCTGGGGAGAGGGAGCTGAAAAACCATACCTGTCTTGCTGAAACCCTTGGGAAGACAGAACATTCATTTAATGAGTTATCTCGCAAGGGTTCTGAGTGCTGTGGAGACAGATTTAGCCCCTAATCCAGAGCGTGCTTGACAACAACTGCTTCAGCCAATTAAGGAGCAACGTAAGGGCTTTGGAAGAGAGTTCCATGTTGTCCTTAGCCAGGAAGAGTGTGGCTGTAGTGCAGGGTCTTGAAGGTGCAGGGCAGGGAGGCAGGAGCAGGTTTGAACAGTTATTCAGCAGCTGGAGAGGGTTCTCTGGGAAAGAACATTTTAAAAAAAAAAAATAGAACACATTCCATATGTCTTGGAGACATGTTTGTTCTACTGCTCATTCCCCCTGCTCCACTGGAAAAAGTCTCCTCGCTGTGAAAGGCACTGCAATCCAAGCATGTGTAACTCCTGGGGCAATTCTGCTCCAAAAATTAAAAAATTCTGCATAAAAAAAATCTGCATATTTAATTTATCAAAATAACACAATGTAATCACACCAGTTTCAATTATTTTGATAATTTATTTGAAAATGTGTCAGTAAGTAATCTGTAACGATACAGACAACAAAAAAGATTCCCCCAGGAGTTAAAGAACCCCCTATGTCAACCCACTTCCTTTGCTTTTGTCAGTCATCTCACTTTGGGTGTGTCACATGTGCCAACTGGACACATCTTGGGGGCAAACTTTGACCCTCCTTTCGTTTAGTCTCTTCTCTTATTTTTTGCCCAGCCCCCATAGGCTTGCCGTATTTCAAGCTCTCAAATAGAGGAGCCTGCTGGAGAGAGAGGGTGAGGGAGTGGATCTTTTAGGTACAGTTGGGGAGTGCTGAAGGGGTGTGTGTACAGGGAGGGGCTATTGGAGAGTGTTGGAGGGGGTATTTGGTGAGTGTTGGAGGTGTGTGTGTCATGGAAGAGGCTATGTGGATGGTGATGGAGGGGGCTGTGTAGGCCCCCCCGACCCAGATAAAAACAAGCAAAACCTAGCACTGCCTCCCCCATGAGCCCAGCCCAGATGACTGCACACCCCCAGCCCCTGCAAACCCCAGCCAGAGGCTCTGTTGCATGCACCTTCATTACTGTCCTGCTGGGCAGAGATGACCCGGACCTACTGATGGGGGAGCAGCAGAATGTAAAGGTTTAGCCATCCCTGGAACAGCTCGAGGCATGCTCCCCCCGAGTGACCTGCCCCTTACCGCCAGTCTCCTCTTCCAGAAAGCAGTGGCCGGCGGGATGCAGCTCACTAATACATTATTCTGTACAGATTCTGCAGTTCGCAGTGACACAGAATTTCCCCAGGAGCAACCATATACTTTACCATAGTGACGGAAGGAAAACATCACTTCCTCTGGCCTACCTAGGTTGCCAATCACTGATTACCCACTGTACTGCCAATTTTGGATCTGAATTTTATAAATTTCCACGTCAGCTTCTCTAGTGCATTGCGAAACGCTGTGGATTTCTTTATGTCACTGTATCATTTCCAATTGCTCAAGAATTACTTCTGAAGGATCAGGCAAGACAATCATTTACTTAAACACTGGTTAATATGTGACTCAGTCTTGTGCATGTTGCTTGGTTTGATTTGACTTGTTTATACTTCAACCACATATTGAGATTTGACTGTGTGTGTGTGTGTGTGTGTGTGTGTGTAAGAAAAGAATGCCCCAGTGTTTAACAAAATTGATTTGCCATTTTGTGAATGAGAAAGTCAAAACAATGTTCAGCTCTGGATTTAATGGCAGCTTTTGCTCTCTCTGCCATAACTACAATAGAACCAAGATCACCTGATACGTTTTGGGTATCAACAATCATGGGATCAGGGGTGCTTGAACAGGGAGGACCAGGGGCCATGGCCCCATCACTTTTACTGGGCGCAAGTGTGAGTGAGGGGATGGGGAGCAGAGAGGGAGTGAGCGGGGGGGCAGGATTTTGAGGGGAAGAGGCAGGATGGTAGCAGGGCCTCAGGGGAAGAGGCAGCACAAGGGTGGGGGCTCAGGGAGGAGAGGTGTCAGGGGGCTAGGGCCTCAGAGGGTAGAGGTAGCAAGGGGGCGACAGGGCCATGGATTGGGTGCTGATGCCCTCCCCTCTTAGGGAGATTCTGCCACTCCAGCATGGGATTCAATAACTCCTGGAGCAGCACAGAACCATGGTTGATGCAGTGCAAGTGTGGACACTGTGTTATTTATGTCAACCCTAACTGTCCTCTAGCAGGTGTCCCACAATGCCCCACACTGACCTCTCTGGTCACTAGTGTGACCTCTACTGCCCAGGGATCATAGAGACAGGAAGTCAAGAATCAGAGGTAGCCGTGTTAGTCTGGATTTGCAGAAGCGACAAAGAGTCCTGTGGCACCTTAGACTAACAAAAGTATTGAAGCATAAGCTTTTGTGGGCTAGTACCCACTTGTTGGATGCATGCAGTGCATCCTGTGAAAGCTTATGCTTCAATATTTTTGTTAATCTTTAAGGTGCCACAGGACTCTTTGTCACTAGAGACAGGAAGGCTTTCTCCCTCCCCCCCCCCCCCCCCCGCAACCTTTCAAAGCCCTGTGACTTTTTTAGATTCCTTTTTCTGATTGCCTGACTTGGTGAGCACACCTAGCAGCTCTCCATTGGCAAGCACAACTGACCATGCCAGCTACACTCTCAGGAAGTGTTCCTGCTGGAAGTAGACAGGAGATATTGAATCTGCTGGGCCTCTGGGGAGAAGATGATGTGTAGGCTCAGCTATGTACCAGGTGTAGGAACATCAACATCTATGAACAGATTGCTCCGGGATGCAGGTGCAGAGGTATGACAGGGATCAGCAGCAGTGCCCTGTGAAAACTGTGTGACAAGCACACATAGCTGCAGGGGAAGGAACCTCAGGTAAGCCTGTGGATAAAGCTTTCAGTGATGAGGATGGAACCCCCACAGTATCAGAACACATCTTTTGATGTTTCATTAATTTACTCCTGCTAGAAGAAGCACTGGCACAACCAAAAGGGATAGAATTGCTCTCTGCTTTTCATTCTCGTCTCGGGTTAGGCAGGGGAGCCTATGCGGAGCACTTTGTTTATGGACACCCAAGGATGTCCCTTGAATCCTCCTGGGAGATTTTGACGAAACTTTCCTGGAGGCACTCTGCAGATCTCTGCCCATGGTTTCTAGGGAAGGCTGCCTTATTTCTTCTCCACGGTAGGACACGTTCCCACACCATTCAGTCAGTGTGGCTCAGTTGGCGTGTTGCAGCTGGATCCCTGCCGATGCAGGGGCAGTCAGTCCTGCCTCTGCCAGGTACTGGGACATGGTGGAGTAGGGTGGGCCTGTGTCCCCCTGCCATCCCCCCTTCGGGGTGGCCAACTCCCTACACTGTGCAGAGAAGCTCCAATTTGTGAAGCAGGAGTCTCCCTTACCAGCTCCCTCATAGACTGTCGCTTTTCTGGTTGTCTGAGCCCCACCCAGGCTAAAGCCAGCTTAAGACTGCTTTGTTGCTGGCCACCTGAGCACCCCGTCCCCCCAAGCCCAGGCCCCAGCCCTCTGATAGACTATTGTTGGCTGCCTGAGCCTCCTCGAGCTCAGGGCCCCGGCTCAGTTATAGACTCCGTTTAAGGGCTGGCAGCTTGAGCTACCCAAACCCAGGCTAAAGCCTAACTGTGACTATTGGTCACCCAGCCCTAGTATGGGCTCTTCACTGTCCTGTGGACTCTGGTACTGGCCAGACAGGACTGGACTGAGTGGCCTCCCTCCGAGCGGAAGAGCGAGGGCCCATTACACATAGACATGGCCTTAGTTTGTAAGGTCTTTGATAATTTCCTGAAATCTAGATCTTCATTTGAACATGCTTCCTATAATGTGGTTTCTGCCTCCTGTCTCCCCTTTTGTGGCCAGAGGTCGCTCTATGGCCCCCTGCCTCTGTTTTCCCCTTCTTCAGGGCTCCAGAAACCCACTCAACGTAGTGCAGAAGAAATTAAAACATCCCCCACTTGGGATCCAATTTATTCTGTCCTCAAGTACATGCCGGCCCTCCAGCTCCCACCCCCAATCCAATGTCTCTCTCCCCTTAATTGGAGGGGGTTTTCAGCCCTCTGTCTCAGAGCTAGAACACAGGTCAGTGCCTCTGCACGAGTCAGACTTGCTCCCTGAATCTTCTGCTTCAAGCCAGCACTAGCTCCTCAAGCTTTTGCTGCCTGATCATTTCCCCCTCACTACAATTACCTAGTGCTCTTTTAGGGGCGCAGTTCCTCTCACACAGGTGTACCTCCTATGGTAATCTGGGTTGTTTAGCACCCGGCCCTCCACCAGGGCAAGCCACCTGTTACACTTCCCTTTTACGTTGCTGCTATTATGCCAGGCTGATTCCATTGCAGCGTTGTGATTCAATCTACCTCATTAGCACTTGTGCATTATAAGACACAAATGTGGAACAACATAACCATACTTAGGGCAAAATCCTGTTCTGTCTGACACAGATGTTCAGATAAGTTCCTGGAGAATAGGCCCATCAATGGCTATTAGCCAGAACGGGCAGGGATGGTGTCCCCAGACTCTGTTTGCCAGAAGCTGGGAATGGGCAATGGATCACTGATGATTACCTGTTCTCTTCATTCCCTTTGGGACACCTGACATTGACCACTGTCAAAACACAGGATACTGGGCTAGATGATCTGACCAAGTGTGGCTGTTCTTATGACATTGAATCAGGCCAAGGGGGCAGCTTGTTTACTGCTTCCACGCCCCTGTTGCCAGGCTGGCTCTGCAAAGCTTCCACTGCTTCCCCCTACCCTAATGCTATTGCAAGCGCAAGAGTTCCCTTTTATTTATGATTACTTCATAGATCTGGGGGAAAGGAGAGGAACGGGCACTAATGCAGAAATCCTCTTGGAAGCTATTGTTTTTTAGAGCCGACCTTTTACAAACTTCAGTTAGGCAGAATCAGGATTTCCTCAATACTTACTTTGTGCCAGGACTTGCCAGGGCTGTGCCCCAGCACCTCTGGGCTTGGCAGGTCATAGCCCTGGCACCTCTGAGCTTGTCGCATCAGTGGTGAATGTAAAAAAAATTGCTTGAGGCCCAGCACCTCTTTCATTAGAAATTAAACACTGGACAAGTGACAGTATTTCAGGATAGCTAATTTGCTAACTCTTATGCATAGGCCAATCACATTTGTACATCTTAATAAGGCAGGAAAGGCTCTAATGCAATATGTTTGTAATATGCTGGAATATTTTTCTATCTGTTCCACATTGGTATTGGAATCGGCTTCATATGCTAACACTGACACAATCAACCATAAACCTTTCATCCATGTGGGTTGTCTCAGCAATGGTTAAAAACTTTCTTTTTAAATATGATAAAGATAATATGAATCATACACGCGTACTCCAACTCCTCCACCGGGCACCGTTATTTGAATCTGAATGAAATCAAACAAGGAACAAGCAAGGAATTCACATAAGTGGGATTTTTCATCCATATGTTCAGTGAATGCAGGATGTTAGCACATGTCCTGGGAACAGATGGGGCCCTATTAACTCTCCCCAGAAAGAGCCTTCAAAAGCCCCAGGCCAGCTTTCCATGTCAGCAAACACAGAATTGCACTTTCAGTCATGTTTTAACACATGTGATTGTTTTAAAATGTCCTGATGACACAGCCTCAGTAAAAAGGTCTGCGGAGCCTCCTGGTGTAGCCTGGGAGGGAAAGCAGGATGTTTTAGTGGTTATTTTTCCCTCAGCTGGGCAATTACTACTTCAGGGTGTGCTGGCTTTTTTTTAGAAAAGAGAGATTGAAATGGCTAGGATTTCTTTGATGTCTGAAACTTTGGGAAGTCTATAAACACAGCTAAGATACCACCTGCCTACTGCTGCTTGAAGTCACAAAATTCCCACCGAATACAAAAGGGACCAAGTCCTTCCATTACATTTAAATGATGATGAGCTACTGAAAAACAATGGGAACAATAATAGTGAGGATTCAGTGAAAGTGAATTGTTTTGGTTCATCAGCACCATACACACCTTTCTATTGATAACAGTACTGATCATCAATAACAGTAACCATTGACTTGTGGTCTCTACTGTCTTGCTCCCAAGTGCAGCTATTAGGCTTTTCAGAAGGCATTGACATCTCATCCAAGTGTCGTGCCTGACGTATCAGTCTCTTCAGTAGCTCAGCATCTAGGCCACATTGATCGTGGTTCTCCTCTGTGTGTGTGCCTTAATTGGTGGCACTTTGGCTCCTGAGCCAAGTTGTTCGATTCATTCTGTCCTCCATGGAACAGAAAATTCCATGAAGCCTCAGGGCCTGGAGCAATCTCTGGAGAGGCCCTGGGTCTCTGCACAGATTCCAGGGACCCTACCTCTTCCCCCTACCAAGCCACTGCTCCTGAAATACTTCCTCAAGAAAAGGCTGCAGATTCTATAGTTTTCAGAGTGGAGAGAGGTAAATAGTGGTGTCTCCCAGGGGTCTGCTCTGGGACCAGTCCTATTCAACATATTCATAAATGATCTGGAAAAAGAGGTAAACAGTGAGGTGGCAAAATTTGTAGATGATACTAAATTAATGATAGTTAAGTCCCAGGCAGACTGCAAAGAGCTACAAAAGGGTTTCTCAAAACTGGATGACTGGGCAACAAAATGGCAGATGAAATTTAATGTTGATAAACGGAAAGTAATGCACATTGGAAAACATAATCCCAACTATACATATAAAATGATGAGGTCTAAATTAGCTGTGACCACTTGAGAAAGAGTTTTTGGAGTAATTGTGGATAGTTGTAGGAAAAGTCCACTCAAAGTGCAGCAGCAGTCAAAAAAGCGAACATAATGCTGGGAATAATTAAGAAAAGGATAGATAACAGAATAGAAAATATCACATTGCCTCTATATAAATCCATGGTACGCCCACATTTGGAATACTGTGTTCAGATGTGGTCACCCCGTCTCAAAAAAGATATATTGGAATTGGAAAAGGTTCAGAAAAGGGCAACAAAAATAATTAGAGGTATGGAACGGCTTCCGTATGAGGAGAGATTAATAAGACTGGAACTTCTCAACTTGGAAAAGAGATGGCTAAGAGGAAATATGATTGAGATCTATAAAATCATGACTGGTGTAGAGAAAGTAGATAAGGAAGTTTTGTTTACTACTTCTCATAACACAGGACCTATGAGTCACCAAATGAAATTAATAGGCAGCAGGTTTAAAATAAACAAAAGGAAGTATTTCTTCACACAATGCACAATCAACCTATGGAACTCCTTGCCAGAGGATTTTGTGAAGGCCAAGACTATAACAGGATTAAAAAAAGAACTAGATAAATTCATGGAGACAAGTCCATCAATGGCTATTAGCCAGGATGGGCAGGAATAGCGTCCCTAGCCTCTGTTTGCCAGAAGCTGGGAATGAGTGACAGGAGATGGATCATTTCGTGATTATCTGTTCTGTTCATTCTACCTGGGGCACCTGGCATTGGCCACTGTCAGAGAACAGAATACTGGACTAGATGGACCTTTGGTCCAACCCAGTTTGGCCATTTTTATATTCTTATGTGCAGTGCAGAGAGGGCTCCACAAAGGAAATGACTGTGCCTCAGGCTATGTTAATGTTTTTGTGGATTTCCTGCATGCTGTTGGCTGTTTGGTAGGAAGGATATGCTTCCCTCTGAATCCTCTTCCAGCACCTCACCCCATCCAAGATAACTGTTCCAATGCAGGGGTCTTGACTATTTGTAGCTTCTTTGGGGCCAGGAAAAGTGTCTCTGAGACAGCTAGGGAGACATTCACCCTTGAAAGTGGATCACTCCTCTGTACAAACACAAAGGATTAATTTTTACTTTGAAATTTCAGCTGTCTTTCTTGTCCCCTGTGCTATCTCTAGTCATCACCCTTCCCCTTTCTGCTTGCATACAAGTTGTTTTGTCCAATTCTGTACAACATCTCTCTAGCCTCCCTCACTGTACAGCATCTTGTGATAATTTGTTTGAAGAATGTTATGCATTAGTACATTGAATTGTATGGTAGGGTAAAAAACTAATTACAAAGGATTTTCCACAGTGCATGAGAATATTGATTCTTCCAGGGTGATTTCTTGCCTCTGATGGTAGCTGATAGGATGTTTGAAAAGGGCAACAAACCAGTAATGTCCTTGGCCAATTGCACGACACAGAATACTAGAGAAAAATGTTCTCCTTGACCTTTGCAGCAATCTATGTATTGCTTGAAGAATAAGATTTTATTACCCCGCTTAAGCATGTGAAACAATAAATTTTATTAGTTATAAAACTACCCAGCCAGTTTTTTAAATTCAACCTAAATATTTAACTCCAAGACCTCCTGCAATAATGAATAAATTACCGGACAAGTTCTGAACTATGTGAAGAAATAGTTTCTTTTTTTTCTTTTAAATGTCCTTGTCATTTAATTTCAATGAATGACCATCAGCTCTCAAATTTTTTAAAACAACCAAATCCCTCAACATGATTGAGATTGTCCTTTTTAACAGAATACGAAATACTCTTTTCTGCTACACAGGTCGCATAAAGGGAGTGGAAACTCTTCAGATCCCCCCTTGTAGGGATTTCCCTATTATGAAGAAGCCTCTAATGGGTTTAAAGCCACAACTCCAGCATAGAGGCTGTGTCTGGGTGAGGAGGGGCTATGACTGGATTGTACTGCACTCCAGCTAGCTTCAGGTGAGAGATGGTTGCTTGGAGAATGTTGCTAGCTGGTGTAGGTTAGAGCAGTCCCTAGGCTGCTCTAATATGAACTGGGGGTGGAGACTCAGGAAGCTGAAACCAGTTCCTTGGCAACTCCTTTTCCCCTTCCCCCAGTGCATTGATCAGATCTTGCTCAAGAAGAGAAGATGGGCCTATATCTTCAGAAAGGCCATTGGTTTGTTTTGTGTCGGTGGCTTCTACAAATGTCTATCCAATGATAACTGTAAAAAGAATAAAGTGAAAATGCTTTTTTCAAAAGTGAAATAGTTTTAAAGGTAATAATAAATGGTGCTAGTGTAACACCAACAGACACCCGATATTTATGTGCCAGATGCGCTAAAGATTCATATGTCCCTTCATGCTTCAACCACCATTCCAGAAGACATGCTTCCATGCTGATGATGGATTCTGCTTGATAATGGTCCAAAGCAATGTGGACTGACACATGTTCATTTTCATTTTCTGAGTCACATGCCACCAGCAGAAGGTTGATTTTCTATTTTGGTGGTTCGGGTTCTGTAGATATTTGCATCGGAGTGTTGCTTTTTTAAGACTTCTGAAAGCATGCTCCACACCTCGTCCCTCTCAGATTTTGGAAGGCTCTTCAGATTCTTCAACCTTGGGTTGAGTGCTGTAGCTATCTTTAGAAATGTCAACCTGTGACAATGTACCCCATAAGGCTTTATGGGGAGATGCTTATAAATCTATATATGATACAACTGGAATATGCTTTTGCTACATATGTCATGTAACATATCTATGTAAAGGTAATGATCTACTGGATCTGTTTATCCTATTTGTATGCATGTCATTTTTGTACTCAAAGTTATGAATATTGGCTATGTACTTGGTTAATTTTAAATAGCCTCAGTGAAGCAGTTGGGCAACTTTCTGAGAAAGAACTATTCTTAGTAAGTGTCCAGTCAAGAATCAATCAAGCTAACAATGAACATGAAGTTGCCAATCCACATCTGAGCTTCCTCAGGAATGTGGCTTGGCTGGTAAGGACCTAAGTCTGGCAGAGACATGTGATTTGCCCATGTGGCTCTGAAACTCCATTTTGCAACTGGATTCTGTAGAGGAATGAGGAGAGGGTCTCCACCCACAAGAGAAAGTCTATAAGAACACCTGGTGTTTTCAGGGTGTGATATTTTCTAGTGTCTTTAGTCTGTCGGATGCAACTTAAACAACTTTTGTTAGTTAAGATAGTAAAGTTTTTTTGTTTGTTTTCCTTTTTTGTTGTTTATGTTTTCAGTAACCCAAACTTAATACAAAGTTTAATGTAATAGGGATAATGTAATAGGGACCAAGTATTTTATAACACAAGCTACACTTTTCCAGTTGTTGTATAGACATTCATTTTCATTTGAGGTGAATTACTAATATTTACTAAGCAAGCTTTTTAGAGATAATTTGTTTGAGATACCAATTTCATTCTTGTTAACTGTTTAGAAGCACAACCTTTAACAATCACTGCTTCCCATTAATGTAACATAGCAAAAGAAAAGTGTATAAAATTAAACCAACTATAAAATTAAACCAAAATAAATCTTAAATACAGGTCCATACAAATACTTTGAGGGTACTAAACTTTCATGATGCTTTGTTGCATTTGAGAGCCAAAGGTAGAAACCTGTTGAAAACGTGGAAACCTGCTGAAACTGTTTGATTAGCTTTATGCACAAATGATTATTTTAAAACATTTTTGCTATCACATTCTTATAACTATATTTAAAAATCCAAACAAGTTTATAAAAAGCTGAAACAAGAAATTTACATTTTCTTAATATTATCTTTACCTTATGTAGCAGGGTGCTGGTGCAGAGGCACCTAATCAGCCCCTGTTCAGCCAGCCCCAATCAGGGGAGATAGATTGGGGCTGGGGAAAGCCCGATGCCTGGCCTGTGGATTGGCTACACCTGCTGGCCTGAGGGCTATAAAGACTGGAAGGCCCTAGAAGGAAGGGGAGAATGGTCAGAGCAAGGTCAATTCCCTGGTTGAGGGCTGCTGCCATTGCCTGTGTGAGAAGCCAAACAAGTCTCTAAAGTTGTATATAGTTTAACACTGCTGGTGGGCACTGCATTGTAAGATAATAAGGACACAGGTGTTGCACAGGGGAAAGCCTCTCTGAGCTTTATTTGGGCAGCCAGTGGGCTGCAGGAAGAGGGGGCCAGCAGACCCTGTTACACCTTAATGTTGAGGTTTCTCCTTATTTTTTTCTTTGCTTAACAGATAAAGAAAAACTTCAAAAACAAAACTGTGATTGATAAAAGAGAATTATTTTTGTTTACAATTGCATTATTTGTTGAGGCATAAATATATGCACATATTTGGAACTGAAACCTTTTTGAACTTTGCACAAAAAATTTGGTGCTAATAATATTATGATTATACCCAATCATGATCTTAAAATAGTGTGGTACCACATATATGGATATTTTTTAAAAGGGTATAAAATTAACTTTTGTTGCAACAAAATAGTCACATGACACACACAACATACACGATAAGCTTATAATTAAAGACAAATGGCACCAGCATTCTATTCATAACTATACAAAATAAGGTAAAAATAAGAAGGGTTAAACATTTGAATAAAAAGTTATTACTTTATTTAAAAGTTTTAATTTAAATAGATAAATATATTAATATTTGCCAAATTATTGTATTAATTTGGTAATGGGGATTTTTGTATTTAACATTATTTTAAAACTCTGCTCTACAGAAATTAGAATAACCCATGTTTCAAATATTAGTGAGTGGTTAGGATTAGAAGCAGAGTGTGCATTTCTGTTGCTTGGCAACCATATCTTCAAGAAAGTTAGGAATAATTCCAGCTGTTGCATTCCTGAAGGGTTAAAATCATTAATTTACTGCATTTATTTATGGTAAAGTTTTCCCCTTGTTTTCTTTGTGTTTCTTGTTTGGTTCTGTTTTCAATTGCTTTATCTTTTGGAGGTTTCTGTAAAACCTGTAACTTTTAACTTTTAAAACAAAGAGAGTGAGCCAAGTGAGGAGTGGCAGGGGAAAGGGGTAGTGAAGAGCAACCTAGGAAGGTAATGAGACTTGAGCCAAGAGAGATTGAGGCCTTGGTTACACTGGCACTTTATAGCGCTATAAAGCCCCCAGGAGTGCTATAACCTACTACCCGTCCACACTGGCAAGGCATGTAGAGCGCTATAACTGCGGAGTTATAGCGCTCCTGGTAATCCACCTCTGCACGAGGAATAAGGGCTGTAGCACTCCCGCTGTAGTGCTATGGCGAGAATGTAGACACCCACTGCGCTACAAGTGATCTCTGAAGATGCCTAGAGCCATTTAAGGCAATTGACATCTCTTCCCTTTCTTTTGAACTCAGCTGGAGGAATGCGGAAGTACCTCTTTAGAGTTTCTCTCTTAACTCAGCAGACAAGCAATGCAAATGTTTAAGGAGGGAGCCTGTGTGAAAACAAAGCCCTCTGTGAATGGACACGCGCTGACAGGCTCTCAGAAGGACGGAAAAACCACTGGCTGTCTCCCTCTGCATACACACAACACATCCCCCCTCACCCCCCTTGTTTAAAAAGCACGTTGCACCCAGCTGAATGCTGGGATACCTGCCCTAATGCGCTGCTCTTAATGCCGCCTGCAGTGCCGCAAATGTGGCCATGCTATACCGCTGGCGCGTCTGAGTGTGGACATGCAATAGCGCTATACATATTGCTGTATAAGGGGACCGCTATAACCAAAAGCGCTATAATTCTGTAAGTGTAACCATGGCCTCACTCTGCCAGGGTATTTGAAAGTATAGGCAGCAGCAGCAAGTTTAGCAAACTGAGAAGGCATGTAAAGAAAAAATCTTAACCGGTATGTAAAAATATTTGAGAAAGAAGGTTATATTTTCAGATATGAGCATGGAGTGTGGGTCCGTGAGTCAAAGCAATTGAGAACCTGCACGGTTGGAAACTTTGCCCCTGGTTTTTATCCTGGCTTTGAGATGAGAGTGGGGGTAATTATCTGCTCTTGTAAAATTTGAATTTGTTCCCCCAGTGTCTGTTGTTTTTGTCTGCATGCCAAATGGATGTCAGAAGTGCCCTTTTCTGTGACAGTTAACTGTTTTTGGGCCACTCCATATGTTAATGCACCAATTTTAGGTGTTAACTTGCTCAAATTTAGTTTTTGACTTTGAAATTTCTTTTTATTCTCTTTTTCGATGATGATATCAGTCAGCTGTGTTCGTGTTCCCTCTGTTTGCTGCCCCGGCTCTGTGCAGATCGCTGGCACAGCAGACCCCGAGAGAACCCCCAAAGACCACAGACTCTAGTAAGGTGCGAAGGCACCCGGACCAGGTTTATCATCAAACGGAGCACAGTAATAGTTTCCCATAGTAGACTCTACAAGACATACTATGAATTTGTGCCCCCTGACAATGGACCAGCTCAGTCAGTGGTGGGACTTCCCACTGCCCCCTCTGCCAGACAAAGACACTGCCCCAGGACTGTATTCTTATACGCAGGTTCAAACAAGTTATGCATCATTCCTGACGTACTGAGGTGCAGCCCCTCCACATAGTAAGGTACATCCACTCTGCATAGTAAGGTGCCGCCTCTCACCTTGTATATGCTGGTTCGAGCAAAACAACTCCCATCATATTACCCTTTTGCCTCTGTCTTTAGGATGGGTCAGCCTGTTCTTTATTATCTGTATGGAATGTACAGGTGTTTTGGTACCTCTGAGATTTGTGTATTTTTGCAACATCAGCCCTTTCCTTGCCAGCTTTTGTGAGGAGGGCTTGCCTCTGCCTCACAGCTTAATTTTGCTTTATGTTAGCAAAGTCTTGATCATTACTTTAGCTCAGGCCTCAGCCCTCATACTGGGCCTCTGATACAAAGGTTAATCCTACTACAATATTGTTTAATCTTAACAGTAGGAGCAAACAATAACAAAAGAAAGAGGCTTTTGAAACTACAAAAGGTCTACATGCATATCTATCTTATCTAGAATCTTAGGCAGGCCTATCCTTCTCAGACCCTAATCTCTGGAGTCTGAGGTTTCCTTATATTTTTCCTTTTCTGTTGTGGAGGGACTGTCCTAAATCCAGTCACAGTTCTTTGCTTTCTTATCTCATCCTTGGACCTGTTGCCCAAAACCTGTCTGGGGAGTTCTGCAGTAGATTGAGCCAGATTTCCAAAGCAAATGGCTCTTGCATTTTCTCTCAAGCGTTTGCCGAGAAGCATACGTCTGGATTCATTTCCACCTTCCTGTTTGCATTGCCTGACAATCCTATTACACAACTAACATAACTAGTTTCAGTTGTTGCTGGAAAGAGCAAGATAAAATTCCTTCTAACCTGAAGATGTAAGACACTGGTTAAATGTGTGCTGATTCTCTAGAGGATAAAAACCTACTACTGCTACTAGTGACAATTATCTCTTTAGCTCAAGTGTTAGAGGTCTGTGCTGAAGATCCCCAGGTTAAGACCTGATGCTGAAGACCCAGTAAAGAGGGTGCTAGTAGACCTGAGTGAAAAATCAGAATTTCCATCCTGTAGAAAGTTCTGATGTTCAACATTTGCTTTTGTCCTGAATCAGAATGAAAAACTGAAGTATCAAAATTTTTCTGTTAATGAAAAGTTCCAAAAATGTTTGATTCGAGAAAGGCTAAAATATTTCACTTCAGCATTTTGGATAAAAAATAAAACGTTGACATTTCTGAATCAAAATGTTTCATTTTGGTTTGTTGAACTAGCCATAAATGCTTAATTTTTGAGTCAGTTTCAGCCTTAAACTATGATTCCCTGTGTAATGCATTGCTCAGGGGTGTTGTGTCTTGGTTTATCCCCTATGGGTCAGGTTCCCTGGCCAAACTACATCTCCCACAGTAGTGTAGTTAATGGTAAACAGAGTAGACCCATTTCTCAGTTAGGGAATATGGAGTTTCTTTTAGGCTAGTATACCCATTTTCTCTTTTACCACTACACCACTGATCTCCCATCATGCACCTGTACTTATGGGCTATTATACAGCAGTCAAAGGGTAGACTGAATTGCATCATGGGAGATGTAGTCTGGCCAGGGAGCTCAGCCCATAGGAGAAAACATGAGCCCAAACTACAGTTTCCATAAGGCAATGTGCCACCATTAGGAAAGTGCAGTTTAATGTTGAACTGACTCCAAGCAAAGAGCCCTGGCTTTCAACAATCCCAGATATTCAGAGTCAAGTGAAAGCAACCTGAAAAGAAATATTTCATTTTTGTTTTCCCAACAGAAATTGACATTCTCCTGTAGAAAACGTTAAATTTTGTGCAAAATGACTTTTCAGTTGTAAAATACTTCCAACAAAAATTCCCAACTAGCTTTACCTGTTACAGAGATCAAATTAAAACATTCTGCTACATATATATAAAAAAATCAACAAAACCCAAAATGGAATTTTTATTGGTTTCTTGAAGTTTATAAATTGTAATGTAATTCTCTCTCTTGAACATCCTTCCCCCTCTTATGCAAAAGTAGTTTTGATTTATGTGGTAAGAATGTGCAAAACTGGATCAAAAGGGTGTGTTTGTTTGTTTGTTTAAGCTTTGAGTAAAATCCAGCTCTCCTGTTAAATGTTTTTAAACATCCGGTAAAACGTTTAATTTTCACTTGCTTCCTCTCCCCCTTTCTGGTTCCTTTAGAGATGAAATCTATGGTAGTTTTCCACTTTACTGGGACCATGGTTAGGGCCGAAATGTATCCAATTCTTTCCGCTCCGCCCCCTAACTACATACAGAGAAGTACCTGCGGAGTGCGGTACATGTGCGTCTTGCTCGTAGGCTTAAAACGTTTCTCTCAAGGCCTTGCAAAAGTGACATTAGCTGCCAATTCAGGAGGTGTGGTAGGAGGTACTGCCTGGGGCTGGGTGTGTGTGAAGAAAAGAGTGAAATTCTGAAGCTTGGAACTTGTACCGTTTGCCTTAGGGAGCTCTGTGTGGTGGAGCAGGAATATCTTTATTGTATGCCTTTTACAGCACCTAGCAAATAAATCACACAACAGTAGAGGGGACAAGGACACCAAGTGTAATGGTGTCAGTGTGGAAGCTCCCTGAGGACAGGATGTTGCTAATGCACAAGGCAAGACAGAGAATAAATTGTAACACACTCAATAAGCCCAGCCAGTCTTTCCCCTCCACCTCCTCCTAGTTACTGGGTGTGTGCACGGATCAGCAGGACTTCACTGCAGCTCCCTTTGATTGGCCTCTCATTCCGCAGCATCGTTTGAACAGAGTGGGAAAGAGCTGGCTATTCGGATTGTCAAGCGTTCATCCAATCGCAAGGTGGCAGGGAGGAAAGTTGCATTTGGCAGTAAGTCTCAGCGCCTTACTGGAAGAGCGAAGGAAAAGTAGAAGTGCTTTGCTCAGCTTGTGGGTAGCGGGGACACTTTTGGAAAGGAAGCAACCCCTCAGGGAGCGCAAGAGGAGACAAGTCTTAGCAGATACTAAAGAAATGGAGAATGGGACCGATCCTGTCTGCACTGCAAATGAGCCTCCGTTCTCTCATAACATTGTCGGAAGTAAGTTTTGCTGCTGCTTTAAAAACTGTGTGTGTGTGTGTTGCTGCTTTGAAAGCTGTGTGTGTGAGAGAGAGAGGGATGGGGGGATTTTTCAGGAAGATTTCTTAATTGAAAACTTGTCTGGACTGAAAGCCTTGTTTTCTCCTCGCACACTATGTGCATCTAAATACCGGGGCACTACTTTCTCGTTTTTTTAGTGACACGTAACATGGAGCTGGGTTAAGTGTTTGAAAGGGATTCCAGTAACTAAAAACGCTAAAAAAAATGGACCCCCTGTTAAAGTGTGTGATTATTAATATGTGGAGGTAATTTTTTTTAGTACTAAAGTAGTTCCCCAGAGTAACAGAAATGTAATTGCCATGCTAAGTATAATCTATGCTGTATTGTAATTTGGATGCTATCCAAGAAAAACTTTAAGGGCCTGATCCTGCAGACATTCATTCCCAGATGAAGTGCTTATACTGTGGTGGGTTACCTAAGAACAGCCATACCGGGTTAAACCAAAGATCCCCTCTAGCCCAATATCCTGTCTTCTGACAGTGGCCAGTGCCAGGTGGCAGTGCCCACAGGGAATGAACAGAACAGGTAATCATCAAGTGATCCATCCCTGTCGCTCATTCCCAGCTTCTGGCAAACAGAGGCTAGAGGGACACCATAGAATCATAGAAGATCAGGGTTGGAAGAGACCTCAGGAGGACATCTAGTCCGACCCCCTACTCAAAGCAGGACCAATCCTCAACTAAATCATCCTAGCCAGGCCTTTGTCAAGCCTGGCCTTAAAAACCTCTATGGATGGAGATTCCACCACCTCCCTAGGTAACCCATTCCAGTGCTTCACCACCCTCCTAGTGAAATAGTGTTTCCTAATATCCACCCTAAACCTTCCCCACTGCAACTTGAGACCGTTGCTTCTTGTTCTGTCATCTGCCACCACTGAGAAAAGCTGAGCTCCATCCTCTTTAGCTAGTTGAAAGCTGCTATCAAATCCTCCCCTCATTCCTCTCTTCTGCAGACTAAATAACCCCAGTTCCCTCAGCTTCTCCTCCTAAGTCATGTGCCCCATCCCCCTGATCATTTTCATTGTCCTCCACTGGACTCTCTCGAATTTGTCCACATCCCTTCTGTAGTGGGGGGCCAAAACTTGCTGCAATACTCCAGATGTGGCCTCATACCTGCCAAATAGAGGGCAATAATCATTTCCCTCAGTCTGCTGGCAGTGCTCCTACTAATGTAACCCAGTATGCTGTTAGCCTTCTTGGCTAACTCTGTTGACTCATATCCAGTTACTCATCTGCTGTAATCCTCAGGTCCTTTTCTGCAGAACTGCTGCTTAGCCAGTCAGTCCCCAGCTGACTGATGGACCTGTCCTCCATGCCATTTCAATAGCCATTACTGATGGACCTATTCTCCATCAATTTATCTAGTTCTTTTTTGAACCCTGTTATAGTCTTGGCCTTCACAACATCCTCTGGCAAGAAGTTCAACAGGTTGACTGTGCATTGTGTTAAAAATACTTCCTTTTGTTTGTTTTAAACTTGCTGCCTCTTAATTTCATTTGGTGACCCCTAGTTCTCGTGTTATGAGAAGGAATAAATAATACTTCCTTATTTACTTTCTCCATACTAGTCATGGTTTTATAGATCTTTATCATATCCCCTCTTAGTTGTCTCTTTTCCAAGCTGAAAAGTCCCAGTCTTATTAATCTGTTCTCACATGGCAGTCGTTCCATACCTCTGTTTATTTTTGTTGCCCTTTTTGGAACCTGACTCCTGAGTTTTGCCTGCTTGGGATTGGCAACACTAACTCCTGTCTGACAGTGCACTGGGGTCACTATAAAACCTGAGATGGATCCAGGGAAGAGGTGCATGTATTTCATTTCTTTGTTGTCCACATCCCACTCAGGAATCTGGAGAAGATGTTGCTGCATACTGGGTACTATATGGCGTGTCGTGTACCTTTTCCTAGAAGGGCTCTCAATCTTCATCTCTTGTCTAATACTCTTACTCACATCATTGTCTTGGAGGGCCTGTAACATGTCTTCTGTGGTCAAGGCTCAGCTGTCAAGGTAGTATCCTAAACATAGCCTTGAAAAGGGGCAGCCTTGACACAGGGCAAGGGGAAGTGGGTGCTTCATGTGCTGGCTGTAGTGGGGACTGAATGAGGCTGTCAATCCAGCTGGCCTGAGGGAACTAGAGTGGGAGGGGAAAGCTGCTCTCACACTAACATTCTGCTGTTTGTGTTATTCTTGTAAATAGACAAATGAAGACAAAAATGACATGGAAGTGACATTGGAAGTATGATTTGGAGGGATGTGGGTGTGTGAGAGTGGTCAGGGTTCATCTACATTTAAGCTGGGAGGTGTGATTCCCAGCTCACATAGATGTAGCTACGCTAGCTCTGCTCACGCTAGCACCTAAAAGAAGCAGTGTGACCAGGATGACATGGGCAGCCACTTAAGCCAGTGCAATCCCGCCTGGCCCCCCGGGTACGTTCCTAGGTGGCTAGCCTAGCCTGCCACAGACACACTGCTAATTTTAGGAGCTAGCTTGAGCAGAGCTAGCGCAGGTATGTCTGCGTGAGCTGGGGACCACACTTCCTAACTCACACGTAGACATTCCCTAAGAGTGCTAACGAAAGGCCCTTGCCGCTAATAAAGTTTGTCTGCTAGTCAATGACAGAGGACTGTTAAGCTGAGCAATGTGGCGAATAAAGGCCGCCATCTTGACAAACTACATTTTCTTATTATTTTTTTCAACACACAACATATGCAATAGTTAGCACACCTTAAATCATGTCAGTGTGGTTACACATAGTCCCTACCACAGAACTGGCACAACATTAGAAAGAGGGTAGTTTGTGTGTGTGAAGGCAGTGAGTCAGGATGTTAGGGCTGGCAGAAGAAAACACGCCTTATTTCTTCCTACAGGAGGATCGCAGGGTCTGAGGAGGCTGTAGACTCAGGGTTGGTCTTCGCTAGAAAATGATATTGACCCAGCTGCATCCCTCAGGGGTGTGAAAAATCTACTCTTCTGAGCAATACAGTTAAGCCAATTTAAGTCCCAGTGTAGATAGCACTAGGTTAATGGAAGAATTCTTCCATGGAATTAGCTACCATCTCTCAGGCAGGTGGATTGCCTTTGCTGACCAGAGAACCCCTCCCGTTGGCGTAGGTAGAGTCTACAGGGAAGCACTATAGCAGCTCTGCCACTGTAGCATTTCAGGTGTGGACATGCCTTCATCTAAATTACCCAGCAACCTCAAGAACGTACAAGTCAGTTCATGGCTCTTCAAAACACAGATGACCTCTACCTGGTTGTTGCAATGGTGACCACTGTGACATTGATCCCCATAATGCTTTATGGGAATATGCTCATAAATATATATATAACATAACTGGAATATGTTTTATGCTACATATGCCATGTAACATATCTCTGTAAAGGTAATGATCTACTGAATATATTCATCCTATTTGTATGCATGTGTCTTTGTTGTATTAGAAGTTATAAATATTGGCTGTATATTTGTTAGATTTTTAAATAGTGTTAGTAAGGCATTTGGTCATTTCTTTAGAAAGGACTTTGCAAGTTAAGTGCCCAATCAAGAAGCACTTAGTGGACAATGGCTCTTGGAAAGCTCCAATCCAGATAAGAAATCTACATGAGAATGTTCAAGGTAGCATGTGAACAATGGTTGCTGCCTGTAAAAACTGAGTCATGCATGGACAGGTGATTTGCCCATGTGACTCGAAAACTCCATCTTGGAGGTGGACTTTGCATAGGAGAGAGGAAGGGTCTCCACTCACAAGAGAAAGTATATTTAAGTCCATGGGAGACTCCTCCATTTTGTCTTCAGCTGGCTTAAGAAATAGCCTCTCCACCCACAAGGCTACCTAAAAGAAACTGGAACAAAGGACAGTAACTACAGGGGGTGTGAGTGATTACTGGACTCAAACTGGAAGGAGACTAGTTTGTAAAAGTAAGCTTAGTGGAACACCACCGAGGGTGAGGTTTTATCTATATTCAGTTTTCTTACTGTATTAGGCTTAGACTTGCGTGTTTTATTTTACTTGGTAATTCACTTTGTTGTGTCTTTTATTACTTGGAACCACTTAAATCATACTTTCTGTATTTAATAAAATCACTTTTTACTTATTAATTAACCCAGAGTACGTATTAATCCTCTGGGGTGTGGGGGACAAACAGCTGTGCATCTCTCTCTATCAGTGTTATAGAGAGTGAACAATCTATGAATTTGCCCTGGATAAGCTTTATACAGGGTAAAACGGATTTATTTGGGGTTTGGACCCCACTGGGAGTTGGGCATCTGAGCGTTAAAGACAGGAACACTTCTTTAACTGTTTTCAGTTAAATCTGCAGCTGTTATTGGACATGGTTCAGACCCTGGGTCTGTGTTGGAGCCGACTGGTGTGTCTGGCTCAACAAGACAGGGTGCTGGAGTCCCATGCTGGCAGGGAAAGCAGGGGCAGAAGTAGTCTTGGCACATCAGTTGGCAGCCCCAAGGGGGTTTCTGTGATCCAGCCCATCACAACCAGTTCCAGATTGGAATTGTCAGTGTGTTTGGAGTAAAGATTTAAAACTGAAAACTGTGGAAGCTGTTACTGCAGTCAGATCAATGCATTGAAAAAGTAAATAATCTTTTCCTACCCATTGCACAACACTTTGCTTTGCCCATTACAAAGCGCTCGGACACAAGGTTCATAGGGTTCAGAAAAAGCAGAGAAATTTATATAGAAAACGAGAACATCCGCAAGACTGAAATGTTTGCTTTAACACGGGATGGGAACCCTCGTACTTCAGGTCATAAGACTTACTCAGGGATCTGCAACCTTGGCACACGATCCTACCCCCCCAGGGTAAGCACACTTGGCAGGCCCGGACGGTTTGTTTACCTGCCGCGTCTGCAGGTTCAGCCAATCACAGCTCCCACTGGCCAGCCCCGCGCCACTTCCCACAGCCCCATTGGACCGGAGCGGCAAACCGCAGCCAGTGGGAGCCGTGATTGACTGAACCTGTAGATGCGGCAGGTAAACAAACCGGCTGGGCCCGCCAAGGGTGCTTACCCTGGGGGGCTGCGTGCCAAGGTTGCCGATCCCTGGACTCACTGATGGGGTTAGAAAGAAACTTCCTCTTTGGGCAGTTTATTCCACAGTGTCTGTTGTGTAGTTTCTGCTCCTGAAGCTTGTTTATTAGCTGCTGTCAGAGTGAGAGAGGAGCAGAAGTTAGATGGGCTACCACTTTGGTCTGACATAGCATTTCCCATCTCTTCTGGAACACAAAACATCTGAAGTATTTCCTGTAAAAGCACAGCTTCTTAGATTTTATGGTATTGTGTACAGCTGCTGTCTGTGGATTCCCTCCCTTCTTCATTACTCACACTTAATCTCCTAGTCATGTACACAGTGAGTGACTGCAGGCTGCTATGCTGTTTTACCAGCCAGGGAAGGGAAGCAAATGCCCTGGCCAAGACCTTGTTAAGGTTCTTTCATCAGATCATGGTTTATCATGTATAACGAAAGATATAAACAACTCAACAGAAAATGCTGGACACAATCCACAGCCAGGACTTACCTGTTTTCCCATCTTCAGCTTCCTTACACACTCTGCACAGACATTTGATAAAAAGGGATCCCTTAACCCTTTCGAGGCTGGTGCTTTACCTGTTCCCAGTGGTCATTCTGAAAACTCGCAATGATGCAGATGACTGCGTGAAACAGAACGGCGAATGAGAGACGGAGTTATGTTGCAGTTCTGTCCTGCATAAACCAGACTGTACACCGCCTCCGACTGCGAGCTTGCTCACTGATATTTTTGTCAAACTCCAGGACAACTGGAAATCCCTCGTTTGTAGACTGCTGCAATGACTGTGTTTGAAAACACAAGCGGATGGGTTTTTTTTAATATGTACCTACATTCTTTATTCAGTGACATAACTGTGCATTAGGCTTTACAGAACAAATAAAAAGCAAGGCCCTTGTCTGAAGGTTCTTGCATCTAATCTTACACAAAATGTGTTCAGTGATGATAATAGGGGGATTGGGAATGGGGAGACAAAGGCTGCACAGATAAGATGCTTAGCAATAATAAGCTACAAATGCTGCTTGATGAAGCCAATGTTTAAAAATACAATTTTGATGGGGCTCAGTGACTGGGACCTTCAAGCACAAAAACTTTGCAGTAGACGTAAAAAACAATAAGAGAGACCAGACTGGATTCAGGTTAGGAACAGACTCTACTAAAGGCCAAGGAGGAAGTGGAGTTGTTTGTTTATGTTGAATGGGAAAAGGAAAACTCAGGCTGAATGTCAGGAAAATTACCTATTGAGATTATTTAAAATAGAGTGTAAAATTCTGAGCCAGGGTTTCAGAAGACTACAGTGGCAGCTGCGCTCAGGCAACCTTTTAAGTAAATTGCTGTGCAGCAAGGCAATGTAACTGACTAGTTTAACGGGTCTGGCTTGGATTAACCAAGTCTGAGACTCAAGAGCCTCCCAATCACTAAAATGTACATACATTCCAGTTCATGAAGCTTATTAAAGCCTTTGTCCAATGTTATCTTTTGACACACAGGGAGTTATGAGGCAGGTAAGAGTTTTTGTTTGCCTGAATCTAGGTGAATGTTCCCTGCTGAAAGGACAGGCTATTTCGTATGCTGTAAAACCAGCAAAAGCAGGAGTTTCACAAATTGGTGCAAAAACATTTAGATATTGTAAACTAATTATTGAGTGTTTCCTGTCCATGGCAAACAGTTTTGCTGCTGACTCACAGATCAGAAAACAAGGCTAGACGTTACCTACCAATAGAGCAACCACAGATAGTCAGCAAACTTCTGAGGAGACCTGCAGCTTCCTTTAACACCTGTGGGGAATTGTGGATGCTTGGCACCCATCTGGAGTGGGTTCCCTGTAAAGGGAAGTGAGACTTTGCTAACTGTTATGTGGAGTGTTAGCTGTTTCCCAGATGCACTGGTGTCATTCTTCTGACTTCAGTGCTGTTCCAACTGGGTTACAAGTGTCAGATGAGAAAAGATTCAAGCCATTAGGGTCCCAGTCTAATAATGTCCTAGGCTTAAAGAAAAAATCATTGCAGCTTTTCAATAGACTGACCAAAAATGAATACAATGAGACACTGTGCTGTCTAGCACATCTCACTCCCGGCAGTAGTAAAAAGGCAGAGTGAGAGAATCAGTCCTTTGCCAAGTGCTGCTAACCAATCAGCCTTTATTGAAGGCCAGACAATGGTTTCCTGACCTTGGTGAAATGGGTTGCCATGATGCTGGCTTTACTCCCTCTCGCTCCTGGGAAGGGGGAATGGCTATATGACAGCATGATCACTCCTTACTGTGATGCAGCCAGGATGGTGTTTGGAGCATGGAACGGAAGGGGAACAACTCCTGAAAAAGAAAGTGAAGCATTCCTGATAAACTTCACGTAGCTCCTTTGACCCAAATCCTAAATTTTGCTCCCAGTTACACTGAGGTAGATTCAAAGTATTTCCACTGAAGTCTATAGCCCTGGCTACACAAGAAAGTAAAGGTGCTTTTTTCAGCTGTGTTATCTTTAAATGACAGGGAAGCCGCCTTAGCACTTGTGTAGACACCATTCATCACCTTCTCAAACATTCTGTAGCCCAGGGCAAAGTGGTACCAGTGAGTCGTGAGAGATGAATGGGTTCCTATTTGAATGGGATGTGGTGTCATTGCATTTTTTCGCCTATCTCAGGCAGCATGTTTCTGTGAGAGGGTATATCTCTTAGGCCAGCGCTACCCTACGAACATGTCGACTCCAGTTACATTGGCATACGGTTGCCACAGTTCATACTTTGCTTGGGTGCGTGCATACTTGGCGCCCTGTGTCGGCAGTGCACGTACCCCCCTGGGGTGCTTGAGTTGATGCAGAGTGTGGTACACCATGGTTAGGTATCCCATTGTGCAACTTGCCCCTGTCCAGCGCACTGTGTTTTTGAAAGTTTTGGCAATGCATGATGGGTCTGAAATGAGTCCTATAGGGTGACTGGGAATAAGGGGTCAACTTCTGAGTTTGCAACTATCTCCATCCCATAATGTTATGTTTATCCCATAATTTGTGTGCCCTTTTTTCGAAGTGTTTTCCCGGGTTCGGGAATCTGAAGGGGATATTTGCAGGATGTCACACAAAAACAGAGGTATGGTCTTTCTACTGTGATAAACTCAGGACAGATGGCTGTGGGGAGTGTGTGTGTGGGAGGGAGGGGATGGTAGAAAACAGTCCCAGAAGGTTAAAAGGCCCTCCTCCCTAGCAAACTGGAGTGGGGTGACTACAGGTCAGTCAGGTTCAGCTGCAAAGGAGTAACCAGAGATCAATTAGGATCAGCAGAGAGGGAATTACCTGAGGTCAATTAGGATCAGCTGATTCCAACCAAGGGCTGCCTGAGACCTTTTTAAACCCTCCCCTGTGGGGAGAGACAGAAGGAGTCAAGCTGCCAGTAAGCAAAAAGCAGCAAGACAGTGAGTCTCACTAGGAGGGGAGACTGCATTCTCTCCCATAAGGGAGAAAAACAAGCCCAAAAGACTGGCTAAGAGGAGGACGGACTGCCCCTGAGCAGCCAAGAGGGACTATTTCACCCCAAGGCTAAGAGCAGCGCAGGCTGGTGAGACCAAGAAGGTGCCTTACCACACTACACTTTGCTGCTGGAGCTACATGTGTCTGCACTAAGAGCAATATGAAGCCCGGGACCCAGAGCCTGTAAAGACTTACTCATGAGCTTAACTTGATGCACTGCGAGGCATCCCATTGAACTTAATGTCATTGCATTAAGTTAAGAAAGCCTTTCAGGAGTGGGGCCTAAAACTTCTTTCTGAGGCTCTTTCTTGCACTGAACATATTACACTCATAAAATAAAATAAAAAAAAATTTTTTTTTCTTTTTTGCAGGCCTTGATCTAACAGGTAGATTTCTCTTTGCCATCTTGACTCTAATGACACTAACAGCCAACCTGGTGTTTGTAGAGGAAGTATTCTATATCTACAGGAAAACCCCCTCCTCTAAAAGGACAATTTTTATCTGGATAAATGCAGCAGCTCCGGTAAGAGCGGGGAGAAAAAAATTCAATTGAATGTTGAGCAGACTCTTTCTCTAAAGATGCTGTAGTTAATACATAAACCTCTTTTTTATCCAGGTGATCGCTACTACATCATGCATAGGGATGTGGATTCCTCGCTCAACAATGTTTACAGATTTCACTGCAGCAGTGTATGTATTCTTGTTTCTCTGAGCCCTGAATTTCCTGCCTTTAAACAGCCTCTAGCAGTAGGTAAACATAGTCATTTTGTAAATTTAATAATAGATTCTTAGTTTGACATGAAATCTCTTGGCAGCTGTTTTAGCAGGAAGGGAGAAAAATAAAAACATGAATTCCCAGTACTACAGCCCCCTTAGTGTGGGAACTGCAGAATGAAAGATAATAATTACTCCCTTTGATTGGCAGCAGCCTTAAAGTAGGAGAGTCCTTCCTTTATCTCTCTCAGTGCCATGTAGAATGAGACTCTGACCTACGACTTTTCACTGTGCTTTTATTAACGATGCACTGTATTGCTCTTTTATTAATGATGGCAAGTGAACTTTCAGTGAGCATATCAATAAGAAAATGTTCCATACATGTCCCGATAAAAGCTCTGTGTGAGGGTTTGACAGCTCTGACATGTAAAGTGGAAGATGAAGAACTGAGGTCTCCGCTTCCTAGAGGTAATAGGGCAACCCTCTAACTTTAAAGCAGAGGCTGAAAGGTTGGAGGCTATAGTGTGGATTTTCAAAGCTGTCTAACTGATTTAGAAGCACAAAGTCCATTGGCAAGTCAATGGGAATTGTGCACCTAAATCACATAAATATTTTTGCAAATCTCCCCTTTAAACTCCTCATGACTTCTGGCTGCATTTACTAAGAGTCCAAGAAGGAACAATGCTAATCAGTTAAGTTGCTTTTCTTTGGATGGTAAATGCAAATTCTCACTGGCTGAATCTGTGTCTGAGATAAAACCATGCAAGTCTCTGCCATATTATTAGACTCCCAACTTTGGCTAACTCTAGATGTATGTATGATGCAAAAAAATAAAGAAAACAGAATATAAGAATGGGCATACTGGGCCAGACCAAAGGTCCATCTAGCCCAGTATCCTGTCTTCCAACAGTGGCCAATGCCAGGTGCCCCAAAGAGAATGAACAGAACAGGTAATCATCAAGTAATCCATGCCTTGTTGCCCATTCTCAGCTTCTGGCAAACAAGAGGCTAGGGACATCATCCCTGCCCATCAAATCATAGGCCAATCATAGGCTAATTATTTAAAATGAAAATTGTGAAGGCCCAATATGATTTGTTTACAACAGTGGTCAGCAACCTTTCGGAAGTGGTGTGCCGAGTCTTCATTTATTCACTCTAATTTAAGGTTTCCAGTGCCACTGCTACATTTTAACACATTTTTAGGTCTCTTTCTATGTCTTTACATTATAAACAATAGTTTAGTTATATAAAAGTAAATAAGGTTTTTAAAATGTTTAAGAAGCTTCATTTAAAATTAAATTAAAATGCAGAGCCCCCCAGACTGGTGATCAGGACCCGGGAAGTGTGAGTGCCATGGAAAAGCAGCTCGCATGCCGCCTTTGGCACACGTGCCATAGGTTGCCTACCCGTGGCTTACATGGTTCTGACTATGTGGGTACCAAGTATGAGTACAGCTCAGCCAACAAGTAGAAAAATAGTACAAAAAGCAGAGGCAGCATAGTCTAATGGATAGAGCACTATGGTGGGATCCAGGAACTCCTGCATTTTAATACTGACTCTCCCACCATCACGCTATGTTGCCTTAGGCAAATCACTTAGGCCAAGTGTACACTGAGGTGGGGGATCAACCTAAGATACGCCACTTCAGCTACACAAATCGAAATATCTCAGGTCGACTTACCTGGGCGTCCTCACAGCAGCGAGTCGACCGCTGCAGCTCCCCCATCGCCTCCGCTTTGGCCTCTTGTGGCAGTGGAGATCCAGAGTCAACGGGGAGAGCGCTCAGGGATTGATTTATCGTATCTACAGTAGAAGTGATGAATCAATCCTCGATAAATCGATCACTACCCGCTGATCCAGCAAGTAGTGCAGACTTGGGTTTAGTTGCTTTATGTCTTCATTTCCTTATCTGTGAAATGAAATCACTACTTAACTCAGACTGCCCTTATAAAGTAATGTTTCTCTGCAGTTAGTGCTAAATAGTACTATTAATAACAGACTTTTTAGGAAATGTCAGCATTGCAAATTCCTGTGGATGGTTAAAGATACTTGTCTATGCTCATATAGATGCAGCATGGTGTCTATGCTGGTATACAAGGAGCACAAGCACTTTGTGTATGTTAAACCTGATATTTTTTTCTCTTGTAGTTTTTTCGCCATTGTGATTCATAAGTTCATGCTGATGATGATTAAAGAGTGTGGAGGTCAAAAGTTATTTCTCATGAGATTTGAAAATGACCGTTTCAAGATAAGCACAGGTCCCTGCTGTTGCTGTTGCCTTTGCCTCCCTTACATATGTGTCACTAGGTGAGTTTCGCTTTAGAGCTCCCCAGCTAGAGTACCAGTGTCAGAAACCAGTAACTCAGCAGAGCCATACGTACGATGTTGGGTCTTCCCGCTTCAGAGAAAACTTGCACCCGGTGCATTTGGAATGTGTCACCTCTGTGAATCTCATGCTGTCTATTTTAAGGTGTATTATCATTATGGGGCCACATCAAAAGTCACTCTTTCAGCTTGGACTATTTGTCTATTCTCCACTGTTTTGGGGTGGAAGGGCACGGCGTTGGGGACCAGACAATCCCTGTAGCATCATTCTTGGTCAACCCAGTGCAAATTCAGCCTTTTGGTGAAAGTGGGGCTGTTGCTGGAGTCATACTACCAGAGGGTGGAAGGATGGCTGTCTTTGTGGGATGGCTCTTACCTCTGTAGACCTGTGGTGAGCTCCTTCTCATCAGTACCTAGGGTTGGGAGGCCTTGCCTTCTGCCTACTCTGAGCTCTCTAAACTTCTTCCAGTACAGAGGATGACTTCTTGAAAATTTCAGCCTCCTCTGGCCCCTTCTGCAGGTGTCTCTTGTTTGATTGAACTTAACTTTTTTTTAATAACAAATAAGGATGGTAGATAAGACAGGCTAGTGCAGATAAGAGTGTTAAGGGTCAGGAACAGAGGAAGGGAAGGGACAGTGACAGGTTTCTATCAGCAACAATTGCTCTGTTGTCACACGATTCTCCAAATGCTTGAAAGGGCAAATGCACTAATCGGGTGACCTGTCTCAGCCCATTTCACACTTGTTTGTACCATTTATAGTTCTGTAATTATTTGCGGGAGTAAAAATTACCACTGTAATGATGTAATTATGGCTGTATTAATTGAGCAATTATAATAAATCAAGGTTCATTAATATATCACATTACACATTAAATGGCAGCTGGCTGACTGCTGAGCCTTCATTAGGTAGAGTGTCTGGGGGGCCAAGGGCACAGCAGCGAAGACCAAAATAATGAGAGAGAGAGAGAGCTGGGAAATAGATGAAGAATAATAAAGTTGA
This sequence comes from Dermatemys mawii, assembly GCA_007922305.1. Lineage (NCBI taxonomy): Eukaryota > Metazoa > Chordata > Testudines > Dermatemydidae > Dermatemys > Dermatemys mawii. The sequence goes on along the minus strand of ML677364.1, from coordinate 129,430 downwards.
CACAGAAAAGGCCTTGCCCAGTGTGCTCTTTGATAGTTCTGATATATCTTGAGTGGCAAGTGTCTTTCCCTTCCCTCCCCCCACCCCTAGCCATTTCCTTATGGTGTTTTTAAACCAGTGTTAAAATGTGAAGGATGTTTTTTGGGTCTATGATTATGACTCAGTGAAGAGATGGAAGCGTGTACCAGCTGTCCTGCTGGGGCTAGGTAGTGTAGTGATTGAAGGTGGATGATTTCCTCTGACCTAGAAGGATGAAGAGGAGGAAAAGTGGATGGCTACAGTGTTTATGGAGGAATATTCCGGAAAATGCTGATCCTCTCTCCTGATCCTGCAAACCCCCTGCTTTTCTGGACTACCACAAGCTTGGGGGTTCGCCAGTCAGGAAGGGTGGAATCAGGAAGAAGCCATCATATGTGACATGGTTTCTGTAGACAAGGACTAAAGATCTGGTAACTTGCCATTAAGTTTAATGCTGGTAGTGAAGCACCAACTTGTCCACTGTAGCAGAAGGTTGGGATAGTATGGCTGCAGTGGAGGAGCTAACGGCATATTCCAGGTGCTAGCTATTATGCCATTGGGGCCCCAGAATACCCTAATACATCACCTTTTACACAGCTCCATTAGTTATTTAACAGCTCCTGCAGAGCCAGCAATGGAGCAAAAACCATTATTTTGTGCCTGTTCTGCTAATTTGGTGTCTACATCTTTCAGTAAGCTGTGAAAAAGCAGAGAATTCTCGACAAGCTATTTAGGTTCTTGAAAATGTTCCTCACCAGGTTTCAGCCATGTACAGTACATATGGAAAATGTGGGGTCTCTACCATTAGACAATATCTAGTGAAGTTTTGTTAAACTTGTTAACAAGGTATTGAGCAGTGATGGTTTTTTGACTTGTCAGACGAACCCTGTTTCTGCTGAAGTTGGGGACCTTTCAACTTGCTTTCCTTCGACCTGTGCTAATGTTTCTGTCAATAGTGCTTTGGACCAATGGAAACTACAGCCTTTCTGATGTAAGTAAATATTTTAATCAGCCATTGCTCACCAAGCTTGTAAACTTTGGCTTGACAATTTGTATTTAAAAGGCCAGGTTTATGTGCCAGTCAGACTCATTTTAAACAGCAGACCCAACTGATCATTCCACTGCATATTGTGCTGTCATTTATACTTGTGCAAACTCAGTGTAAAGTAGCATTGTACATTCATCTTGCACGGCTGCCGGTTGCATGCAGCAAGCTAACACTCACAGCAGGTTCAGGTTCAGCTGAAGGAGTGTTAGGCTTTATTCCAAGATCACCGTACCTAGCAGGTGAGAAGCGAGGGACCTGTGGCATTGAGCAGCCATGGACTGGCACTTGCTGAGTTCCTATTTAGCTGGCCTGGATGGCCTCAGGTGAGCAATGACCAATTAGGGGTAAGCTATCCTAATTCAATGACAAGTTCCGCACAGGCTGTAAATGTGAGTTCCTTACACTAATAATTACAGAAGTTGCAAGACAACAGAGAATGGGCCCAGGGTCCTGGAAGAATCTAGCTCTTTGTCACCTTTCCAGGTCCTACCAGTTTTGCAGGCCACTGGCTGTTTGGTGAACAATACTGCATTCTGTATTATCCCATCTGTTGGCAGTGTCCTCAGAGCAGTTTCCAGTGCAAATCACAGGAGCCGCCGCTTTTGATTTCAGCTTTCATAAAAATAGAAACTGGTGTTTTATTTTTTTGCATGTTTTCACAGTTGCCAAGTCTTATCCATATGCCTGTTTAATTTGCACTTTAGTTAACTCCTAATGGAGCTGCAATATGGATTAACTGCTTCGTCGGTGTCCTTACAATCATTGCTCTGTGGCCGATTGGAATCATGTTTCAACAAGTTCGAGTTCTTCTTAACTATAAGAAGATCATCCCTAAGTTTGCACTTTATCAGGTGAGAATCTTCACATTCCAGTTCAGAATTTGCATTGCTGTTGATATAGAATAATCCAAGTCCTGGTCAGAATTTGGTACGGTTTACTGCATCTCAGTTCAAAAACTGTAATTTAAAACTTACTGTACAAAGGCAAACCCTTTGATTAGCTAAAGATGTAGTTTCTCTTTGAAGTGGTGTTCTTCCTTATGCTCAACTTGTATTCACTTGCATCTGGGCTTTGTATAATGCTGGAGAATTGAGAAATATTTATAATCCATTCTTCCTTGGGCTGTGGGTAAAAACTAGCACATAGCTGAGCTCTTTTCTCTCTGCATGAAGGAAGCCTCACAGTAGATGTATCCTGTAATACAATGTTAAAATTCTAGTGTGTACTTTAAAAGATGGGAAGGGTTCTGGAACTGGGGGGTGGGGGTGGGGGTTCTTCTTGTTTCAATTGTTGCAACATGCTACTGTTTCTGTGATGTTAGTTATTTTTCTTGGCCAGTTTACAAATGAGAATAAGACAATAATAAAAACGTTGGCAGGAAACCACTGAATAATAGGGTGGGGTCAGACATGGGCCGGATTTAGTTCTATCCATTTTCCACATTAAGGAAACCCATGAGAGGTACCTCCGTTCTCAAGAAAGGATCGAGGCAGGATCCTCTTATTTGGGCCCTGCCATCTGTGGGCATCCCTAGGTGGTGGTGCTGTAAGGCCTTGTCTGTGTTAGGATTTAACCGTCAGTGAAAAACCTTAGTGTAAATGCAATGGCCAGACCTGTAAACCATGACTTACACCTGGGCAGTTTACCTCACTAAGTTGCCCTAGTCTAGTGCAAGTCACACTAAGTTGTAACTTTAGTGCCCTTGTAGCCAAGATGGAGTCTGCTGTGCAGGTAGCTCTGGACAAGAAAAGTCACATGCAGGAACGCAGCAGGGAAAGTCCCTTCTGCCCCTGGGGCACATTGTTCGACACACCCCAATATGAACACGCACACACACACTGGAATAGTACAGTGAATACAGAAGAGGGAAATATTTATTTACAGGGTAATGAATGGAAAAGAACAAGAAGAGAGAAGACAGAGGGAGCGGTAAAACAAGGTTACACCTACCACCAGGCCCCACAGTCCCTACCACAGTCTGAAAGGGCACACACCAAGCGCTACATCTGAATTGTGAGTTCAGGAGTCCTGGGCAGGGTTTCAGTCTGGCAGTGAGTCTTGGATGCTCCTGGTCATCCTGGGAACTACTGAACTTTCCCCAACAAACCCTTCCAGTGCCGCCTTCTGCTATCTGCAAAGCCACTCACAGCGGCAATCTCCCCACTTAGCCAGCTACCACCTCTCCCTCTATTCCCAATGCAAAGTCACAACCCCCAGTACTCTCAGCCCCATATAGCTCTGGGCAACAATGTTCCTGAGTCCAGCTCCTGTTGCTCTGGTGATTCCACCCTAGCATGATGCTCCTCCTGGCTCCTGTCCTGGGGTGTCCCCAACTGGCCGCTCTGTCCCTCCCAGGCTTCAGGCAGGTTCTTGGCTGCTTCATTCTGTGAGAACCCACTCTCTGCAGCCCTTCTGTCTGGAGCTAGACACCCCCCCCCCACACACACACACACCCGCCTCTGGTTTCCCTTCTCTCCATGCTCCCACTGCCCCAACAGAACTTCCTCTTCCTGGAACAATCAACACTTCCTCCCCTCAGGACAAAGATTTAAAAGGCCCATTCTCTCTACACCCCAAAGGGGGTTATGCACTGGTACAGTGTGTCTACACTACGGGTATACACTCAGTGTAGAGAAGGCTTAGGCCAGTGTACAGCAGGCTGTGTAGTCTCTCTGGCCGTATGCTGTCAATGAGGAGGTGCAGCCTGTGTCCATGAGGCACTCACAAGTAGTTCATACATGTCAGTACATGCCCCGAAGGAATGAGTAGGAGGCAGGCAGCAGCTAGATGCCATCCAGCAGGAGATATTGCTGTTTGTCTGGCAGGATGAAGACGGCAAGGCTTTTTTGAATCTGGGTCCAGTATAGTTTTACATTCACTTGGTATTTAGGATTTGCACCATGTAACACAGTACAGAGCTGCATGTAGTTTTTACTGGATCTTGCTCTGAGGCATAGATCTATGTATGATAGTTTTCAGGCTAGTTCCCCCCAACCCTATTTAATTGAAGTACATTTACTTCAACATGGAGTTAAACACGATTTCAAGCTGGTGAGTCACTGATATGCCGTATGTGTCCCATAAGTATTTTGGATGTATTTTAGATATATGGCTAAGGCAAGCACAGACTCTAGAGCACCCTCTCTCTTCTGCGATCACATGCATTTGTTTGTTTTTAAAAATTACTTTATTGGGTGATTCATGCTGAAGACCTGACCCTGAAATCTGTTCTGCATGATTATAGCTGCCCTTCGCATCTGATCCTACAACACTTACTTTCAGTAGTCAGACTTACTACCACAAGCAGTCCCATTAAAATGCTCACAGAAATGAATATTACACCTCGTAGGAAGTGCTTCAGGCCCTTAGATTATAAAATCCTTAGGATGGGAACTATGTCTTTCTCTGTGTCCTGTACACTGTCAGCACTAAACTAGTAAACACAATAATAATTGAGGTGAATGAGAACGTTTTTAGCTTTGTGTTTTAATAGGAAAAGTATTCAAGGCGGAGCTCAGATCATTTTAACCTATGCAATCAATTTGATAATCTTATATTGAACCACAGGTTTTCTTTCCTTCCTCCACACTTACAGTGCCCGAGAAAACAGTTGAATGCTCTTCTGTTCTCACTGGCCTTAAGGAATTTCTTGATTTTTTACATCTGTTTACTGATTACTTTGTGGGCAGAGCTGGGAACATGTTGTGGCAGCGACCACTCTGCAGTAAATGTATGCAAGGCTCAGTTTTCCTGACCAATTTCAAAAATGCTCTGGTCACACGCCAGCTAGAGACATGGACCTAGAAAGAACTCCTTAGTGAGACACTGACTAGCACAGAGGGAAAGTTCTCTGGTCAGGAACAGTGCAAGAAAAGTTTAAGGGAGCAGGCTGTGTTTCTACCCTGCTCCAAGAAGAATTTATACACAACAGGCCAGATTTACAAGGGTATTTAGGTACATAAAGATGCAGATAGCACCTAATGGGATTTTCAAAAGCACCTAAGGAGGCCGGGTGCCTACAATGGCTTCAATGGGAGTTAGGCATCAAGGCTCAGATTTTAAATGTGTTTTTCATTGACCATCAGTGGGCTTTAGACTGTGTGTGTCTAAATGAAAATGAGAGATTGTGCAACACTGAGCTCAGCAGTGCCTAAATACCTTTAACAATATGGGCCCTAATCTGTTTAGGCATGTCTGTGAATCCCACTAGGCATCTTTCTGCATCTTTATGCTCATATACATCTTTGTAAAGCTGGTCCACAGAATTCAGTCCAAACTTTACTCCCTTCCTGACGTTTAGCTTTATTGGTTACTCAAACAACACCAACGCACACACATCACCCTTCCCTCCCCCCCCCCCCCCCCGGGCTTGGCTTTTCTAGGTTTCCACTGCAAAGACCTCTTTGTCTTAGAGCCTAGTTTCTTCTGCACCAAAAGCTATTACCTTTAAACTTTCCCCTAGTTATAAGGGAATGTCTACAGTATGAAATTAATATCGAATTTATAGAAGTTGATTTTTCAGAAGAGATTTTATACAGTCGATCGTGTGTGACCCCACTAAGTGTGTTAAGTTAGTGGAGTGCATCCACAGTACCATGGCTAGCATCGACTCTCGGAGAGGTGCACTGTGAGTAGTTATCCCACATTCCCTGCCATCTCCGCTGCCCATTGGCATGCCATTTTTTTGAACAGAGGTCTGCCTTCATAGATTCTTCTCCCCATACAGTGATCAGATCCAGTGCCTCCCGTTCGGTCCATGCTGGAGCTCTTTGTGATTCTGGGACTGCAGGAAATGAAATTCAAAAGTTCTCGGGGCTTTTCCTGACTACCTGGCTAGTACATCTGAGTTGAAAGTGTTGTCCAGAGCGGTCACAATGGAGCATTCTGGGATAGCTCCCCGAGGCCAATACTGTCGAATTGCGTCCACAGTACCTCAAATCCGGAACAGCGATGTCGATTTTAGCGACACTCCCATTGCTGAGATGGAGTACAGAAACCAGTTTTAAGAACCCTTTAAGTCAACAAAACTGGATTGGTTGTGTGGACGGAATTAGTTTTAATTCGATATAACGCAGCTAATTTCGATATAATCATGTACTGTAGACCAGGCCTAAGAGTCACCCCTGCCACAGTGAGTTAGTAGGAATCAGTCAGCATTTCCCTAGTGTGTGTGTGTGTGTGTGTGTGTGTGTTTTCCAACACCTAATACCAGAATAGGGCAATAGAAGAATCTCTTTCCCCCTTGTTACAGGTGGGTACAAACTAATAATTACAGTGCTGGTGAGACTCTATTTTTCTTATGTTTTATTCTAATATGAAGCACAGCAAATACTGATTGATACTCCAAATGGAAGCCTCACAGCCATTGCATATTTAGACCGAAGTGCTGAGGTCAAGCCTTTTTTACAGCTAGGAAGTTTGATTTAATTTTCAAGCTGTGAGCCATATTGCCTTCAACAAAAGATTTATTCTGTAGGGGAGGCAGGCTTAGGGTAGGAGATGAGGAGAGGAGAAAAACAAGGTGGAAGAGGAGTTTATATTCTTCATGAAAGCAAGATTACTGTGCTGAAATACCAGCCCTTCTGTGGTACTGAAGCATCAATCTCCTTTTCTTTGTTTCTTTTCACAGTTTATCCTCATTCTGAGCCAACTCCAGGCAGGCATCATCAATATCCTGGCTCTGCGAGGAATTATTCCCTGTGCACCACCTCTGGCTTCTTCCGCAAGAGGAGCGTGTAAGTTCTTTTGGAGGGCTGTAGAGTGGGGAAGGGTTATTTTTAAATATAAAAAGGCCTGGAAATCAGTGTTGCTAACGCTCTCGATTTTAATGTGTATCTTGCGACATTTGGCATTTCCCTTAAACATCTGTGTCCTGGCATCTTACAGTTACTTGAGCATTTCAACTTTCCCAGAAAAACCTCTCTCTCTCTCTCTGTCCTGGTTGCAGAGATAAGGGATAATGACTCAGAAACCAGATGTCAAAGAGAAAAAAATCCAACACCTATTAGGATTAATAATCATGAGGTTTAAAAAAACCCCTATCTCCTGGTTTTTGGGGGCTCAGCTTCTGATTTTTGAATGTTTGATGTTAGCAATACTGTACATTTTGAAAAATGACTAGTGATTTTGAGTGTCTAACTTGAGTTGTGTTAAAGAGTCTGATCTCAAAGTATTTTTGAACCTTTGAAAATTAGGCCCCTTTAAAGGTTTCTAAAGTTGGACACCCATAAATCTACTGGGAGGTAAAGTATGTACTTACTTAAGTGCTTTCATGAGCAACAAAGCACTTTACAGAGATATGAACTCTAAAACAGTAAGTATTAAGGAGCTGATCCTACGAGGTATTGTGTATGCAACTGTGCCCCCAACCCCCCACTCCCATCTTCTCCTCCCCCCCAGCCCCTCCCAATTCTCATTTCTTTTCTTTCTGCTGGGAGATAAATCATTCAGTCCCTTGTCATGTTAAACTCAGTTGGGAGGCTGGAAAGAGGTGAGACAGGCATTGTTAGGCTAGGAATTGTTAATAGCTGCCATCAGCAGGTTCTTTGAGCTATAGACAATTACAGGGGCACTTGAAGCTGTGACTCTGCTAACCAGATGCCAGGGGTATGGTGTATCCCCCATTTTTTTTTCTTTTTACCATTTTCTGCTCTTTGATGCCTAGAATATTCCCTGAAACTTTGGATTGGATCAGGTGTGGTGTTCAGAAGTTACCATATGTGACAAAGCTCCAAGTTTGTACTCGTGGGTCCTGCGCTTCCTGGCAGATTTAGGGGGCCTCAGAAATTCATCTAGGTCCCAGAGTGACCTCCCGTTCTCAGTATAATTGGCAAGAGTCACCACACAGGCCAGTATGGAAGGTGGAAAGAGCAGGGGGGAGCCGGGGCCCGCCCTCTACTCCGGGCTCCAGCCCAGGGACCCTAATAGTATCAGCTAAGATGGCTGACCTTTTATCCACAAAACACAATACAATTCCCTGGGCTACTTCCCCACAGCAGTCCCCGCTTCTTCAAACTCCACTTCACCCTTACCTCAGGGCCTCCTTCCTTCAGTACGATATGTTGTCCAATACTCAGTCTCACCAACAGCACAACTTCCTCTCACAGCCCCTGACACCCACAGCCCACCTGACTGACTGGGAGGTTTTTATCTGGATTCAGCCAGTCCCTGATTGGCTTCAGGTGTCCCAATTAGGCTAGCTGTTTCTACTCCTTTCTAGAAGGTTCTTAATTGGCCCCAGGTGTCTTGATTGGTCTGGAGTAGCCTTTGTTTGGCTATCCAGGGAACAAGGACCTGCACATCCTAAGGCTGATATACCTGCCTTCCAGCACTCTCCTATATCCTTCTGGTCTGACTCCGTCACACATAGTACAGACAAATGCCACTCAGCTGAGTGTTAAGCCAAGTCTACACTATGGGGGCCTCAGCAGCACAGCTATGGTGCTGCAGCCCCGTAGTGTAGACTAGTGGTGCTCAAACTTTTCCTGTCATGCCACCCCCACCCCATAATGGAATCTGTCTGTGCCCCTCCCCTCTCCATTACTGCACAATTGGTCCAGCAAAGGAGCTGGGGCTGAAGGTGGAGCTGGGGGCAGAACTGGGGATGTGGGGAGAAGCTGGGGCTAGAGGTGGAGCTGGCCTCAGGGCAGAGAGCAAATGATGGCAGAGCTGCGCTGGGAGCAGAGCAGGCACTGGCATAGAGCTGCGGCTGGCACTGTAGATGGGCTGGGGGTGGAGCTGGGTGACTTTCCTTCCCCCCCCATCCATGGGAGCTGGCCTGGGCTTGCTAAACACCCCCTAAACATTCCTCTGTGCCCCCCTAGGGGGGCATGTGTGACAGACTTCCACAGGGTGCAACCTGGAACTGGGGTATCAATGAGCCTTCAGTCTCACCAGCCTGGGCTCCCCTTCACTCACTGTGATCTGGGACAAACTGAAGATCCCACCAGATCCTGCACTTACACAGACACTCACAGACATAGTCTCCCCCGCCTGCAGTTACATGAATGCTTCTCCTAGCCACTCATGGACTAACAATAGAGTGGCTCCAGCCAGTCCCCAGACTAGCTCCCCAGACTAAGACCCCAGAGCTGTACCGTCTTGCTCTGGTCAAAAGCCTGAACAGTGTAAGTTTAGTTCCCAGTCCACCCCTCCCTCAATGTGGAGAGGACAATGCATTAACCCCCGTTCCTGAGTGGATTTCCCTTTTCACTTCAAACAACAAAAAATATAAAACATTTATTAACTGCAGAAAGAGAGATTTTAGGTGATAATGTACAAATCAAAGTTGGTTACCTAAGGGTAAAAAATCACAATTTGAGTTCTATACACTAGACAGGATTTGAATCAAGCAGTGTCTCACCTTTATGGTACAAACAGTCCACCCATCTTCCACACACAGGTTATAATCCCTTCAGATTGGGACTATATCCCCAGTTCAGTCTTTGTTCCTAAGGTGCTTCCAGGTGTTTTGTTGTAGGAGGACTGAGGCCCAGTAATGGTGTCACTTTCCCCTTGTATAGCTTCTTCCAGGTGGAGAGAATTTCTTTGTTCTAAGCAAAGTGCAACACATGTCTACAGTAAAGTATAGGCACAAGATGGAGTCCAGTGTCACATGATCTAGTCACGTGCCTTTGCACGCTTGGCTGAGTCATAGCAGGGGCCATTACCCTTATTCTGGCTAGAAAGTTCATAGGAAAGTCCGTTGGGTGGGGAAAACCTTTTCTCATAGCCCATTGTGTTTATTGATGGGCTCTTACCTTGAATAGTCCATTCACAATGTGTTGGCTAGATTGGATGTAAACTACTTTATGGGTGTTACCCCGCAGTAAACATATCTGAAATATTGGCCCATAGTCAATATTCATAACTTCAGATACAAAAATGATACATGCATACAAATAGGATAATCATAATCAGCAAACCATAACTTTCCCATTGACACCTTACATGACAGATTTTTGTACAAGAGTTGTTGCAATTATGCAATACTGATGAATATGGGAGTATCAAGGTGTCACAGCGTGCCCCACAGATTGGGGACCACTGGTATAGATGTTTCCTACAGTGATGGAAAAGGTGTTTTCATTGCTTTCAGTACTCTACCTGCTTCAATGGTGATAGCTAGGTTGATGGAAAAATTGTTCCATCAACAAGGCCACATTTACATGAGAGGTTAAGTTGGCATAGCTGGGGCACTCAGGGCTATGAGTTTTTCACATCCCTCAGCTCCATAGCTATCTCGACCTAACTTTTAAGTGTAAACCGGGCTTTAGACCTTCTTCACTCCCATCTCCCAGCAGCATAACCCTGAACCAGGGCTCCCAGCTGCAACTCCATCCAGAAACGGGAGGCAGTAACACCAGTCTCATCCTTGGAAGGAACCAGGAACAAGGAACCTTCCCCCTACTCTCTCCAAGCCAACACTTGCTAGGGAGGGAGGAGACCTGGGCATCCAGGAGATGTGCTGATTCAACCCATCCCAAGGCAACTTTTGGCTACAAAGCTTCTGTGCATCTTTGGCAGTTCAGCCTGCAAATCCTGGCTACCTTCTGCAGGGATGAATCCCACATGGGCTACAACAGCCACTTGCTGGCTTAGGAGGAAGCTGCTTTCCTTGGCATAGGTGCTGACTCTGTGAGTGCTCCAGGACTAAAGCATCCATGGAAAAACAATAGAGGGTGCTCAGCACCCACTAGCTGCAGCTGTTCGGTGGCACCACTGATCAGTTGTTTGGCCGCTGGGGGGAGGCTCTTAGGGGAGGGTGGACAGCAGTGGGTGGCGGGTGGGTGAGGTTCCCCCAAGGGAGGGGTTGAAACAGGGGTGGGAAGAGGCAGAGCAAGGGCAAAGCCATAAGCAGAGGGTGGAGCAGGGGTGACAAGAGATGGAGCAAGGGTGGGGCCTCAGGGGAAGGGGTGGAGTGGGAGTAGAGCCTTGGGGCAGAGCAGGAGTGGAACACCCCAGGGCAGATGGGGATGAGTTAAACCTACTGTTCTCTTCTTCCCCAATTCTGACTTTTTTTTTTTTTTTTTGCCAGATATGAACCAACAGCTCCTCATAATGGAAATGTTTCTGATAACACTGATCTCAAGGGTGGTGTACAGGAAAAGATATGATGATCTGGAACTTCCCAAGTGCGCTGACCAAGAAACTAATGACAACAAACAGAACACCAAGATCAATCTAAATGGCAAAGTTATTGAAGATGGAATTCAAAATGTTTAGAAGATGGATGGCTGTGCTGTCTTGAGAGAGCTGGGACAATACTTGTAGCCCAACTCAGCTTGCCCATGGCGAGATCCTGACTAATATATACGCTTTACTTGAGGAGACATCCATTGCAACTTTTATATCCTTATACTGCAAATAGCAGATATCCAAGCTGGAACAGCTTCTGGTATAAATTCCTGTGACCTGGACAGAAAGTACCAAAAAGTGGGAGGATAAACCTCCTTATTTTCCAGAGATACATGCACAGAATGAGAGATTTCCGTCTCTGTATAATTTCATGCAGTTGTCAGACTGCTTGGGTCCCATCGGCTTGTTTGAATCTTTCAGTGTAAATGTGAATTAATATAATACTGTATTGCACACATTACGGTGTTTATACAATGCAGCAACACTGGAGACTCACTTTCTTTTCCTCATTTCATAAAGCCACCTCTGTGTTTGGAGCTCTCTCCCTGTTCCAACACCTCATGGGCCCATCCTCTCTCTGTTCAAATTCCTCCTTAACTCTCACTCTTCTCACCACAACGCTAACATACCTCAGTAAATATATCCTCTCAACCCAGAACACATCATGCATGCAATATCCACCTCAATAGATGATAAGCTCCTTGGGTGAGGGCTGTCATTTTTTCCTGTTTTTTTTTAATACCAGTGATTCTCAATCTTTCCAGACTACTGTGCCCTTTCAGGAGTCTGATTGTCTTGCATACCCCAAGTTTCACCTCACTTAAAATTACTTGCTTACAATATTGGACATAAAAATACAGAAGTGTTATAGCACGCTATTACTGAAAAATTACTTACTTTCTCATTTGTCTGTATGAAATTTAAGTTTGGACTGACCTCGCTAGTGCTTTTTATGTAGCCAGTTATAAAACTAGGCAAATACTTGGATGATTTGATGTACCCTCTGCAAGACCTCTGCATACCCTTGGGGGTATGCATATCTCTAGTTGAGAACAACTGTTTTATACCAGTAAGCACACAGTAACCATTCATGACTATTCAATAATAGCTACCAATAGTCCTCCCCACGGGAGGCAATGTGATCCAATGGATCAGGCATGGGACTGGGAGGCAGGAGAGGTGGGTTATGTTCTGTGCTCTGTTACTGACCTGCTGTGCCTCAGTGTCCCCATCTGTAAAATGGGGATAATGATACTTAACTATCTTTGTGAAGCGCTTTGAGATAATGCATACAAGTTTTTCTATAAAACTAATTATTTTTATTAAAAGGAATAATTTTCAAACAATTGCTCCCTCCCTCTGCCCCCAGTGCTGAGCCATCCTGAAGCCCACTAGGGACAGGGCTTTTTTTTTTTTTTTTTTGCCTCTCAAACATTTTTTTGCTGAGGCCCCCCTGTGAAAATATTTCAAGCTCTGCTATCCTTCTCCCCAATACCATGCCACTCTTATTTCTTCACTGCTGCTTGCTTCAGAGCTGGGCACCTTGCCAGCAGACGCCACTCTCATGACCGCCTTTTGGGTTGGAACCCTCAGATTAAGAAACACTGCACTGAGACTTAGGCTGTTTATAGGCTTGGTCCAAATACTGCCATCACTGACACCCATTGGTTAGCCTCGTGTCAATGAATTTCCATCTATTCTAAGGGGTCCCTGGAAATCCAGTGTTCCTGGAGGAGGCTAATTGCTCCATTTTGGTTGGATATAACTTTTGACACCATGTAATGTTTAGTAAGCTGTCAGGAGTTGAGTGTGTCCAGCATTCAGCTCCTTCTCAGTCTCTTCTGCCTTCTCTAGTTCACATCGGGCATGGATGCTTTGGCCATATGTACATTAGGAAAATGTATCTGTTTAAAATACATGATATCAGCTATGACTTAGCTTCCAGATTCTCCATCTCAGGTTAATCATGACCAGCTTACACTTTTTAAACACCATTGTACTTGTCCATGCTATGTGCCAACGCATGTTTAACATCTTGTTATTAACACGTTTTCTAACATGATGTATTTTCCAAGTGTAGAACAAGGCCATAGATAATTAACCACAGCAATTAGCATAGTTACGCCCCTAGCTGTAATCTAAAACCCATCCACATAAGATGGCATTTGCTGGTGTTTTATAATGGCTGGCTGTTACTTCATGGGACCCCACATGGGGAAAATAGACTAGTTAGAGCCAACAAGTCTTTTCATGAATTGAGGCTGGAAACAGTTAAATTGCTAGTGCGACTGGGACAAAATCGTTTTCAAAAGTTATGCTTTTTCTCAAATGTTTAAAATTGTTTTGTTCCATACATTAAATTTAACCGCTTTCAGCATTGCTTCACTGGGACCTGTTGCTAATAACTGACCAATTTCCTGGTATATACAGGGATTTAAAACTCAAATCAAGTGTTGGGAACAGGCACGAAGACTGAATTACTTGACTCTTTCCATATGCAGTTAAAGGTGTATCATCTGGGCAAACCGAGAAGCCTATACCGATACTGCCTCTCATTAACCTATTCAGTGGAGAGAAGGCTTCATTTTCCATCACTGTCAATCAAGCATTTGTCATAATCACATATCTAAAATGCTCATTAAAATATATTTATATTTTAAAACCAACGTGAGCTTAGTTTAACCATGAGAGTTTCTTTAGCTATTATGCTTTTAGAGTAGATTTTTAATACTTCTACTCTTATTCATGTGTCATATTTGAGCAACAGAGTGATGAGGTGGGTGAGCTAATATCTTTTATTGGGCCAACTTCTGTTGGTGAGAGAGACAAGCTTTCGATCCGCACAGAGCTCTTCTTTAGGTTTGGTAAAAGTACTCCAGCGTCACAGCTAAATGCAAGGTGGAACAGACTCATGAGCATAAGTAGTTAGTATATACTCTAAGCCTTAAGGGACCATTCAAGGTAGGACTGATACAACAACAACTACACTGCATATTTGAGCAATGAAATGTACAGCTTAGGTAGTGATTAGCAAGCAGATTAACTGGACTTTTGCGCTGTCAGCTAAGAAAACAGATTTCCACTGATATCAGTTGAAGTTAGGAACCTAAATACCGTTAAGGATCTGGGCCCAAGGCCCCAGTTCAGAAAAGCATTTATGCACGTGCTTATGTATAACCCTAATTAGGTCAGAACAGGATGTGTGTAATTTTAAGCATGTGTTTAAGTACTTTCCTGAATAGGAATGCTTTTCTGATTCAGAGTCAAAATGATCATGAAAGTGGCAGAATGTATCAATGTTGTTGTTCTTAATATTTTATTTTAATTATCCAAAAATAAATCATGACAATGTTTTCTACTTTATATTTGTAATGTGTCTTTCCTCCTAGCTCGACCTCCAGCATTGTGAGGTGCTTTCTCCTCATTCTGGTACCAATCACTTCTCAATGAATAGGACCATTTTGTTTCCAGTGACGTGTATTTGTGACGGTAAAGGTTTACAAATACTATAATATCAAGCTCTCTCGGCCAGAGAGTGACTGATCTTCAGGTTCCATGAGTCAAATTTCAAAGAGCTGCTATAAAATGAGATATCTTGGGGGTGAACTTCTTGTATCTTTGATGCCAAGCCTGCTTCAGATTGTTATATAAGAAAGGATAAAGATATTTTTATCGTGCCTTTTGTGATGATAAAAAAAGCACCATCCATATTAAACAAAGAACTGCAGAAAGAAGTGCAGGGGACATGCAATCAAAGGTTAAAATGTTGTGAGCATTTGGAAAACTAGTGAGACTGAGGAGAATAATAAACAGGAAAGGATAAGAGTGACAGTACAATTCTTGTGTGGTTATATAGCAAGGTGTGTCCGTGTGTGGACAATTCTCTTCAAGGGTTGGGCTTTTTATTGTTATTTTTCTTCCCTCCTCAATGCTAATAGGTGAGATGGCAGAAATGCCTTTTTAGAATGGTTTGAATGTGGTGAGGGAGGGGCAGCTCAGGTGCTGACCCTGCAATTGCACCTTCACAGATGCTGCTGCAAGACGAAGGCTGTAGGGTCCAGAAGCATTGCCAGCCCCATATTTTCAAAACACACAAGTCGGGGCCCCCAAAATGAGGAACTTGGCTTTAAAATTGTGATTTTTGAAAAATAATTTACTTGCCTTCTGCTTTCTGAGCCTTTAGGGTTCATGCTTTAAGGCTTTTCTCCACAGTCATAAGGAGTGGAAACTTACTTTTAAAAAAACTAAAGCTGAGATTTCCTGGTAATCCCATGAATCCAGGGGTTGGGGCTTTAGGAAAACCACCAAATATTGCAATAAACTCACAAGCATTGGCAATGCTGGTGCTGGGAAGAGAAGGGCATGCTGAGCATGAGGGTAGCATGGAAGAGGCCTCAGAGATGCAGCTATCTGTGAGAGAAGGACACAACAGGAGTAGTGAAGCTGGTGTCATTGGTAGAGTGGAAAGGGCAGGTGGGGTGATGTAAAGGGAGACTAAGTCAAGGGATATAATTTGCAAACATCATTACTGTGATGTTTATCCTCTCTGGCAGATCGTGACTGGTAAATAAAGACCACAGAACCCTATGCTCTCTTTCCCCCAAACTGATACATTGCCATTTATCATCTTTACTCTTTTTGTATAGTCCCTTTTGGACCCTGATTCTCTTCCTGACCCTACCATTGATTTACTTTCTGGCCCCAGGCAAGTTGTTTAATCTGCTCGGGTCACTGCATCCCCAATGTAAAATAGACACCCATTTTTATGAAGCAATTTAAGAGTGATGCGTGAAAAGTGGAATATATGCTCCATTATATTGCATATTTTGAAAGTCCTTTAAAAATGTTAACTAGTTAATCCTATCACCACCATCTCTGTGAACTTGGTGAGTATTATTATCATTAGTGTACAGAGGGGAAACTGAGGCAGAGAGGTTAAGTGAGTTGCTCAAAGCTTCAGGGGGTAATCAATATCAAAGCCAGGATTAGAACTCAGAAGTTATTAGCTCTTACTTCTGTGCTCTGCCTACTAGGAAACACACCCTCCTAAATGTGATAGGATAGTGAATTAACTTATCATCATCTTACTGGCAGTTAAGCCCTTACTAGGCAGAACAATAAAATGATTTGCTGTTTACTATGTTCAAATCTCCAGCCTGCATGATCTTTGGGTGAGAGGTGATCTAGATCAATTTTCCCAGCTTGTGGAATTGGTGTGAGGAGTGGACCTTTGTACGGTTGATTCATAAGAA
Source organism: Dermatemys mawii (assembly GCA_007922305.1). Lineage (NCBI taxonomy): Eukaryota > Metazoa > Chordata > Testudines > Dermatemydidae > Dermatemys > Dermatemys mawii. The sequence continues at coordinate 112,975 of ML677364.1, read as the reverse complement.
AAAATACGCAGAATACTCCTGTGATCTTTTCTCTTTAAGGCACACCTTAATGTAGTTCCTGAGAGGTCAAAGTGCAACCTCATAGGTAGCCCAGCTCTACTTGTCTCCTTGCATAAACATGGCATTCTTCACTCCTCAGAATCTCAGCTTCTATTAAAATTCCTACTGCTTCAGCACAAAGGGAGTGAAAGAGGCAGCACGTACAGGTGAATCTGTCAAGTGTCTTTTTTTTTTTTTTTTTTTTGCAAAAGATTCTCTTTACCCTTTTTCCGCTGCATGCTGTCCTTTTTTTAACTTGCTGACGTGTTCTCTGGGCATATACTGATGCCATTTTCAGTGACAAATGACAAAGCTCCTGGTATGCCAGGGCTGCACCAACTCTAGGACAGGGATTTTCTTACAATGGCCAGAGCTGATTGAAAACCTTTTCATTGGAGTTCCCAACTGCTGTAAAAAGTTACCTGCTGTAAAACGCTGGTTTGAAAACGGCAAAAAGTTTTCCCAAAGTGTTGACAAATTTTTGAACACCACAAAACAAAAAACAACTGGTGAGATTTCAACCCGTTGTGGTGTAGATCACAACTTAACAATGACCACCTCTTCTCTGATACCTGATTGCACAGAATCCATCTGGCAACCACAGCAGCTGCTCATGTGGAAAAATAACATTAGGGAAGTAATGTGGTTTTTCTTTTTAAAGCATCTTTTGATGCAGTTTAACAACTGGAAACAAGGAGGAGAACCAGGATCAGGCAGCTCTTCAAGGACCACAATCCTTGAACTACCAGTCTAAGGGCTATGTAGAAACATATGATAATATTTCTGGGTTTTTACTGAAAATCTTTGAATAGGTGAGTTTCTGAGCCTTTTTGTAGCCCTGTCACACACAGGCAGGAAAGGGTATGAGCTAATTGTTAAATTCAGTTCAACAAGTTCCTCATTAGGGGCAAATTACCTGAGTTTGAAATCTGCTAATTTTCCAATCAAGGTGAGTGTTTGCACTTGTGATTTGGAAATAATTACCACATGGTGTAACACAGCTAAACCTATATGAAAGCTAATAGGTAAAGGATTAGTTTCATTGGAATGAGAGAGGGTGTGATCTATGTTATTATGCAGTAAACTTGATTTTATACATGTATCTGTTAGTGTGGATAAGCAACCTGGGCCTCAGACTTGGACTTTGTTTGCTACAGGCCACTAATTTTGACTGAAGATATCTCTATTTCCTTACTTGTTAATCTATTTTATTTGCATACACACACACACACACACACTTAATCAATGTGTTCTAAATTAGTCAGATAGCTGTTATGGGTTTGGGCCTTGGTCTTTTTTACTGTATTTCTAAATTGATATAAACAGAGACTAAATTTCCACTCTCCGTGAAAATGCTGTTGTCAGTCATACATGTGCATGGCTGTCCAGCAAAATTAATGCGGTGTGGGGAGTGGCATTGGATAGGATGCTAGTGGGAGCTGTTCACATTCCTATTTGCATCATCTGTGAATTCTCTTCTCATGCACATCTGCTATAGGGTACCTCATTAGATATGGATTATTTTTCTGCTTGGATTCTGGACTGCAGTTCCATTATCCACTCATCTGTTGCACTGTCACTGTGTGTCTATATGCTTTTGTCAATGCCATCAGCAGCTGCTACCTGTGTGCTACATATAATACAGATCTTGCACATTTGATTGGGTTGTATTGGTTACAGGCAGTTTACTGAATGTAAGATTCTAAGAGTCCTAAGTGAGATTTCATGTCTTGGTTTTTTGGTGCAACATTTAGGAAAACATTTTCTCTTTTTTATGTGGAACATCCACCTTTGCTGAGCCCACCCCCACCAGCTACAGATCACATTGCAATCATGTGTAGACTTGATGGGAGAATTGGGTGCAGTTCAGGTCTCTTGTCTGGAGAATTTCTGTGCTTTCTTTTACTTCAAAGAAGTGTACTGGGTCTGAATTGAGCTGTCATCTAATGCCAACTTAGTACTCCATGAGAAATGAATTGGTGTGCTCAGGGCCAGCTCTGACTGAACAGGTACACACACACACACACACACGTATTCATTAAGCACAAATAGTATAGCAGCGTTATTGCCTAAATTGGCCATGATTTTTATATAACGCTGCTCACTTACATTAAGAATCCCATAGCCCCTTGCACTGACTGAAGTATTGACAAAGAGTCCTGTGGCACCTTAAAGACTAACTAAAAGTATTAAAGCATATGCTTTCGTGGGCTAATACCCACCTAGCCCACGAAAGCTTATGCTTTAATACTTTTAGTTAGTCTTTAAGGTGCCTCATGACTCTTTGTCACTTTTGCAATTCCAGACTAACACGGCTACCCCTCTGATTCTTGACTGAAGTATGTTTTGGCTTGAGCAAATTTGGAAGCTGTCAATATCAGGACAGAGGAGTGCTTTCCCATAGCAACAGTAAGGAAGTTACTCTCATAGGCTACTACTAAAACATCCCAAAGAAAGAGGATGAGATAAATGACTGTCCAGCCTTGATACAAACATAGAAGGTTCCTTCATGGACCAGTGCCTACAATATTAGCATCCAAAAGAAAGATAAGGAAAGAAACCAGGACAAACTGAGCACTGAATTTTAGTGACTTGTAAAATCATCCTATACATACTATCAGCTAAAATTTATAACTTTGGGAGCACTTTCTGTGTAAGGTGAATGTAACAGTGATGCACAAGGTGCATGTAACAGTGATGCACAAGATGGGTTCCCGGAAACTATTATATTGAATTGGTTTCCAGAACTATATTATTATTGGCTCTTAACAATAAACTAGACTGATATTGGTTATTTGGTCTCTTGAATATATTTCATAACAAAGCAAAATATAATCAATTGCTTTACCACACAATTTATCAACAAAATAGACTTCTAAAGTGATTTTTAAACGTATATATTTTTTGGCTCTCTCTTTCTAGCCGCTGTTGACTTTTCTTTCAACATCTTCACTGTGAATGGCTTAACATAGGAGTTGCTGCAGTAAAGGGTGACACATTATTTACCAAATCTGGTATAAGAAGATCATTCCTGCTAGAGGAAAAGTGAATGGCGTGATGTTCATTTTTTTCCTATTTTACTAGTTTCAGATGAGCTGTACTCTTATATAGAAAGGTACAGACAAATAGTTGTATAACAATCACATCGAAGTATACAAAAAGCTGCATTTCTTCACACAACACACAGTCAATCTGTGGAGCTCCTTGCCAGAGGATGTTGTGAAGGCCAAGACCATAACAGGGGTTCAAAAAAGAACAAGATAAGTTCATGGAGGATCAGTCTATCAATAGCTATTAGCCAGGATGAGCAGGAATTGTGTCTCTAGCCTCTGTTTGCCAGAAGCTGGGAATGAGCAACAGGGGATGGATCACTTGATGGTTACTTGTTCTGTTCATTCCCTGTGGGCACCTGGCATTGGCCTCTGCTAGAAGACAAGATATTAGGCTAGATGGACCTTTGGTCTGACCCAGTAGGGCCATTCTTCTGTTCTTATGCACCTGTTTTCTTTTTTTTCTAGAAGTATATTTAAGAGCCTACTGCAACTTAGAAAATGCATAATATTTCAGGATCAGCTCCTCAAAGGTGTTTAGGTTCCTAACTCCCTAAGCATGCCAAAATTTGCACATGTGTAACTGCACATATGCAATGACTTGAACAGAGCTATTCATTTGAGCGAACATAAACACTTGCCAAACTCTTCCTAGGACCAGGGCTGAGAAGTTAGAGCTGAAAAAAAAAAATCTACTTCTGCACCCTATTTCAGATAAGATTACCTCTTACCTGGCTTTGGTTCACCATACATTTGTCAGGTCCTCTGAACACATTATTAAATCCATATGTAAATTTCTAAATGGCAATGGGCAGCAAGATAATATATGAATCTTTCACAGAAATGGATAGCTTTGGAAGTCAGAGTTTTTCCAGTCCTTAGTATCACTAATTTACAAGTTCAGATAGCCCCAGATTGTAATTATTCATGGATTATGCAGGTTCATCAGGTATGGAGGGTCCAATCTGATCTCTTCTTTATCATAAGATGTTGGCTGTTATAGAAAAACATGTTGATTTTGAAGCAATCTCACATTCTTTTGGATAAACTCCACAGTATGCAATTAGTGACAAGCTGTAAAAAGCTTGTAAAAATATATAAGATTATTATTGTGTCGTATCAAATATTCATGTGGACTTCACTGTAGTACAAATGAGTACCACTAGGTGGCACACTCGAACAGTTCACAATTGTCAATTTCTTACTGCTTTCAATCCATTCCAAATATGTCCCTAGGAAACATTATTACTGAGAGAAGCAAGAGATGCCTTAATAAGCACACAACCTTATTTAGAGACTCTTTGAACTGTTTTAGTTTTTCCATCAGTTTTCTTCTTTAATTGCAAAAATTGCAGTTTAATACACAAAAGCTCAGTTTCTGTGCTTGTAAATAAGTCTAGGGGATTGTAATCTTGAAGGACAACGTGCTCCTCAGTTGCCTTGAGGAATGTCTGCAAAAACAGACAAACCAGGCTTTCCATTTCTGCTGCTGCCATTGCTGCTGCAAGACATGGGATTTACTTGTTGTGACTTGTTTTAGAGGAAACAATGACCTGGGGCACCACAAACGAACATCCTCAGATACTGCTATTATATTGGAAACAAAACTTTCACTGATCAGTTTGCTTTCATGGTGGGGGAGGAACAACTTAATTTACAATTCCAAATATTTTTAAACTCTAAGCGCTGTCATGATGGATATCATGTAGTAGCCTAGCATCACACTTATTCAGTTACCATCAGAAAAAAACTCAGACTGCATGATGGAAAGATATGTTGATTGATTAAAAACTTAGCATGCATCTATTACATACGCTTCTTCAGATTGGGGACAGAGGCTTTCTCTTTGTACTATACAGTATCTAGTAGGCTAGTGGTAAACCCCCAATAAATAAATCATCTTTAACGCTGTACAAAAAAATGCCCCCTTACAGCTTAGTTCTGGGTGAAATTTTCACCTGTGCAGAGGACTCGCAAAAGACTACTTATAGCATGCCAGCTTGCGGCTGCTCAGGATCTGGCCTATGTCCTCTAATCCAGGTTTAGTTGAATGTAAGTAGTGCACAACTTGTACAACTATGTCCCATTCATTATCATCATTCCACCAACTGTCTGTAAAACCTGGCCATTTGTGCAGGGATGAATTTTGCTCATTGTCCAGTGCATGTTAAAAGCTTCTCTCTAATATTGTGAATTACCTCTTCCCTGGGTCAAATTGTACCCTAGGGATAACACAAAGCTTCCCAGATCTCCATCCTTTCCAGCAACTGGTCTCCATCCTATACAGTGACTTCGAATGTAGAGATTTCAAAATGATTCCCCCCTTGGATTAAGGAGACTATCATGTCTTGGTTGTTTCTATGTGATGCCAGATAAGTCCGTCACAGGCTTTGCTGTCCTGAGGTGCTGATGGACATGGCCTAAAGAATCTAGATTGATTCTATTCTATGCTGCAGGCAACTGGGTCTGGTTCTGTTCTGTATCTAATGGCCAACGTTGTCCACGAGAAGCTGAAGATTCCTACAGAGCAGCTCTGTGTTCAGCCTCGATCATTTTCACCTCATCTGCTTATGTTGGAATAGCAGTCAGCTCTTAACAGCTTTAGTTCTTTCCAGAGGTGATTTATGGGAGAGGGCACATGGGGTCACATGCCCACCTTCCCCACCCCTCACCCCAGATTTCTGCCAGGGTGGGAGTCGGGCTGAGCATGGCTGAGGGGGATGTGCCTGAAAAAGGCACCGGCACCTAGCACTCCTGCTGAGCTCCGCTAGGAGGCACGTGGAGCAGGGAAGAGAGACCGGCCTGGCAGCTCGGCTCTGCCAGACAGGGCAAGGGGAAACCCAGTAAATCCCGTCCCTTCCTTGCCCACGGACACAGTTACCGATGCTCAGTAGTGGGTGTCTGGAGCCAACTCTGGCCTGTGCCATACCCACAGCAGGGATACAGTGGGAGCAGTGGGGAAGGAGCTGTGAGGGGAGTGGGAACTGGATGGTACCAGATTGGAGTGGGTGGGCATAGGCACCAACTCCATGGGAGGCCTCTTTGCTCTGGGACTGGAGCACCCATGGGAAAAAAAGCAGTGGGTGTTCAGCACCCGCTGGCAGCCCTGCAGATCAGCTTTCCCCCCTCTCTCCCAGCACCTCCCACCAGGTGCAAATCAGTTGTACAGAGTGTGGGGGTGGACCAAGGAGGGGCGCTGGGAAGAGGCAGGGCGGGAGTGAGGTGGGAAGAGCAGGGCTGGGATGGGGCGTTGGGAGAAGGGGTGGAGTGGGGGTTGAGCACCCCCAGGTGATGAGGAAGTTGGCACCTATGGTGGGGGGGAGTGGGTAAGGGGCCAGAGACAATGCGTGAGGCTGTTTTGTGCCCCCTAACCTTTAAATTGTGTCCCCCCATTATCAAGAGTTACATGTCACCTCTGGTTCTTTCCCCATCACTGGGATCTTTTCTGCTCCCATGGTTAACTAAATGTGATTTTGGGTGGCCTTGGAGCAGTAGTCAGGCTGGAGAGACAGTTGCTCCTTAAGGGTGGGTGGAGATAGTCTGCTGATGGCACTTAACAGCAGAAGACAAATTCCTCATGTCACTTAGCCATTCAAGGAGTGTTATGGGTGTGGTCCAGTGGTGCAGTCAGTTTATCCTCTACCATCAGAGGTGATGGTGGTAGCTGACCTAGGACTTTGAGACTGATGTGTATGACGGGGACGAATAAAGCAGGGAAGAAGAGGGCATGCCCAGAACTGCATCATTCACATATGGGACCCCTTGTGTATTCGAGAGAGGGAGCATGCTCTGGGGCATAAAGCACAGGACTGGGAGTCTGGACACCAGCATTCTATTCCTGGCCCCTCTGCTAAATTATTTCCCCTCTCTGTGCCTGTCTCCCACATGTAAATATAGTTGGAATAATAATGCTTTTCCTGGTAGGAGTTGCTGTTGCAGAACAGTGAACCCTTTACCAGTCGGAACTGAGAGGTTCTTAGGGTCACAGTAACACAGACACACCGGAGAAGAAATGGGGGTAAATGAAAGTGTTTGACAGTTCAATGTAAGTTCCCATCAAAATGGAGATGCATGGATTACATCCCTGATTATTATGTCACCTATACTGATGTCCTTAAAACGGTATCTGTAACTGGTTTTTGAATATGGCATTTAGATCAAGGGTGGGCAAACTTTTTGGCCCAAGAGCCACATCGGGGTTCAAAACTGTATGAAGAACTGGGTAGGGAAGGCTGTGCCTCCCCAAACAGCCTGGCCCCTCCCCAATCCGAACCCCACTCATTTCCCTCCCCCTGACTTTCCCCTCAAAATCTCCAACTCATCCAACTCAACACCTCCAACTCATCACTCCTTGTTCCCTGACTACCCTTTCCAGAGACCCCCCCCAATCCAACCCCCCTGCTTCCTGACTGCCCCTAGCCACAGTCTCCGTCCCCTGGGACTCCCATGCCCTATCCAACCTCCCCTTCCCTGTCCCTGTCCCCTGACTGCCCCCCGAGACCCTCTGCCCCTTATCCAACCCACCATCCCCAGACTGGCCCGGCTCTGGCCCCTTACCATGTTGCCAGACACACTGCTGCGCTGATCTGCTGCAGCGGGCAGCCCCGTCCCCCAGAGCGCTACTCACACGGTGCATTGAGGCTGGGCTAGGGGAATGGAGGAGGGGGTTGGGAGCAGCCTCCCCAACCAGGAGCTTAGGGGCTGGATGGGAAAAACCCGCGGGCTGTAGTTTGCCCACCCCTGATTTAGATGATTAGATTCTGAAGCCAAAAGGGACCACTAATGATCATCTAGTCTGACCTCCTGTGCAACACAGGCCATCGACCTTCCCTGGATCAATTCCTCTTTGAACCAGAACATACCATGCAGAAAAACAATCATTCTTAATTTAAAAATTTCCAGTCATGGAGTTTACCAACCCTTTGCAAGTTCTTGCACTGGTTAATTGTTTCTGTAGGAGAAGCAGGGTCTAATGTGACCAAATACATCAGATACACTTTCAGATAATACATCAGATAAAAAGCCTGGTTTCTGACATCAGCTGCAAAAGATATGAACAATTGATTTTGTGAGGGGATCTTTTTGTAGAGTACAAACAAAACTTTTACGAAATTGATTTTAATACTCAGGCTGATGGGAAAGAGAGGGATTTCCACCTTAGTCACCGTAACAGCAGAGTAGAAATGCTCTTAGCTTGTTGATAAATCAAGAGTCCTTTTTGTTATGAGAAACCACACATGGAGAGAACTAAGCTTTTGATCTTGATATTAGAGCTGGAAACAAGCTCTTTGATTTGTCAGTTAATCAAAATTTACCACCAAGAAATCAATACAAAGTTAATCACATTTGCTATTGTATCTGCCTTCAAACTCTCACTGGTTCTGATGGGCCTATAATATAGTATGCTCTGTTCTGGAGGAGAATGCTGTGAATTTTAGTACTTGTGCTGTAACCACCTCCAGAATATTCAGATATTGTTCCAGTTAACTCTTCTGACAGTATTTGGTACAGGCTTTGCATTAAGACTTTTGACAAACTTGGAAGAGATAACAATGGGCCAATTTCAGTGCTGATAAAAATGACGATGTAAGTTACAAATGCAAGAGGTAAATGAATACAATTTGCATTGACTTGGAATTTCATGGAATATGAGTGTAATTACTTGCTGAAAATCCTGGAGCTGGGTAGACCTTTGAAGTCTGTGAAAAACACAGCTTCAGGCCCCATACTTTTTGTGGATGTCAGCTCTAACAATTTTTTCACCAGTGACATGATTTAAGCTGTGGAACAGAGAGGTGAAGTGTCTTGACAAAGATCACCCAGAGAGTCTGTGGTACAGCCTAGAACTGTACCCAGTTCTCCTGAGAGTCAGTCCACTCCCTTAACCACAAGACCATTTTACCATCCAGGATTTTAGTTGGGGCTAGAGCTGATCTGGTGATGAGCAGCAAGAAGCTCCAGCCTTCTATTGAATTCGAGCCTTTTGATTGGCTGCCTGCTCCACTTGCCCACCTTCTGGGGCAGAATCAGAACTACTGCAGGCCCTCTCCCTATCTAGCAACCTGAAGCCATTCTCACAAGAAGGGAGGAGGGAATTTAAGAGTCTAGCTGCTCAGGGTGCTCTGCCCCTCCCTCCCTGTGAGCAACAGGGACAGGATTCTTCCTCCCTAAAGCACCCAGCCTGAAAAGGGGCAGAGGAGGATGAAGAACCTCTGGATTTCCCCCAGTGGAAGGGGGATAGAGGGTACCATTGCAGTCCCCCATAGGCCTGGGAGAGGCGTATAAAGAGTCCCCGGGGTAGCATAGGTGAGGGTGGGTGGGTCTGAACTAGGAGGGTAAGGGCTGAATTAATTGCTGGGCAGGGGAAGGGTAGATGTGGGGTGTAACCTCCTTTAACAGGAACCAAAATCCCCTTACCCAATACATGTGGGAAAGTAGGCAACCCTAATGTTCTCTCACACACATACACACACATACGGGATAGGCAGGAGAAGTTCAAAAATCAAAAGACAGACCAAAAAAACTGCACAGTATGGTCTCATTAAAGAATAATGCATGGTTTTTGATCTCTTGAGTTGGCAATACTGGAACATAAGCATGTGAAAGAGACAGTCTCTCTCTGCCCTTACCCTCTCCAGGGAAGCATCTACAGTACACCTTTGTCTCGCAAAGACAGCCTTCACATGGAAACCAGTCACTAGGGCGTATGTTCTATTACTGTGACTTTTTGCATTAAAGATCATGGGCTATTCATGGTCCTCCCTGCACTTTGAAGGGGTGGCCTCTAGGACACTGAAACAGGTGGCCATGGGTCTGTAGGCTCTGGAAATTTTCCTGTTATAATGTACAAATTAAGAACAAGAAATAAAGCCACAGCTTTGCTTTTAAATCCCACTTTGAGCTGGCAGTTAGCTGAACTTGAAAACTGAGACTTTAATCTGGAGACAGTAATCATGGACCTCCTCTATACTTAAAAAAAATAAAAAAGGACTGTACTTTTTTCCTAATGTCAGCTTTAATTTGGCAGGTGCACATTGCTGAGTGAGCTACTTTGCCGACATCTCACAAGAGAGTTCCCACTGAGGGGAAAAGCTTTGTTTAGGCGCAAATTTTAAAAAAATTCTTGGCACAGCAGCTGTTGTTAGTTGCATATAATGCACACATAAAGACTAGGGTCTTCAGAAAGATTTGACCTACTGATTCTAATATGTCAAACAGCTCTCAGTGGAGATGAAGGCAGCTTTCGGTCACTTGGTGTGGGGCTCCAGGGAGTCTTTACAGTGAATGTAACTCCATGACAGACAACATTTCTTTTATCTCTCCTTTACAATTTTGATTTTTTCTCCCTACTTCACTTGTTCCTCCGGATTGGCCATAACAATCTGACCAAATGAACTAATGCGTTTATAATAGCTGCTTACAATTGCTCCATGGTGTGTGTATTGTTTGTTTTTCTTCTTTGTATTTTATTAGCACTTTATTAGAAATAGAAAGAGCCATTTAACAAAAGCAGCTACTATAGATGGGTAAATGCTTCCTGCAACAAAAAGAAAAGAACTGGCAGCAAATCTGCTTTTGTGGCACTGATGTGTCTGCCCCCTGAGTACAAGACTTGGGCCCCTTCTTTGTCTGAAGTACAGATTAGGGTACTCTGCTAGAGTTGGAAGGGGTAGTCCTGTAAATACACCATCTCTCCATGCAGGCTGCTTTGGTCTGTTAACCATTGCCATTATATCCAAAACAAAGTAGTGCTTGAATATGGCTTTGAGATTTTTCAATGTTAATCCTCTCCTTTATTTGGGATAAATCTTCTGAGCTCCATTTTTCCTATGAAAAAAACTGTTTCAGGCTTCATATCAGCTGCACGTTCCATGAGCAGAGCACAGTGATCAAAAAACACTTACTTTGTGCTACCAGTTGAGGAGATGGCAGGAGATGCATTGGAATTATACTGTCTAAAGGTTGTGAAGCTCTTCTGTCTTGCGGTAATGCTAATATTTGCTTATCTATTGATTAATTTGTTGATGCTATATCACAGGGATCGGCAACCTTGGCACGCGGGACTGCAGGGTAAACACCCTTAGCGGAGCCCACTGGTTTGTTTACTTGCCGGTTCGCTGACCACGGCTCCCACTGGCCACGGTTCGCTGTCCCGGTCCAATGGGGGCTGCGAGAAGTGGTGGCCAGCACTGCACCACTTCCCGCAGCCCCCATTGGACCGGGACGGCGCCGGCAAATAAACAAACTGGCGGGGCCTGCTAAGGGTGCTTAATAGTTAATTAACTATTAATGATGAACTTGAACCCTGGCTCCCAATCCACTCAAACAGGAGTGTTGTTCCAAGCAAAACAAATCTGCCAGAGAAATCTAATCCACCCTATAATTAGCTATCAAGTAGTACAATGGTTTGCATGGCGGCAGGAATGTTCTGATATGATCAGATCAGTATATATTATCAGTTTATGTCCTGAAGCATAGCATTTCATTACTTTTGTTATCATGAGGTAGGATCAGCTTGCAGATAAATGCGAGGAAGTTGCATTTATGCTGTACTTATTCTTTGGAAGGAGGATCAAGTTCCAGTGTTTGTGATTTTACACCTTTCATGAGGAATAAATCCACTTAAATTCACCAATCTAAAAAGCAAACCACCAAATAAAGGTTTTCTTTCTCAGGTGTAGAGCACTTTGGGCATTGACTTGCTTGCTGCTCACCAGAATATCTTGCAAGATAAGATTTTTTGTGTTGCTTACTGGTTGCTCACTTGTCAAATGAATGGCAGGATATTGCTTGCAAGAGAGAGGCTTTTCGATGTACTGTAGCTATGTTAAAATAATGTTATCTTAAAATTTTTTAATTACATTCAACAGCAGAACACGTACAGAACTTACATCATGAAGATGTTATTTCTATAGAAGGGGAGAAATGATTTTTAAAAATTTGTTTAGAAATTTGGGATTTTTTTTGTGCCTTAGTTGTGGCATTCTTGCCCCTACTTCTTTTAGGAAACTCTTTTTTTTTTTTTAAGAAACTCTCTAGGATTACATGAAAGATAACAGTGGAATAACTGTCATCTAACCAAAATTAGAGATGAACCTCAACCCCTGAATTCAGATCCAGATTCAAATGCTCCCAAGATCAGATACTTGAATATTATAGTATACATAGCTGAAGAGGGAGGTAGAAACATATGGGTGAATAGAAATTTCTAAAGGTTTTGATTTGGGGTTCATCCTGAGTTTCATTACAGACATAGATCTGCACTGTGACATTTGTGCCCTCATCTGAACTTGCCACTGTTTATTTGAGTGGATTAGGAGCCAGGATTCTGGACAAGACAAGGAGACAGGTCTGTAGAAATATTTTAAAATGATGGGCACAAAGCTTTAGTTTGTGAAATGTTACAGAAAACCAAACAAAATCTGTATTACAATATACTGCTTATTGCACACTTCAGTATGGAGAAATATACAGGGCTTTCAAAATCTGGCATGGACGTAATGCTTTCTGCCAAAGTATCAGCAGAAGGCGCAAAAGTATATTTGAAAGTCATGATATCACAGAAAGGTTAAAGATAATATTTAACTTGTGCTCCAATGTAGGCAGTTTTTCTGTGATGAATTTGCAAATCAGCAACATAGAATGATCAAGTGAAACAAACAAGGGAAGAAACCAACAACACCGGGAAGAAATAATTTAAGAGCAATTAAACATTTACTGGTCACAATAATGCTGTAAAACATTTTAAAATTGGAGACAGGATATTATGATTCAGTGAGTTTAATTTTAGTTCCATGTAAAATCTAAAATGAATAACTAACAAATCTATGTGTAAACAGTTGTGGGAGGGAACCCAATGAGCAAGAAGGAACACAGGTTATTAAAATGATCAGGTCACACCTGCGATCTGAAATACACTGAATACACCTGAAATTCACATGAATACACTGAATACACCTGAATTTTTTCTATGAAAAATCTTTATTTTGTGGGAAGTTAAATTTCCATCAGAAAATCATTCTAATAGAAAATTCCCCACAAGCTCTTCTCCAGAAGTTTCCAGCTGAGATAACTTCCCCAGTCAGGATAATTCAAATCTATTTCCTAAATTATAGACTGTGTTAAATATATTTTAAGGGGAAAAAAAGTTTCTCCTATTGTATAGCACAGTAAATTCCACTTAATGGTAACAAACCCAAATCCAAAATGGAAGTCAGTTTCTGTCTCTGTTCTGGGTCCACCTGTCTCCAGGGTGGGCCAGAGCTGTGGACCTTATTACTCAAAAATAGGAATTTGTCAGGTAAGCGTGGATAAAGCTTCCTATTCTTCTTCATGTTATGGTCCACAGGTCTGATTCAATGGGACTTTCATAGTGGTGTGCCTCAAAGATGCGAAACAGGATCATCCTTTAAATATGAACATCCACCCACAAATATGCAAATAATTTCAGGTTGACTGATACTGCATTTTTCAGTTAAAAAACTATTTGCTGAAAAAATTTCACTCATTTTCAGTTGTATTACAATCAAGTTTCAGAATTGTGCTTAATAGTTATTGAAGTATAGCTAGGGCATTAGACAAGTACAAAGATTTTCTTTTACCTGTCCTCCCTCCTCTAAAAATGCTGTTAGGAAAGGGGCAAGGTCAAACACTGTGGTGAGGAAAAAGATGTAAAGCTGTACCTACCTGAAATGAAGGAAGAAAGAAAATGATGATCTCCAGCCAAAGAACAATGGCAAATCCAGAATAAGGGAAAGGAAAAGACTGGGAGAGGCTTTATCTAACAAATGTCCTGTGTAATTTAAAAAAAGGAATCATTTCCTCTTTTGACCAAAATCATCAATAAGCTAACTCAGAGTGCCTGAGTAGCTAAAATCCCTTGTAATACATCTGAGTCAGCTACTTATACACCTTTTCCCAGATGCACATTCTTCCTTTCACTACAAATAAAGAATTCCTTTCACTTACTAATTCTTGGGTTAATTGAATATAATTCACATGATGACATTTCTGGAAAATCCCTGATCTCTTACAATCTATAATACAGGATGGAGAACTCAAAATGTAATGTCTTTCAGCCTTTGCTAAGGAATGTACTGGGATACAAATGGAGTTTCCCCATGTAACAGATAGAAAGAGCTGAGAGAGTAGTTACAACAGCGGGCTAGATTCTAATAGAAGTGCAACTCCTTGGTAACACCACTTGTGGACTTCCAAATGTAAATACTATATTTTTACTTCATGTGAAGTACCTGTCTCTGCATGCTGTTAGGCTTTTGAGCAGCATCGGCAATAACCCATCCAAACTTATCCCAGTCAACTCTAAGTATGGGCAAAATGAGTAAAAGTAAGAAACAAACCCAAATCTTTTTGAAGTCTGAAAAAGTTTACTCATTCCACATAGAAGAAGTGATTCCAACATGTCCTCCCACTGTCTGCTGTCTTAATTTATCCTTAAAGTGACGTATTTCCTCCCTTGCCTTTATACATTATTATTGAGAAAAATCAGCACTGAGAACAGCTGTTAGGAGACATATATGTAAGGAGACATATAGAATGTGCATCTGAAGTGTAAAGAACTATACTCGCACCAGTTTCTCTGTATAGTGGCTGTTTTTCTGTCATTTTGTAAAACATAATTTGGAAATGTAATTCTCTGTGGGAATTTCCCCAAAATAACGACCATTGGTTTCTGTTACTGTTAGGTTTTCAATTGTATTATTCCCATTCCTCAATACAGTACTTGTGCTTGTGAACTTTGATATAAGGGTTACAATAATTTCAGAATGGATTTTTTCAGTAAAATAAAAATTCTGCAATGAAAGTCACATCTAGAATAAAGTGATGACCACAGCTTAACAGGTAGTCTTCCCCTGGCCCATTCACCCCCTCTCCTCCGGCAATATCCACTTGAAATTTATTACACTGAATCCCACCTGTTAGCACATAAGAAGAACTGGACAACACATTGGCTGAAAAGCTGATAGACTATGCACACTTGCATTATGTTGTAATAATCAGGCCTACATATTTACCCTCATTATGAGCTCAATTGTGAGAAATAAGTGAAAGTTCAAAAAAGGCCCCAATAACCTATAACAATAAAGTACAAAAGGGCTGCAGAATGACTGCATTAGTCCAGACGAAAAGATGGACTGATATAACTAAAGGAGTGTGTTAAGATCGTGAATGGTAAACAATAGTGTAGGCCTGGGACCTAATCACCCCTTTCCCACCGCCGCCCCCAACCCCATATTAAACCAGCCTTGGGTGAAACTCAGGGAGTTCACCACTAAAATTGAAAAAAAGAATGCTCTGCTGCTGCTGCTAAAGCATGCCCACCGCAGGAATGTCCCTAAAAAGAGTTATTACCACCAAGCACAGGTGCTGACGTTCAGCTTTCTCTGGGAGTGCTCCACTCCTGCTCTGCCCCCAAGGCCTCCCCCGACTCTGTGCCTTCCCCCAAGGCCCCACCCTTGCTACGCCTCTTCCTGCCCCTGCTCTGTCCCCTCTCCTGAGGCTCCATCCCCTCCCTGCCTCTTTCTGTCCCCATTTCTTGCCCTCCTTGTCCCCGTGTGTTTTGCCTGCTGCCAAACAGCTGATCGGTGGCGGGGGGAAGGCCTGCGGGGGGAGGGGAAGGGGCTGACTGGCAGGTGGCTGGTAGGTGCTGAGCACCATTGTTGTTGTTGTAAAGGACTGTAAAGTAAAGACACCCAGGTGCTGGGAAATTTTAGGGAGGATACAGGGAGATGCAACAAATGGCAAGATAGGCTCTGCCCATCAGCACCAACAGAGAAGGTCACAAATAAGTGATAATTTGGCCATGAAAGATAAATTGTAAAAAATCTTGGGCAGGAAGGAGGATATGTAGGTACCGGTGTTATTGGTTAGAATTTTTTGTTCCTTAGGGATGTGGGATAATGTGATAGGTTTAGTAAAGTTGAAGGAGGTAATTAGTTTTACCTATTTAAAGTAAATAAAAATAATGCTCTTTGTGAATCAACTCCAGACTGAAGTACAACGAGCTGCAAGACAAATGACCATGATGTGTAAGGGCACCGGGAAACCCCCAAACGAGTGAATCCTGATTGGCCATCAGATGAAATTTGTCTGTATATTGAGAGTGGTGATCATAAGAGATTTGCTCGGCATATGTATTCTCTCTGTGTTGCTAATAAATAGATGTTTAAAGTACAACTGTGTAAGGCTCTTTCATTGGGAAAAGGTCACGCAGGCGCGTAGAGCACTGAGTCTCTGGGTGAGGACGGGTACTTAAATTGACCAGGTTGCTCCCTGAGCCATGGGAGTAAGGGAAGATTCCTTATGCCTTGAGCCCTTGGAAGGGAAAGGGTGGAGGGTGTCTAAATTGACTGGATTATGCCTTGAGCCATTGGTAGGGAATAGGTAGGGTGCCCCCACTTATTTGGGTAACACCAGAAATCAAAGGACTAAAATTGGTATAATGGAAATTAGACGTAATTGGTAGACAAAATAATGTGGGGATGAGCTATTCCACCCACCCCTCCCTTTTGTGTCCTTAAAAGAAAGATTTTTGGGAGGAAAAGGAAGCTGACAACTGCTGGTCGGGAGATGGGTGGACCCAAAGAACAGCCAGACTGTTCTCCACTTATGTACTGGTCAGAGTTCGGTTGAGGCCTAGGGGCTTTGGCATGAGCTGGCACCTGTTCTGCTCGCATCACAAGGATATAGTCTCTTTTGAACACACGGTGTCTACATTTCAATTTCCTTGCTGGGGAGAATGGGAGATCTTATATCTATGAATAGTTCAAATGACCATTCAGTCCAGCCACTCTGCTCTGGAGGTGCCCTAGCTAAAAGCAAATTATGGACGAAGAAATCAGACCATGTTTGTGTGTGTGACAGTCTCTCCCTCTGTGCCAAGAGAGACATGGAGAGTGTGTGTGTGTAACAGTCTCTCCCATTGTGGTGCCAGGAGGGGCACGGGCAGGGTTGGGGTGGGGGTGGGGGTGGGTGTCTGTCTGTCTGAGGCCGGCGGTCTGTTACTCTCCTGTCAGCCTCACTCCCCCTCACCCCCGATCGCCAGCCAGGGGCAGTTGGCGCATGCTCACGGGGGGGGGGGGTGATGGAGGCGTTACCCGGCGGTTGCCGGCTGCGCAGTGCCCAGGCAGCGGGCGGTGCGGCGGTGGGGCGGCTGTCGGGCTGCGCGCGCGCGTCAGGTGCTGTCGCCGGGTGCGGAGCTTCCTCCCTACCGGCCTCCGTTGGCTGCCGGTGACAGGCGGAGCCGGCCTCGCCGCGGCCCGGCATGAGGGTGGGCGGCCGCGCCGCGGCTCCCGCTCACTAGCCCGGGCGAGGCGCGCCGGCGGGCGCGGGGAGCGGCGCACCATGCGGCTGTGCGGGGCGCTGCTGAAGAGCCCCATCCCCAAGCAGATCGAGCACTACTCGCGCTTCTCCCCCTCGCCGCTCTCCATCAAGCAGTTCCTCGACTTCGGTGAGTGAGTGGCGCCCCCCTCCCGTATCCCCCTCCCGCCGCGGTGTCACCCCCGGCTGCCGCCTCTTGCGGGGGGGAGGGGACGCGCAGTCGCCCCCCCCCCGCCGCGCGCGGGTGGGGGAAGGGCTGGGGGTGGCTCCGGCACCCCCTGGCTTGGGGGCGGAGCTGAGCGGGGCGATGCTTGTCACGGCGGGGGGTGTGATGCGCCCAGCCCCGCTGTGGGGGAGGAGGCCGCTCAGCCTCTCTCCTTCGCTGGGCAGGGGGCGCGGCCCGGCCCAGGTCGGAGGGGCCGCCGCCGCGGGAGGCCAAGCCGGCTCCTGCGTCCCCTGGGGCCGCGGCCACCTCCCCCTGGGAAACCTCCGCTGTTCCGGGTGCGCCCGGCCGCCGGCCCTGGCTTGTTGCACCCGGCGTGCGGCCCCGCTGAGGGGCACCCTGCTGGTGTGGCTGGAGCCAGGAGGATCCGAAGGACTCTGAAGGGCTGCAGGGGCCTGGCTCAGGATTATTGCTGTTCCTACCACCGAGGAACCTGGAGAGCTGGCTGTGAGGAGATGGCATCCGTGAGACGGGGAAGAGAGGGGGCCTGTTTTTCTGTGACTCTGTGGGCTGTCTTCGCTGCACCGCTGCTCTCTCGAGTTAGCCACGCTCCAGTTCATTCCCCTGGAGTTAGCCTAGGTCAAGTGAGAGCAATCGTACTACAGGGTGTACAGAGTGGCTGGATTATCTGTACAGAGTGCTGCATCCTCATTGCACTAGCATCAGCAGCCCATGAGTTATTTTAACCCATGCTTATCGAGTGGTTGGGTAGCTTGGATTTAAAGCACTCCTTAACTTGAGCTAGAAATTTTTGTGTGTGAACAAGAATTGGGTGAATTGCTAACACTGTAGTGAGGACAAGCTTTATGTCTGTGCAAGTGGTTGGTAGCAAGCAGACACCCTCTTCTCTTCAATCCCTTGAGACCTGTGAATGGAGTTGTACCTTTGACTTCTTTAACTCAGGGTGCAGGGCAGGGATTGGCAACCTTTCAGAAGTGATGTGCTAAGTCTTCATTTATTCACTCTAATTTAAGGTTTCGCATGCCAGTAATACATTTTATTGTTTTTAGAAGGCCTCTTTCTATAAGTCTACATTATATGACTAAACTATTGTTGTATGTAAAGTAAATAAGGTTTTACAAATGCTTAAGAAGCTTCATTTAAAATTAAATTTAAATGCAGAGCTCCCCAGACCGGTGGCTAGGACCTGGGCAGTGTGAGTGAGTGCCACTGAAAATCAGCTCGTGTGCCACCTTTCATGTGTGCCATAGGTTGCCTACCCCTGGTGTAGGGTAACCGGCTTTCATTCCTCTTGATACTCTTTAAAAAGATATCTGTGTGCATGCTTAATTCAAAAATAATCTGCAAAGAATTTTTTAAAATTGGGCTTGAGCTCTCAGACTTCTTTATTTTGTATAATAAAGGTCATTTGAAAGGATTTTTTTTTCAGTTTGCTTTTTGTGTTAGAAATATCAGGAATGTTGAGAGTTTGGTCTTCCTTGCTTTTGATGATGGACTTCTGGGGCCTTCAGTATGTTCATTGAACAGTTGAAGGTATTT
Organism: Dermatemys mawii; assembly: GCA_007922305.1. NCBI lineage: Eukaryota > Metazoa > Chordata > Testudines > Dermatemydidae > Dermatemys > Dermatemys mawii. Next base: position 93,823 of record ML677364.1, on the reverse strand, counting down.
GAGTCCTTAGTAAAGGCTTCCTTTTCCCAAAATATTTATTCATGATTGAAGTTATATACAAAAAGTTTTAAATAGTCTCATTTAAAATTCCTTCTTCTCTTAGACAGCTTTCACTCCCTTGGCTCTTCTGATGTTCTCCAGGTAATTGTAGTCTTTCAGGCATTTTCTAGGCTTGATTTCCAATACTAAAAAAAGAAAGAGGAGGGTGAAAAATTTTTTTTAGTCCTCGATACACAATAAAGAAGTAAAATAAAACACAAAATCATTTTTCTTTTGCTAATTATCTTTAAAATAGCCCCTGTTGAATCTCTATTAGCAGCTGAAATTTCCAGTGTCAGAAATATTAATTATTTGAAGGGAAACTGTCAGGTATCCTTAATAACTCCAGAATTAGGTCTGTGTAAATGAGATTGGGAACAGAATGAAACAACCTAATATCAGTAATGTTTTGTTGGGACTTGCATGTTTCTGTGTTGTGTGTTTGCAACCCAAACAATAAGGTATTCCAATACAATGGTTCAACAACTACTTTTAGACCTTTTTCTGATTCCCCTCTGCAGAGCACCCAGAAAGTCAAACTGACTAGTCAGTTTTCATTGTTAGCATGTGTGAGTGCAAAAATAATGAAGGAAGGTGGGTGAGATAATACCTTTTATTGGGCCAGCTTCCGTTGGAGAGAGAGAAAAGCTTTCAAGCTTATGCAGAGCTCTTCTTCAGGTCTGGGAAACTGACTCAGGCTATGTCTACGCTACAAATTACTTTGGTATAACATGTGTTGCTCAGGGAGGAGTTTGAATAATCCACACCCCTGACCGAAGTAAGTTATACTGACCTAAGTGCCGTGTGGACAGCACTATGTCGGTGGGAGATCTTCTCCTGCCAACATAGCTACCGCCTCTTGTGGAAGTAGGCGTTACTAAACCAATGGGAAAGCTCTTTCTGATCAGCTTAGGCCATGTTTACACTAGCGATCTTACAGTGACACAGTGTACTGGTGCAGCTGTGCTGCTGCATGATCGCTTGTATAGCTGCTCTGCGCCAGTGGTAGAGTCCTCCTGTTGAGCGCTCGTAGCTATATAGGCAGGAGAGCATCTCTCATCAACATAGCGCTGTCCGCACCAGTGCTTCTGTAGCTGTAACTTATGTTGCTCAGAGGGTGTTTTTTCATACCCCTGAGTGACATAAGTCATACCGACAAAAGGGCTAATGTAGGCATAGTCTTAGGGCATGGCTACACCTGCAGATGTAGAGCGCTGGAAGTTAAGCCAGCCTTTGGAGATCGCAGCAGGGAAAACGCTGCCGTATGTTTACACTCTCAGCTGCAGATGCACTGGCATAGCCGAACTGGTGTGGCCACACTAGCAGCTCTTGCAACATCACAAAAAGCAGTGCATTGTGGTAGCTATCCCAGCGTGCAAGTGGCTGCAATGTGCTTTTCAAACAGGGGAAGGGTGGGGTGGAGTGTGACAGAGTGTATTGTGTGTATGTGGTGGGGAGAGAGAGAGAGAGTAGGTTTTTGGGGGGGCCTGAGAGTATGTCAGCATCTTGGTCTTGTAAGTTCGAATAATAGCAGACCCCTCTCCGTCTCTCTCTCACACACAGTCACAGCTAGCAGTCTTCCACAGTAATGGTTGCTTTGTCTTGGAGCAGATAAGCATGCTGGTTGTCAGAAACGGAGCTTTGAAGGGGCATAGCTGCATTCCTACAGCCGGTTGCAAAACAATGAGACGAGTGGCCACTTGACTTCAGGGGATTATAGGACGCTTCCGAAGGTCAGTCACAGTGCAGTAATGCAACTCCTTGTTCACACTGACGCCCGGGTGTTTCAGCCAGGATGCAGCAAGTTTTATGCTTCTCACAGAAGTGGATTACCAGGAGTGCTCCAGCTTCAGAGTCCAGACGCTCTATGTGACTTGCCAGTGTGGACACATCAGGAGTTAGAGTGCCTGGGACTGCTTTAATGCGCTCTAACTTGCAAATACACTTACATTTTATAACACTCTAACCTGCTGGCTCAGGGGGGTGAAAAATCAGTGCCTCTGAGCACAGCAAGTCTGAGCACTTTAAAGTGTTAGTATGGACGGGCTTCCAGTGCTGGGAGCCAGGCTCCCAGCGCTCGGCGCCAATTCTCTCGTGGAGGTGGATTACCAGGAGCCCTGGGAGAGCTCTGTCCTAGTGCTCGCGCGAGACCACATTCACACTTCAAAGCGCTGCCGCGGGAACGTTTCTGCGGCAGTGCTTTGAAGCTTTCAGTGTAGACATACCCTTAAAGTGTCTTCCGCAGAAGCGCTACAGCAGTGCAGCTGCTGTTGTGTAGACATTGTCCAAGTGTTGTTGCTAAATATAAAGTGATCTGAAGAAGAGCTCTGTGTCAGGGTATGTCTACACTGGAAGCTTCAAAGCACTGCCATGGGAACGTTCTTGCGGCAGCGCTTTGAAGTGCGTGTGTGGTCATTTTTTTTGCCAACTTTAACTCACTCTTCAACCCCTACCATCTTCCTTTCTCTCTGCACAGGGTCTTTTGCCAGTGTACTCCAAGAGAAAATTGACAAAATACAACATGATTCCTCTTCCCTTTCCCTCTTACAATTTTTCTTCTCCTCTCATCACAAACACAGAAATCTCTCATCTGCTGCTCCTGGTGTAATCCCTCCATGTGCTCCACTGGCCCCATCCCATTTCCTAATCTCCCTTTTTCCCACTCTCATCCCCTTGCTTATTCTTTTCCTTGACTTGTCACTCTCCTCTGGTTCTTCGCCACAGAATACAAGGATGCTTTAGTCTCTCTGATTTTTAAAAACCCCATCCTTAAATCCACTTACCTCCCAGTTACCAACCCATCCACCTTCTCATTTTCACCTCTAAGATTATTGAATGCTCTGTTTACACTCACTGTTTGGAATTCTTCTACTCCAGTTCTATCCTAGAGTGTGTCTAATCTGACTCCCACCCCTTCTACTTCACTGAAATCACTTTAGCCAAAGTCTCTAATGTTTTCTAACCAAATCTAAGAATATGTACTCTATCCTCCTTGTCCTTGACCTGTTAACTGCTTTTGATTCAATCAGGCATGTTTTCTTCATGAAATTTCATCCTCCCATCGCTTCCATGACTTTTTTTCTATCCTGGTTGTTTTCCTGCCTCTGATAACTTCTTTAACGTGTCCTTCAGAGGATCATCTTCATCCCTCTCTCCAGCTTTCTCTGAAGCTTCCTCAAGTCTCTGTCTTGGTCACCTTCTCTTTTCCCTCTAAACCTTATCTCTGGGTAGTCCCACCTGTCAACATAAATTCTCTGACAAAGACACAGATCTATCTCTGTAGTCCAGTCATCTTTCCTGTACAGTCTAAACTCTGATACAGCCACATGGAAGTCTAGCCATCAGTTCAAGCTCAGCATGGCTAACATGGAGCTCGTAATCCTCTCCACCCCCTTTCCCAGCTACCTCCTTTTTCGATCATTGTGGACACCATCACCATGCTGCTTGTCACTCATGCTCATAATAACCTGGAGATCTTTTTCAATTTGGACCCCTCTCTAGGACCTCACATCCAGGCTATATCTAAATCTTGTATATTTTTTTCTGCATAATATCTTTGAGAAACAGCCTTTCCTCTCCATTTACATTGCTAAATTCTAATTTAAGTTCATCATCTTGTGTTTCGATTACTGCAACATACTTCTCTCTGGCCTTGCAAATGCAATTGTGTGCTCATATGCGTTTAGGTGTTGCAAAGATCATTTTTCTAGCACATCACTTTCACCATGTCATCACTGTCTCTGTATCCCTCCACTGTCTTTCTTTATCTCATCGAACGTAAGCTACTTGACTTTACTTTTAATTTATCCCCACCTTACTTTTTTCTCATGTGCTACTGAAAGGTCAGCTCCTGCATCTTAGCCCTGGATGCCAGCCTCCATCTCCCACTTCTAAATTTTCAAACAAGTACTTTTTTGCTTTCTCCCATGCTGCACTTCATGCTTGAGAAAAGTTCCCCCTAAACATCTGCAAATCTAATGTATTCTCTTTCTTCAAATCCCTCCTTAACTCTCCTTTTCCATGATACCTACCAAAAACTTAACAGTTAGGCTGCTGATAGGCTGAGAGCTCTACCTAACATGCTGACCAGTATTACCTCATTGTTTGACAGGGGAGTACATGGAATCTGCCTGTATCCATCTATTGTCTCATTTTATATTTAGATTGTAATCTCTCTTGGGCAGAGACCATCTTTTTGGTCTATATTTGCACAGTGCCTAGCTCATTGTGGTACAGGTCTATGACTGGAGCTCCTAGGCACCATGGCAATACAGATAACTAATAATGATAATATATTAATCTCCACCTCCTAGATAGGAAGTGTGTTCTTAATTCATACTGATATCTTGTCTATAATCAAACTGTAACTCTTTCACTCAATTTGGTTTAAAAGGTAGCTTTTTGCTTGGTGGCTGGATAATATATAAGTGCAGAGGAAATAAATATTTGTGCAAACAAACAGCTGGCATGAATGAGGCATTGCTTGTTGCATTTTTTTTATCATCCTTCACATATGTGGCACTGGAAGATCAGGACAAAGAGGCTTGCCTTTTTATTTAAGACTGGATATTCTCATCCTATTATGGGGCTTGACTTTTCTCTTTACCCTCGATCTTCATCCATTTTTGAAGTAGTAGTTGTCATTTGGGGAGATCTGTACATTCTTTTATCGGATACAGTATAATCTTCATTTTTTTGTGTGAATCAAGTCTGTTGAACCTGGTATTTTTCCCTTTATGATGTCTGCAATGGGGTTACTAAATAATTTTAAACTAATATAATTGTGATCTAAATAAAGTGATGTATTTTGAATGCCTTCAGTCTCTAGCGGAAGTAGTAATGTATGAGCAGAGTTCAAAAACCTGCCAACTGAGTTAATTTGGGATGAGAATAGCTATGTGGTAGAGAGCCCCTTAATGTTTTGGAGCGTGTGGCAGCAACCTTCACACACCTCCTTCCTCTTCTCCCTACCTCAAAGCAGGCTAGGAAGAGAAGTGAAGTAGGAAGGGAGGGGTGTGTAGTGTAAGGAAAGAGATGTGGTAGTGTAAATTAAATACATATGGCTTTTAGGGACAAGGGCATTGAGTGGGTGGAATGGGTACTTTTCACCCAGGCTCACAAGTCATCCTCAAGCTAATAGCTGTTAGGAGATATTTCCTATTTATGTATCAGAGAAAACAGCTCCAATTGCGTTCTCCTTCTAATAGCACAGTGTGTTAAGACCATCTGTAGGCTACACGTCAACAGCAGCTGTCGATAGACTATATATTAAAGGTTGTCTAGCAATGTGGGGCGCTTTGGGACCCCGGGGATGCTGCTGCTCTGGGGAAGGGGTGCTCTGGGGTGCCACTGTTGCTCCGGAGCAGTACCTGGGACCAGTTGCTCCAAGCCAACGGCCAAGCAGTGGCTGGTGCGGCTGGCCCGGGGGCTGCCCTGGGGTCAGCTGTGCCGCCCGCTGCAGAAGTTACACAGGTCCCATGACTTCCGTGACCAACATGCAGCCTTATCATCAGTATATTTTATCGAAAGCAACAGTACAGTTTCATAATTAGTTACTTTGGAGGCTGAGTTGCAGACTAATACAACATATACAGAATTTACTTATGTGTAACTGAGGGGCAGATCCTGCAAAAACACATGAGTATTTGCCAGATTGGGCCTTAAGACAGTAATTACTGATGGCAATAGAAGGTAACAGTCCATTGACTGACATGCCTTAAATGAGCACACCAAAAAGCCTCAAATACATGTTTTAAAGCCTGATTGGGAGCTGTCTTGCCAATGTATGTTATTTGTGAACAGATGTTGAATGCTGTGCTGTTCAACTGATTATAATGGGACTGCCTTAAAGTGTGACCTTGATTGTGCCAGTTGCAATGTGCTTGAGGGGTTTTCAAATTGCAAATCTTAGTTATTATATGCATAGCAATGCTTTTAACCTTTCTTGGGCTGCCTGAATGTATCTTAATCAGTACCTTGTATTTTTTGTTCATTTTGCAAGCAGTTGTGTTGGTCAATTTCTCTTTTCTCTATAGCGAAATACATATAGCCCCTGACAAGTAAAACAAGGGTCTCTGAGCCTACCTAGTCTGTTTAGTTATTGTCATAGAATTTTTTACTCCTGGGGAAGGGTGGGAAATCTGAAAAAAGGGATAGTCACTGAGTCAAAGACCTAATCACTCGCTCAAGCTCTGCAGTGAAGGATAGTTTCTGTAAGCATTGCCATTGCTTTCAAATACCTGTGTATATATATTTTGAAATAGATGTCTCCAATGAATGCTTCTGTTTATTCACACAATGGGTATCCTATAAAATGATACACTTTAAGGTTAAAGTGGAAACTCAAAGGAAATTTCAAATTTCTTAGGGCATGTTTACATTAGAAAGCTTACAGTGAAAGCACAGAAAGCACAGCTGAACCGATGCAACTGGGCTGCTGAAAGATTGCTTGAGCAGCCACTCTGTGCTGACAGGAGAGAACTCTCCTGTCGGCATAATAAAACTGCCTCCATGAGTGCTGGTAGTTATATCGGTGGGAGAAGCTCTCCAGGTGACATAGCACAGTCCACACTGGCATTTCTTTCGGTGTAACTTATGTTACGCAGTGGTGTGTTTTTTCACATCCCTGAGTGACATAAGGTACACTGACAAAAGCAGTAGAGTGGACATGACCACCACTGCCTTAGAGGGTACAGCTGACAAAGCCCAAGCTGAATTCTAGTGAAAGATAAGTAGTAAAGGTGGGTGACCTTTTTGAAAACTTTTTGTAGCAAAAAATCTAGATTCATTTAACAAAATATTTTGTGAAGGTGTGTCACTTTCATAATCATAGGATACAAGGTTTGGAAGGGACCTCAAAGGTCATATAGTCCAACCCTCTGCTCAAAGCAGAACGAATCCCCAACTAAATCATCCAGCAAGAGCTTTGTCAAGACTGACCTTAAAAACCTCTAAGACTGGAGATTCCACCACCTCTCTAGATAACTCGTTCAAGTGCTTCATCCCCTCATAGTGAGAGAGTTTTTCTTAATATCCAACCTAAATCTCCCCCACTGCAACTTGAGATCATTATTCCTTGTTCTGTCATCTGGTACCACTGAGAACAGCCTAGCTCCATTCTTTTTGGAACCCCCTTCACGTAGTTGAAGGCTGCTATCAAATCCCCCCTCACTTTTCTTCTGAAGACCAAATAACCCCAGTTCCCTCAGCCTCTCCTTTTAAGTCATGTGCCCCATCCCCCTGATCATTTTCGTTGTCCTCCGCTGGACTCTCCAATTTGTCAACATCCCTTCTATAGTGGGGGGCCCAACACTGGATGCAATATTCCAGATGAGGCCTCACCAGTGCCGAATAGAGGGGAATAATCACTTCCCTTGATCTGCTGGCAGTGCTCCTATTGACGCAGCTCAATATGCCATTAGCCTTCTTGGCAACAAGGGCAAACGGTTGACTCATATCCAGCTTCTCATCCACTGTAATCCTCCGGTCGTTTTCTGCAGAACTGTTGCTTAGCCAGTCGGTCCCCAGCCTGTAGCAGTGCACAGGGTTCTTCTGTCCTAAGTGCAGGACACTGCACTTGTCCTTGTTCAACTTCATCAGATTTCTGCCAGTCCTTTTCGCAATTGCCTGCTCCCCATGCCCAACAAAATCAATTCGTAGGACAGATATGATTGGGGGTGGGGATTGAAAGTTTTTTTTGCAAGACTTGTTGGTTTTGCCTGACTTCTGGAGAGTATTATTTTTCTTCTCCCCTCACCTTAAATACTTGCCCCCTGTTGTCCTCTTCTTGCTGTTTTATAGTTGACTTGATTAACAGAAGTGACTGCTAGAAAGAATGTGTTAGCCCATTCCCCCTTCCACAGTGTTTATGAATTAACAAGCTGTGTTGACTATGCTTCCTTTGTGGATGGCTGCTGAATATTCTTGGAAAAGCCCTCTCAGAAACCAAGTTACCATATGCTGGTATGACAGTCTGTCTGTTAACAACTTCCATTGTAAGTAAGTAGAGGAAAAGGATGCACAGAATGATGCCATAGGTTTCTCCAGCTATGGCACAAATATTTTGTAGCCCAATAGCAACAGAGTTAACTTTTTTGGTACACCGCGGCCTAGTTTTATTTTGCTTTCTCTATTTAGTACTGCTGTTAGAATGTGAAAGGCCATTTTATAGCAATGTCAACTAAACTTTGACTTTGGAAGCACCGAATATAAATAGTTTCCAAAGCAAAGTCTTGAAGTATGACAGTTTTAAAAATTCACCATAGAAATGAAACAAGATTCAAAGGAATATTTTGATCATGAAACATTTTTAAACTGTGGAGCTAAACCATGAAACTTAGTGCCACAGATTCACTGCTGTGAAATTAGTTTTCCTTCTGCATCTTTTACCGTGGGTATTGCAAATATCAAGTCATAAAGTTGCTGTTTTTACAGTACTATTCCAACTGAGCTTGCCAGAATTTTTCAATATTTCTGCTAATACTAAACACAATTGACTTTACAGGAATGTAAAAGTTTAAGAATTTAACTGGACAAAGGCAGACTTAAGCTCATAATGTACAATTTAAAGAGTGCTTGTAGTCTAAAAAGCAATTATAAAAATAGTATTGTGTGGTTCCACTCAATGAAATTTGCAAGATGATATTACAATGTAAGATTTTTTTTTTCTAACTACTACTCTGGAAACACCCTATATATGTGAATTTAGAGTTGGTAAAAGGAATCCAGTTCTGCTTTTATGACTGCAACTGAAATTGAGCTTCTTGAAATTGTGCATTTGAGGGCAGAAGTCGACCTCATGTTTGTGTTGATTGTATGTATGTATGTGTGTTAGGTCTTTGAAGTGTTTAATTGGACTCTGGTTATGGCATCATTTTCATGTATAATGGCAACCAAAACTTTCTAGCTTCCAAAAAAATGAAAAGTATAAAAGTAAAGCTAGCATATAAATTGGTTAGGTTACTGGAGCCATGAGTTATCTAGAAAACTTATATTTTATGTTAGAAAAAAATATGGAAGAGGGTCTGGCTAGGAATATAACAGGGTTTAAAAGAGAACTAGGTAAATTCATGGAGGTTAAGTCCATAAATGGCTATTAGCCAGGATGGGTAAGGCATGGTGACCCTAACCTCTGTTTGTTGGGGGAGGGAGGTGATGGGTGGCAGGAGAGGGATCACTTGATCATGACCCGTTAGGTTCACTTGCTCCGGGGCATCTGGCATTGGCCACTGTCGGTTGACAGGATACTGGGCTGGATGGACCTTTGGTCTGACCCAGTACAGCCATTTTTATGTTATGGAGGAAAATGAAGATATTAGTTGAGAATAAAAAAGTCTTTTGTTTAAAGAGGTTCTGTTACATACTGATATTGTTAAGCAGTGGAATTAGCCTGCACAGAAGATGGCATTGGATCTGCCAAGTCATCTGTGTGAGACTTGGCAAAGGAAATTTAAGGAATGTATGTATAAACAAAAACTATGTTGTTCATCTCAACTTTGATTATAGAATCATAGAATTAGAGAATATCAGGGTTGGAAGGGACCTCAGGAGGTCATCTAGTCCAACCGCCTGCTCAAAGCAGGACCAATCCCCAACTAAATCATCCCAGCTAGGGCTTTGTCAAGCCTGACCTTAAAAACCTCTAAGGAAGGAGATTCTACCACCTCCCTAGGTAACCTATTCCAGTGCTTCACCACCCTCCTAGTGAAAAAGATTTTCCTAATATCCAACCTAAACCTTCCCCACTGCAACTTGAGACCAGTACTCCTTGTTATGTCATCTGGTACCACTGAGAACAGTCTAGATCCATCCTCTTTGGAACCCCCTTTCAGGTAGTTGAAAGCAGCTATCAAATCTCCCCACAGTCTTCTCTTCTGTAGACTTAACAGTTCCAGTTCTCTCAGCCTGTCCTTATAAGTCATGTCCTCCAGGCCTCTAATCATTTTTGTTGCCCTTCTCTGGACTCTTTCCAATTTTTCCACATCCTCCTTGTACTGTGGGCCCCAAAACAGGACACGGTACTCCAGATGAGGCCTTGTCAGTGTCGAATAGAGGGGAACAATCCCACCCCTCGATCTGCTGGCAGTGCCCCTACTTATACAGCCCAAAATGCCATTAGTCTTCTTGGCAACAAGGGCACACTGTTGACTCATATCCAGCTTCTCATCCACTGTAACCCCTAGGTCCTTTTCTGCAGAACTTCTTCCTAGCCATTCAGTCCCTAGTCTGTAGCAATGCATGGAATTCTTCCTTCCTAAGTGCAGGACTCTGCACTTGTCCTTGTTGAACCTCATCAAATTTCTTTTGGCCCAATCCTCTGATTTGTCTAGGTCCCTCTGTATCCTATCCCTACCCTCCAGTGTTATCTACCACTCTTCCCAGTTTAGTGTCATCTGCAAACTTGCTGAGGGTGCAGTCCACACCATCCTCCAGATCATTGATGAAGATATCGAATAAAACCGGCCCCAGGACCGACCCTTGGGGCACTCCGCTTGATACCGGCTGTCAACTAGACATGGAGCCATTGATCACTACCCATTGAGCCCGACGATCCAGCCAGCTTTCTATCCACCTTATGGTCCATTCGTTTAGTCATTCTTCTTTAACTTGCTGGCAAGAATACTGTGGAGACCATATCAGAAGCTTTTTTAAAGTCAAGGAAAGCACATCCACTGCTTTCCCCTCATCCACAGAGCCAGTTATCTTATCATAGAAGGCAATTAGGTTCGTCAGGCGCGATTTGTCCTTGGTGAGTGTTCCTGATCACTTTCTTCTCCTCTAAGTGCTTCAGAACTGATTCCCTGAGGACCTACTCCATGATTTTTTCCAGGGACTGAGGTGAGGCTGACTGGCCTGGAGTTCCCTGGATCCTCCTCCTTCCCTTTTTTAAATATGGGCACTACATTAGCCTTTTTCCAGTCATCCAGGACCTCCCCTGATCGCCATGAGTTTTCAAAGATAATGGCCAATGGCTCTGCCATCACATCCGCCAACTCCTTTAACACCCTCGGATGCAGGGCATCCAGCCTCATGGACTTGTGCTCGTCCAGCTTTTCTAAATAGTCCTGAACCACTTCTTTCTCCACAGAGGGCTGATCACCTCCTCCCCATACTGTGCTGCCCAGTGCAGTAGTCTGGGAGCTGACCTTGATACATAAGAACGGTCACAGCTAGCTTTAAACATGACTCCTGTTAAAGCTGAAAATCATAAGAACATAAGAATGGCCATTCTGGGTCAGACCAAAGGTCCATCTAGCCCTGTATCCTGTCTTCCAACAATGGCCAATGCCAGGTGCCCCAGAGGAAATGAACAGAAGAGTTAATCATCAAGAAAACAAGGAATACTTGTAGCACCTTAGAGACTAACCAGTTTATTTCAGCATAAGCTTTCGTGGGCTATAGCCCACTTCATCGGATGCATAGAATGGAACAAACAGAAGTAAGGTGCATTTATACACACAGAAAGCAAAAAAAAAACTTGTAAATTACCAGACCAGTTCTAAGAGGCTGTTAAATTTGGATGGGCCATTTAGCAGGAGGAAAAAAACTTTTGTAGTGAATATTTACTCTTTCTTCTCTGTGTCTGACAGTTGATTAGAATCTGTAATAGAAACTAAACTAGGAAAATGCAATCAGTTAGTATAATGACAAAGCCACTCATAGTCCCTGTTTAAACCTTGGTTGACAGTGTCCAATTTGCAAATTAATTCCAATTCATCAGCTTCTCATTAGAGTCTGTTTTGGAAGTTTTTCTGTTTTAAAATTAACACCTCTAAGTCTTTAATAGAATGCCCAGTGAGATTGAAGTGTTCTCCTACTGGTTTTTGAATGTTGTTATTCCTGATGTCAGATTTGTGTCCATTTATTCTTTTGTGTAGAGACTGACCGGTTTGGCCAATGTACATAGCAGAGGGGCATTGCTGGCACATGATGGCATATATCACAATGGAAGATGTGCAGGTGAATGAGCCTCTGATGGTGTGGCTGAAGTGATTAGGTCCTATGATGGTGCCAGTTGAATGGATATGTGGACAGAGTTGGCATTGGGCTTTGTTACAGGGTTAGGTACCTGGGTTAGTGTTTTTGTTGTGTGGGGTGTGGTTGCCGGTGAGTATTTGTTTCAGGTTGGGGGGCTGTCTGTAAGCGAGGAGTGGTCTGTCTCCCAAGATCTGTGAGAGTAAGGGATCATCTTTCAGGATAGGTTGTAGGTCTTTGATGATGCGTTGGAGAAGCTTAAGTTGGCGGCTAATGGTGTTCTGTTTTTCTCTTTGTTGGGCCTGTCCTGTAGTAGGTGGCTTCTGGGTACTCTTCTGGCTCTGTCAATCTCTTTTTTCACTTCCCCAGGTGGGTATTGTAGTTTTAAGAATGCTTGGTAGAGATCTTGTAGGTGTATGTCTCTGTCTGAAGGATTGGAGCAAATGTGGTTGTATCTTAGAGCTTGACTGTAGACAATGGATCAAGTGGTGTATCCTGGATGGAAGCTGGAGGCATATAGGTAAGTGTAGCGGTCAGTAGGTTTCCGGTATAGGGTGGTGTGTATGTGCCCATCATTTATTAGCACAGTTGTGTCTAGGAAATGGACCTTTTGCATGGATTGGTCCAGGCTGAGGGTGATGGTGGGATGGAAATTGTTGAAATCATGGTGGAATTCCTCAAGGGCTGATTTCCAATGGGTTCAGATGATGAAAATGTTATCAGTGTAGCACAAGTAGAGTAGGGGCATTAGGGAACGAGAATTAAGGAAGTGTTGTTCTAAGTCTGCCATAAAAATGTTGGCATACTGTGGGGCTATTCAAGTGATCCATCCTTTGTCGCTCATTCGCAGCTTCAGGCAAACAGAAGCTAGGGACACCATCTCTGTCCATTCTCGCTAATAGCCAATGATGGACGTATACTCCATGAATTTATGTAGTTCTTTTTTGAACCCTGTTATAGTCTTGGCCTTCACAACATCCTCTGGGAGAGTTCCACAGGTTGACTGTGCAGTGTTTGAAAAAATATTTCCTTTTGTTTGTTTTTAAACCTGATGCTTATTTATCTGTTCTTGTGTTTGAGAAGGAGTAAATAGCAATTCCTTATTTACTTTTTCCACACCAGTCATGATTTTATAGACCTCAGTCATATGCACCTTTAGATATCTCTTTTCCAAGCTGAAAAGTCTGTGTTATTAATCTCTCTTCCTAGGAAAGCTGTTCCATATCCCTAATCATTTTTGTTGCACTTTTCTGAACTTTTTCTAATTCCAGTATATCTTTTTTTGAGATGGGGTGGCCACGTCTGCACGCAATATTCAAGATATGGGCGTTCCACAGATTTATACAGAAGCAGTATGACATTTTCTGTCTTATTATCTATCCCCTTCTTAATGATTTACAGCAGTCTGTTAGTTTTTTTGGACTGCTGCTGCACATCGAATGGATGTTTTCAGAGAACTATCCACAATGATTCCAAGATCTCTTTCTTGAGTGGTCACAGCTAATTTAGATCCCATCATTTTATATGTATAGAGGGGATTATGTTTTCCAGTGTGCATTACTTTTCATTTATTAACATTGAATTTCATCTGCCATTTTGATGCCCAGCCCTCTGGTTTTGAGAGAGCCTTTTGTAGCCGTCTGCCTGGGACTTAACTATCTTGAGTAGTTTTGTATACAGAGTCTCCACAATCCAAAAAGTGGGATTATAACTGTTGATAAAGTGGTAATAGTACTGAGAAGAATTAGTAGGCAATTTATCCTGTATAGGCAAGTATATTTAATCCTTAAAGGGAATCTAAGTAATTCTTGTATCAAAAATGATTCTACCATAATAGTAGCTTTTCTAGAAAAGACGTGCTAGCTAGCATTGTATAAAAGAGCATTGCAGAAGTACAATTACTATGAATTGCTTCTACAACAAAAGCAATAGAAAAAAGCCTCCCTGTATTGGAGAAAATTACTGTAAATTATTTTTCTTTTACAGTAAGTTTTTTCTGTCATGTGAGTGTGGCAGGGGTAGAGGTTTTGAGCACTAGAGACAAATTTGTGATTGGGTAGAACTTGTAAGAATGAATTGGGGGCCAGGACCTTTTAAGGCAGATGCAACCTGAAGATGTGAAATGGGAGGAAAGAGGGATTTGGAAGGGGTACTGACAGATGGACATAAGGAAGGAGCTAGAGAGGTAAAGATAGATGTGGTGTCCTGAAGAGTGAGAAGGGAACTGGAGGGATTAAAGGGGGGTCAGTCATAAGGGTACTTTAATTGGTCTTTGTTTTCAAAGATCAACATTTATTTTATTCTAGAGTTGCAAATTCTAAGCCATAGTCTATTGCAATAGAATTCTTTATTTTTTTTTCTAACAGGACGTGATAATGCATGTGAGAAAACCTCATATATGTTCCTACGGAAAGAACTTCCTGTGCGGCTAGCTAATACCATGAGAGAAGTCAATTTGCTGCCTGATAACTTGCTAAACAGGCCTTCAGTTGGGCTAGTTCAGAGTTGGTAAGTATGGAGAGTGGATTAAGAAATCAGTATATTTCTGCTACTGTAAGTCTATTTAAAAGTTGTACATGTGAAAATGAATCTTATTATCCAGTTCTGTAATTTGAATAATTTATTTTTATAACATTTTCCCCCTATTATACCTATACAAATGAGGCCTCATTTTATGCTGTCTGATACTAAATAAATACTCTAATACAGTTTTCAGAGAGAGAATGGGGACTCATAAAATTGGTTTTTTTAGTAGGAGCCCAGTGCAAGATTTTAGAGTGCTAAATCAGTAGCTGCTACAAGGCCTGCTTCATTTTTAAAGGGAAGACTAAACATCAACCTAATTTAATTGTAGCTGTTATGGGTTCCCTCATCAGTAGAAATAAGTCCCTGCACATTTAAAGTGTTTGTTCTTTCTCCACTATCCCCTCATCAAAAATTTTGAAAACTGATTTAAGCTTTTCCTGCTCTCATAGCTTGTGTTTTTAAAATGGCAGCTTTGATTCAGTTGGTCCCTTGGAACTGCAGAACTCTAGTTTGTCCAGTTGGCTGAGACAAACTATTCGTCTTATCTTCTCATCTAATTTGTATTAGTGTTAATACCAAATTCTGGCATCCACTCAGTACCATTTATCTTTGCTTTACTTGTAAGTTGAGCAAAGGTCTGTACATTTCTTTCTTGGCTACATTATTTGGGCTCTGAACAAGTTCTGCCACAAGGCACAGCTCTTCATACTGTTCATGTTTGAGAAGAGTTAATCCACAAAATTTATGTAAAAATACCTTTTATGCTCTGCAGAGTTTTGTGAGTGAATTTGACCACAATTTTTGTATTCATAAATTGCATCTTACCTTGATGGGAATTCAGTAACTTTAGTCTTTTCAGGTGGTAAAGTAATAGGTTAATTAGTTAATGTTTGGCCATATCTCAAACTTCAGACCTAAAAAATCTAAATTTGTGTTAGATCTTGTGCAATATGTGGTTTAAACTTGTCTTATTCCTGTAAAGACATCATGCAATGCCAGCTGTTTTCTCACCCATCATTTCAAACTCATTACCCACAAATCAATAAGTCTATATGCCGAATACATGAAATGGGAAAGTGAATTAATGTGTGAAAAATATAGTAGAGCTATGGATGTTAGGAATATTTGCATCGCGAATTAAGATCTTGCTTTAAACTGAGCTATCAGTGCCCCTCTATATTGTGATCTGCAAATGTATATAGTTAGTTCTTCTTCGAGTGCTTGCTCATGTTGATTCCATTCTAGGTGTGTGCATTCCCATGTGCACAGTCATCAGAGATTTTTGCCTTTGTGGTACCCATAGGATTGGCTGTAGTGCCCTCTTGCCATCCGCATGTGCTGGTATATTAGGCGCTGCTGACCCTACGTCCTCTCAGTTCCTTCTTACCACATTGTGGAAGCATTAACGGTTCTTACAGTCCATTGTTCTGTCTCCTTTGTTGTTAGTTGTTAGACTTAATTAGACCTTTAAGTTAAGTGTTAGAGTAGTGTTGAGGAGTGTTAGAGTCTAGGCTGGGACTTTGCCTTGGAGCTGGGCATGCCTCGTTCTCCAGGCTGTAAGCCATATTCATTGTGCAGCCGGGCAATTGCCATTAGTGACCCCCAGAAAGGGATAAGTGCAGGCTCTGCAAAAATGTTCGCCCTTGAACTCAGAAGGTGCACGGTATGTGCTTGAGGGCTCTTCTCGTGGAGGCTGCGCTTTGTCATATATTGGAGCCCTCTTGATTGGACTCCATGTCTGGAACCTTGGCATTGGTGTGCAGCGCATCACCGGCCCTACTCCGCCTCCCCGGTGCCTAAGAAGCAGTCCAAGTCAAAGGGCCTCCAGCACTGCAGGAAAAGGGGGCTTTGAGTAAAAGACCTGTGTTAGGCCACATGGCTTCCCTGGAGCTGCTTGGGGGTATCACTGCGATTGGATCCTTTAGTCCAGCCAGAGATCTGCCTCCTGCTCCTGGGAGCGGCAGCGGGTTCCGGCCCCTATTAGGGTCATCTGTGCCCCAAGCTGGCCCAGTGGGAAAAGAGCAAGCAGGCCAATCGGCACAGCAGAAGACAACCCAGGTGATGGATCCAGCAAAGGCCCTGGCATCTATGAGCAAACCAATTACGGGACCATCCTCTACAGCAGTGGCACGTCCCTGATCCCCAGACCACAGGTGTCAGTCCCCATTGCTGTGGCCTTGGACTCCAACACTGTAGCCTCAGTCCCATCTATGTAGGAGTCAGGGGGGGACATGCCTGTGCTTCTAATAGCTGCTTGAGGTAAACACTGCCCGGAACTTGCACTCTTGCCCCTTTCTGTGCCCCAACCCCGTGCCCCAGCCCTGATCCCCCTCCCGCCCTCCGAACTCTTCGGTTCCAGCTTGGAGAACCCTCCTGGTACCTCTAACCCCTATATATTTGCATATTCTTCCAGTCTTGGAGACTATCATTCAAGTGGGAGAAAGTCCTCACTTCAACCTGTGCAAATGATTACCTTCATCAGAGCTGTCCTGGACTCCACTTGGGCCAGAGACTTTCTTCCTGAAGAGAGAGGTTTTTTTTGTTTTTTTTTTTTAATTCAATACTCCTTGGCAAATCTTGGAACAACTACATAATTTTTCCTAAGACTGCTCGGCCTGATAGTCTCCTCGTGACCTGTGTCACACCCTTTGGTCCTCTGAATACAAGATTTTTGCAGCACTTTGTGGTGCATTACTGCACATCAGTGGAAACAGTCTTCAAAGGAGACTTGAGTGTTCCAACAGCTTCATTGATAGGAGAGCTCTTCCCTTCCTAACCATCACAGTTGTCACTGACGCCTGCAATCTGGGCTCTGATACATATTGCCAAGACCTCCTATTTCAAGCGCTTTAGCCAGTGACTTCAACCATTTTAATGGTTTGACTTTCTTTAAAACTTGGCAGCCAACATATACTGCTTGATATAATTGTTTGTATTTAATTTTAATTTTTTTTTAGGGACTGTTACAAATTTGCCTTAATATAGGTTGTCAATTTCAAATTGAATTTTGAATAAGTTTATTTTTAAAAAATGAACCTGTATTTAATTTAAATAAATTGATTCTTTAAATTAGATTTTTTTTATTTAAAAATGTGGATTTTTGTTTTTGTTTTTTAAATTATAGATTTTTTTATGCATGCTGATTCTGACTGTCCTTTTTTTGCCTTTCTTGGAAATATCCCACTTTGTAGCAGCCTTTGCAGGGAACTCTTTTTGTGTACTGCATATGTTTTTGTTTCAGACAAAATTATAGTTCTAAGGTAAACATTTTAGAAGTTATTTAGGCTCCTATTAAAGAGACAAGATGGGTGAGGTAATACCTTTTATTGGACCAACTTCTGTTGGTGAGAGACGAGCTTCTGAGCTATGCAGAGCTCTTCCTCATCTCTGATAAACCTACTCAGTGTATCACAGCTAAATACATGTTGCAACAGATTGGTTAACATAAGTAGTTAACATGTTGTAAGATACTATTCAGGGTGAAGTAGCCCATTAACACGACTGCAGTCACAGGATAAAAATGGATGGGTTAAAAGTTAGTAAAAAAGTTAGTAAAAAAGTTAGTGTGTTTGATTGTTGTAACAAGTAATAAATCCAGTGTCTTTATTAAGACCCTGATTTTTAGTGTCTAGCAAAATTATGAATTTAAGCTTTCAGGCTTCTCTGTTGAAGGTGTTGTATAGGTTTCCTTTGAGGATGAGGACTGAGAGGTCAGATATGGAGTTGTCTCACTCACAACTATATTTCACATTTGGAGACAATATATACCTTCAAGTCAGCAGAACTGCTATGGATACAGATATGGATATTAGCAACTGTGCTAATAAGTGATGGGCACATACACACCACCCTATACCGCTACACTTACCTACATGCCTCCAGCTTCCATCCAGGATACACCACTTGATCCATTGTCTACAGTCAAGCTCTAAGATACAACCACATTTGCTCCAATCCTTCAGACAGAGACAAACACCTACAAGATCTCTACCAAGCATTCTTAAAACTACAATACCCACCTGGGGAAGTGAAAAAAGAGATTGACAGAGCCAGAAGAGTACCCAGAAGCCGCCTACTACAGGACAGGCCCAACAAAGAGAAAAACAGAACACCATTAGCCGTCACCTTCAGCCCCCAACTTAAGCCTCTCCAACGCATCATCAAAGACCTACAACCTATCCTGAAAGATGATCCCTTACTCTTACAGGTCTTGGGAGACAGACCAGTCCTTGCTTACAGACAGCCCCCCAACCTGAAACAAATACTCACCGGCAACCGCGCACCACACAACAAAAACACTAACCCAGGTACCTATCCTTGTAACAAAGCCCGATGCCAACTCTGTCCTCATATTCATTCAACTGACACCATCATAGGACCTAATCATATCAGCCACACCATCAGAGGCTCATTCACCTGCACATCGACCAATGTGATATATGCCACCATATGCCAGCAGTGCCCCTCTGCTGTGTACCTTGGCCAAACCGGCCAGTCTCTACGCAAAAGAATAAATGGACACAAATCTGACATCAGGAATCATAACATTCAAAAACCAGTAGGAGAACACTTCAGCCTTCCTGGCCATTCCATTAAAGACTTGATGATGTCAATTTTGAAACAGAAAAATTTCCAAAACAGACTCCAACGAGAAACTGAGGAACTGGAATTCATTTTCAAATTGGACACAATAAACCAAGGGCTAAATAGGATTTGTGAATGGTTCTCTCATTACACTAATTGATTGCATTTCCCTAGTTAATTTACCTTCAATAGTAATCTCTTGTCAGACACAGAAATCCATTTCAGAAGGTATTTTTTTCTCCTGCTGATAATGATCCATCCAAATTAAACAGCCTCTTAGAATTGATGTGCTAATATACAACTTTTTTTTGCTTTCTGTGTATATAAATACATTTTACTTCTGTTCCATTCTATGCATCCGATGAAGTGGGCTATAGCCCACGAAAGCTTATGCTGAAATAAACTGGTTAGTCTCTAAGGTGCTACAAAATCTTCCTTGTCTTATTTATGAAAAGTGTTGGCCCACATGTGATATGGTGTCTTTGTCTTTTATCATTTTTTGTCCTGTGAATTCATTCAAAAACGTAGTGTTTGTCTGGTTTTACCCACATAGTTATTGGGGTATTGAGTGCACTGGATGAGGTACACAACATATTGTGATAGGCATGTCTGTGATCCATGGATCTTGAAAACGTGTGTTGGATATTGACCATGGTATATGTCTGCAAATTTTTCATCAGTTATGGCAGGGTCTGGTGCTGCACTGAGTTGGTGGGTCCTGGTCTGTGCGGGACTTGCTTCTGATAATGAGCTTGGTGAGATTGCGGAGCAGGTTCTCTGAAGACCAGAAGAGGGGGTTTGGGAAAGATTTCTTTCAAGATGTGTTCCTCAACAAGTATGTGTTGTAAATGTTAAAGGAATATGGTTTCCTGTGTGGGGTGGTAGGTGACAACTAGATATGTGCAGTCAGAGGGTGTTTTCCTGTTTTGAAGGAGTTTCTCTTGGAGTATTTGGGTGACTTGTTCAATGACATGGTCTACTTCTTGGCGGAGTGTCCTTGGTTGGTGAAGGCAATTTTAACTGCATTAAGGTGTGTATCCTGGACTTTCTCCATTATGTATATTCAGTGGTATCTGAGTACCGGGCTGCAGGTAACCGGTTTCTTGATGTAGTTGGGCTCGTTGCTTGAGCTGTGTAGGTAAGTGTGATGATCCATGGGTTTCTTGTATACTGTGGTCAGTAGCGTTCCATTGCTGAAGCTGATCATGGTGTCCAGGAAGTTGATCCTGATGCAGGAGTGTTCTAGAGCAGTGGTCTTCAATGTGGGGTGCGCGACATCCCCCACGGGGGGGCTGCGGAGACCCGGTGCCGCCGCAGGATCAGCCCGGGATGCCGCCGAAATGGGAAGTTCTATTTGTGTCCTGCCGAAATGCCGCCGACAGCGGAAGCTTTGTATTCAGCAGCATTTCGGTGGACGCATCCCCACACTCCAGGCCATGAGAGGCATCGGGGAAGAGGAAAGGGGCCGCGGTCAGAAATCTTTGAGAGATGCTGTTCTAGAGAGAGTTTGATGCGGCGCTTCTCAAACTTCCCGCCGCCGCGACCCATTTTCCCGTTTTTGCGGAGCTCCGCGGACCCTTGTATGTCCTCCGAAAAGCTGCCGAATGAATCACTTCCTCATTCGGCGGCTTTTCGGCGGACATGCGCACTCAAAGTGGAAGTGATCACTTCAGGAGCCCTCGCCATGTTCACCGAAAAGCCGCTGAATGAGGAAATAATTCATTCGGTGACTTTTCAGCGGCGCCATCAGCTCCCGACCCCCCGAGAAGCAGACGGCGACCCCTCGGGGGGTTGCGACCCCGGTTTCAGAACCGCTGGTTTAATGGATGTGTGGTGGTTGTTGAAGTTGTGGTTCAGTAAGTGTGTCATGGCCAGATCTGATCTGTCTGAGTGGGCTTCTATGTCACTTAGGTGTCTTTGAACATTTTATCCCTAGTTCTTAATGTCACATCTCTTTATATTTCAGGTACATGCAAAGTTTCCTTGAGCTTTTAGAATATGAAAATAAAAGCCCTGAGGATCCTCATATTCTGGACAAGTAAGTAATGATTTATTTTAAAAGTAAAACCGCCATAGGAAAATGATCTGTTAGAAGCCAGGATTTCTGTTTATTGTAACAGCATAGAAGTAATCAGATTTGTAATGTAGAATTCAGATAGTTGACTGACTTTGTAATAACTCAAACATAAAATCTAAGTTTGTTTGAACAACTACGCTGTATCCTGCTAGTTCTTAATTTGCAATACTGTATAATGTGTTAAATTACAGGTATGTAAAAGAAAAATGTATGTATAAATGAAGTTATACTAAAGAACCAAACACTTTTAATACTAAAAAAACCCTACTGTAAGTATTCTGTTTTCCTTGAGCTCAGGTACTCTATTATAGTATTTTAATGTATTACATTAATGTATTAATGTTTCAAACAGGTCTATAACTTGGAACAGAACGTTTACCATACAATAAAAATTACTTTGGGTGAAATCCTGTCACTATTGGAGTCAATTGGAGTTTTGCCATTGATTACAATGGGGACAGGAATTAACCCTTCGTTGCTGTCTATCATAGCTGAATTCAGACTAATGACTTTAAGGTTTCATGGGCCAAATTCAGACCAGAGGAAAACAAGCCACAACTTCCACTGAAGATCAGTTTTATTCTGATTTTTTTACTGCCTGTGACAAACATTCTACCTCAGATTAGAACATCAGACTAGCTCCTTTCTTGCTCATGCATCGTTACCATTAAAGACAAATATTGTAGAGTCTGTTTGTACTTTACCTTTAATAAACTGCAATTTAGAGAGTCCGTCCAATATGGTAGACACTCTTGAAAGTCTCTTAAAAATATACTAATAAATAGGCAAATCCGTCAGTTACCCCAAAACATTTCCAATAGCCCAGCAACAGCATAAATATAACAAAAACTAATCAACAGAGTCACGCATTACTGCTATTCAGCCCTGCCCTATTTTCATATCTTCATAGTCAAGAGAGAAAAGGTGAGGACTCTGAAGACTAATGGACTTGGATTTGGACTGTTACAGAGTTGAGGAGGAAACAAGTTCTAAAAGTTCTCCATTACATCTGCATAACCATATGATTCCTTTGCATTTACACAGGGCTGGCTGAACACAGAATTTGGCCCTTCATTTGAAACTTGGTAGACAATTTTGTTGATGATGCATGAGAGAGAATAAAACTCTGCTGATGCTCCCTCAGTTATACTGGTTCTGCAGTGCTAACAGTATTTGAAGTAATCAATTCTTTTAGTTATTAAAGTAAATGGAGTAGACTTGGCTTTGATCTGTTGAGTAATATGTCATGTTTAATTTTTTCCTGTGCAGACCAGATCTGCACTTTAAACTGACATTTTTAATAGCTATATTCTCTTTTAGAAAGGTAAATAACACATGTCCTCATGTTTTATTCTTGGTTTTTAAGTGATTCTTAAACTTCATCACAGATTTCTCACTCAACTTGTGTACTAATTCCATTTAAAATGGGTCCCTCTTCCTGTCTTTCATTCTAAATCTTTCAAGTGGAAGATTTTCTCCATAAGCTGGATATAAAAAATGCCTTCCACTTTTGTGTGGCAAGATTAAAGTTTTTTCATAATTCTTGTATTTATCGGGGTAGGCCGAAAAGGGTTAACATATCCAATCACTAGTAATATAAATGGATAGTTACTTGACATTCAGAAATTGCCATTACGGAAGGTTGCCATGCTTACACTTTTAAAGCTGTGGTGACACTCTTGTGTTGGTACAAAAGCCAGATCAGAAGTTAGATCTGATACATATTTTTGTAAAACTGCTCCTTCAGTCTGTTTACAAATTATGGCGATCTTCAGCCTGCTCCAAAGGGGTTAATGCTAAGTAATCTCCGTGAGTGAGGGATCGTTGAAAGATTTGTCATGAAAAATGCAAGGTTATTTGCCAATAGAGTTCGCCAAATGTATTGAGTACTAAGATCTTCTACGGCTCTTGTTACATCATATCAGCTTGTCTTCATGTAGCTACTGTTTCTGGATAGGCAGTTACCAAATTAAGGGGTAAAGAATTCCTCTTC
The DNA here is from genome assembly GCA_007922305.1 of Dermatemys mawii. Classification (NCBI taxonomy): domain Eukaryota; kingdom Metazoa; phylum Chordata; order Testudines; family Dermatemydidae; genus Dermatemys; species Dermatemys mawii. The sequence continues at coordinate 70,631 of ML677364.1, read as the reverse complement.
TCTTTACTGATTTTGCCTTCATGCAATCTGCCAAAGCACATGAAGTTGCCTAGGTTCAACGAGCTTTCTAAGAGTTCCTGCTCTATGCAACTTAATGTTACTCACTGTGGTTTTGGAGACATAGTGTGCAGTATTTTGAAAACTTGGTTACTAGGGACTAACCTAGAATATTAATAAATTTGTTCATTCTGGTGTTGTGAGCTTTCTTTGAAATAATTGGTGCTTGTCTAAAGTGAAAAGATCAGGGGCTAACTTGACAGACATGGGGCATAGCAAGATTAAAGAAAAGTGGTAAACTCATGAATACTCATAAACGTATTCAGGTTGTTAGCCTTTCTAAAAAACGTTTAGGTCTGTTTTAGTTCATAGAAAGGAATATCTTCAAGAGCAAGGTAAAGCATCTTTGAAGATAGGCGGAGAAGCAGTTGCATCCTAGCAATAACTAAGGATTCCTTTATAATATAGGTTGTCCTCTGTACCACTGAAGGATTCTGGTTTCTAGGGAGGCAAGCTTTCTGATATGAAACATAAATACATTCAAATTTGTTTCCTTGTAGCACTATATCTCTATTTGCAGAAGAGAAGATAGGATTTTTATGTTCCCATACGTCTTTGCAACCAGAAAAATGATTTTGCCATTCACAGTTAGGAAGCAGAGGACTGAAACCTCTCTCTTCTTGACATTTAACTCTCAGGTTTCAGTGGTTACAGACTGGGTGACCAGATGTCCCGATTTTATAGGGAGGGTCCCGATTTTTGGATCTTTTTCTTATATAAGCTCCTATTACCCTCTACAACCTGTCCCGATTTTTCACACTTGTTGTCCAGTCACCCTAGTTACAGATCACAGATAATCAGAAAGGCCTAATCTATTTAGAAGAATGTCTGAAGCTTAAGCATTAAAGTAATTTTGAAGAGGGGATGCTTGTCCAATCAGCAAGGTAGGTGAGTATGTAACAACAGCCCTTCTTTATTTTAAAAGTCTTTAGATTTGGGATTAGGCAGCATCTGTTAAGACTTCCACATTACTGCTTATTTTGCAAAGTAAGATGTCACTTTGAAAGACTAGGTGAGTCATTTGTGGAGGCACTTAAGAATTGCTGATTAGATAGGAGATGGTGAATAAGTTATTTTAAAAGAGGAACATTCCATCACAATCAGCAATGTAGGGTGAAGGGGACAGCATCTTAAGGAAAATAGATACGTTATTACTCATTAGGAGAGGTACATGTGACACTACCCAGGGTACAATATGGACTGTGGAACAGCTGTGACCACTCAATTCTCCAGCCTGGGATGCTTTTTACACTATTTACTGTGAGAGCAACCATTCTTGCTCAGCTCACTTTCAGCCTTCAGCATATGAATTACTCGGTTATTACTGTATGAGTACTATAGCCAGCCACCAATGAAATACACTGCAGGGCAACGCCAGCAAACTCCCAGTCCCAGACTTTCCCCTGGACATGTGCATCTTATAGTGCCAAGCTCTCTCTTTCTGAACAATACAAGCTCAAATAAACTCCATTTCATTAATAGAAAATTCTATGCACAAATCCTGTTATGTGGAATGGAGTTTCCCAAACACTTCAAACCAAACACCCTGGTTTAGATAAAACAAGTTTATCAACTACAGAAAGAGTGATTAAAGTAATGAGGCATACAAGTCAGAATTGGTTATAAAGGGTAAAATGCAATTAATATCTGATTTAATATCTAAAGCTAAATGAATTCCAAGAAAAGATCTCTCACCACCTGTTTCAGCAGTCTTACTGGCTGGATTCCTTTCAGCCACAATCCCTCCCCCAGTTCAGTGTTAATTTCCTTGTCCTTCGGGGGGAGGGGCGGTGTTGATGCTGCGAGCAAAGAGAGGCATCTGTTCTCCTTTCTTATAGTTCTCTTTTTCTTTGACAATCATCTCCAATGACGGTTCAGAAGACAGAAAGTCTGTGACATGGGAACTCCAACAGTTTCTTCGTCAAGATGTAAATTTCTTGCTAATGCCTTTTTTCCTGGCAAAGAATGGTCACCAGATGATGGTTCATTTGATCTTGTTGACACCTGGCTAAGGTGTTGGTTTGCCTTTTGTTTCTGAGGAACTGGTTTGTGGCTGTTTTTGCAGACTTGGAATAAGTCTCAGTGGTATCCTATAGTAGAAGCTTATACCTTTACATACAACATTGCCCACGCACATTGGACTAGGACAATAATTGGCAAATTGAGTTGGTCTCACTGCTAACCCATCCAAATGTTCAACAGGGTTAGCTGAGGCCAGGTACCTTGGCTTTGTAGTCGATAGGGGCCTGGTGAAGCCCCAGTGGAACAAAGTAAAGGCAATACAGGACTGGCCCCACCCGATCCGCAAGAAGCAAGTCAGAGCATTTTTAGGGATAGTGGGATACTATCGCTGGTTCATCCCTCACTTCGCCACAAGGGCAGCGCCTCTAACAGACCTGATAAGAGCTCGGGGCCCAGAGATAGTTAAGTGGACCAAGGCAGCAGAATATGCTTTCACCGACCTAATGACTGCTCTTTGTAGCCATCCAGTGCTCACAGCCCCAGATTTCAAAAAGGAATTCATCCTACAAACAGATGCCTCGGAGGCTGTCCTTTTGCAGATGGTGGGGAATGAGGAGCACCCAGTCATTTACCTTAGTCGAAAGTTCCTGCCAGGGAACAACAGTATGCCGTGGTAGAAAAAGAATGCCTAGCAGTTAAGTGGGCCATGGAGATTCTATGGTACTACCTGCTTGGGCAGCGATTTACCCTAGTAACAGACCGTGCCCCATTTCAGTGGATGCACACAAACAAGGAGAGGAATGCACGAGTGATGAGATGGTTTCTATCCCTGCAACCTTTCAACTTCTGCATATAGCATAGGGCCGGAAGCCAACACGGCAATGTGGACAGCTTGTGACGACAACACTGTCTCTCGTCCTGAGTAGCTCAACCCCATGGTATTGAGCAAGGGGGCGGGATATGTGATAGAGGAGGGTCAGGGAGCTGCGGTAGAGTGCTTGAGGGGAGATATGTAAGCTCAGAGCTAATTGAGGGGTGGCTCCTTGTGGACTAGGGTAGCTGGTGGCAGGTTGATTGGAACACCTGCAATCAATTAAGGCCCTGTTAGAAACCTAATAAAACCCCCTGTTTCAGGCAGACAGGGGAGGAGGAAAGGAGTTGGAGCAGTGAGCAGTTTGGAGGAGAGTTTGGAACCAAGAAGACCCAGACCTTAGGTAAAGAGACTCCTAGCTTGTGCAGAGAGAGAGCAGAAAGCCCCATAAGCTGAAGAGTAGGAGAGGGAAGTAGCCCAGGGGAAAGAATAGCTAATTCAGGTGGTTTACCACTATCCTCAGGGCCCCTGGGCTGGGATCCAGAGTAGAGGGAGGGCCCGGGTCCTTCCCTCTCCACTGTCTTCCCCTAGGATACTAGTGGGGCAGTTAATACCCTGTTCAGGGGCAAGAAATGGTGCCCTGAACCCCTCACAAGAAGAGAAAGCGTGGACCCACCATAATAGTGGCCAGCAATTTGCCACACAGTGATCACAATAGTAGACAGCAGTGCAGGATCCATCCTTTCAGACTGAGATGGCAGGTGCACAGTAAACAGGAGCCATGTAAAAATGCCACAGAACGCAGTCAGAAGCCTATGGAAGGATGGGATGGAAACCACCACATCATGGAACATTGTCTGCACCCATGATGCATCGTGATCGGCTCCATCTTCCTACAGTTTCTAGCTGCAGTGATGGCAGGTAACACAGTGGGTAGCTACCCCCCCGTACATTGCTCTCACTGTCGATGCTAGAGCATGAACTGTGGATGTGCTCTGCTAACAGAAGGGATGTTATGTGAACGTGCACAAGCAATGTGATTATAGTGTGTTTTGATTGTCAGCATAACTTCCATTGACAAAACTCTGTAGTGTAAGCAAGGCCTTAGAAGAAGTAAATACTAGTGACTAATCAGTCTTCCAACTTCATGCAATCTAATGTATTATTATTTCCTTCCAGAAATGTTGCTTAGGTTCTAATTTAATGAATTATTCACTCACTTTGTCAAATAATGCTCATTATAATTCCACTGAGAATTTTCTTCAGAGTTAGCATATAAAAAGACTCCTTAGTTTTGCAGGCACAGCTACAACATAATAAGTGTCATCATCTTTGCTTTCTTTTGAAAAATATGTTGTATTTGATCCCGAAGGAAGGAGAAAAGCATTATTGTCAATGTAGTATATGATCGTCAATGTCAATGAGAAAAGTGGCAGAGGTGAAAATTGCTAACTTTTCATGTTTTGAGATTAATAAAAAGATATTCAAGTCATCCTTTTTTAAAACATGGTCTTTTCAATATTTTGTACCTCAAAAGAATTGTACGTAAAAGGAAAGAATAATTCTTTAAATATCTCAGGCTGTGGTCTGCTTTGACAAGACAGGAACATTTTTCATCTATTTTATAATATATGCCTACTGTTGTCTTGCATCAGTACCATCAAAAAGAATAAGTGAAAGGAAGCTGCTAAAACTACTTGATCTCAAAGATGATGATACTACAGGAAAAAGGAGAAAGCTGGTGAATCTTGCCCACATGCTCATGGTTTAGCTGATCGCCGTATTTGAGGTTGGGAAGGAATTTTCCTCCAGGACATATAGGCAGAGGCCCTGAGGTTTTTTCACCTTCCTCTGCAGCATAGGGCACGGTTCACTTGCTGAAGGATTCTCTGCACCTTGGAGTCTTTATACCATGATTTGAGGATTTCAATAGCTCAGACATAGGTTAGGGGTTTATTACAGGAGTGAGTGGGTGAGATTCTGTGGCTTGCATTGTGCAGGAGGTCTGACTAGATGATCGTAATGGTCCCTCCTGACCTTAAAGTCTATGAGTCTGAGTCTAAAGCGCCATTATGTGGTTTTTTGCCCTCTAGGGGCATAAAAAGAAACTGAACAGAATTGTGTCTGTGCACATGCTGATAGTGTTTATTACTTAAATATAATCATCCTCATAAATTCCTTCCATCTGGTACCTACTATAGCAACAATGTGAGGACATCCTTCTGGTAATTCTGATAGACAGCCAACTGATCTCTTCTGAGACAGCTCCTCACCACCAATTCACTGTCTCTTGCAGAATTTGTAAATGAAGTGGAATAAATTATATCTGTTCTAGATTGACAGATAAGAAAGGTCTGGAGAAAACACAATTTTGAATACATTTTTATGGGACATAACTGGAGTTATCAAGAGGCCTTGAATGTTTACACTAGTTTGAACATACAGTTAATATACTTCCCTTTAGCATGACATGTGGTAGGTAGTCATGTAGTTAGACTTTGGTTTCTTTGATAAACTTTTGGAGATTCTGGGGATTAACAATAAGAGACTCTTATCTGCCAATGAATATTTGAAAACAGTAGTGTGAGATGCAGAGATTCCTGTTACTCTAACATTCAGTTTCTAATTTTGTGTTTCTTTCAGCTTTTTAGAAGTTTTAATTAAAGTAAGGAACAGACACAATGATGTGGTTCCTACCATGGCGCAAGGGGTGATTGAGTACAAGGAGAAGTATGGCTTTGATCCGTTTGTTAGCAGTAACATCCAGTATTTTCTAGATAGGTTCTACACCAACCGCATCTCTTTCCGCATGCTTATTAACCAGCACAGTAAGTAATTGCTTTGTTTTCAACTTGGAGGAATAATTGGTGGTTGTTTATAAACCTGAAATGACAGGAATGCCAAATCACTGCTCACACCAATGACTAATTTTAATATTCTGAGGTGAAGATGGTAGATGATCTATTGTGACAATTAGCTATTTAAATAATGCAGCTTTTTGAGGTGTTTAGAAATTAATCTGAACCACTAAGAAGAATAACAGCCCTGTATTCCAAAGTGATAGGCTTGCCGTGATGCTCTCCTGTTCTATTTTGTCAATGTGGTTGTAATTTTTTTCGACGCTGTTAGCAGATACAGTGTGCAAGGTGATGTATAAGGTATTTTTAGATACTAGTAAAATAACTACATCTTCTCTGCCTACCAGTCTGCTCTGTAGACTTGACACGTTTCATCATCAGACACAAAAAAGTCTTTCACCTTTTCAGTTTTGTTTGTTCACTGTACGTTTGTTCACTTAAGAGTTAAGTAGTTTTCAGCAAATTATGCTGTCTCCTGTTGTTAATTTACCAACCTCATTTTTTCTTATCTTCTAAAGAAGCTCTATTTCTCACCAGAGATTTCAATATTTTTCTTCCCTTTATTAATCAACACAGCAGTTCTGAGTTTCACACTTCCCTCAATTTAGATTCTCAGGTTTGTACTCTTTAAGTATCCATTGTTGGTATTCATCCTGTAGTGTGGAAGGAATTACTTACATAGCTCCCAGTAACCAACATTTGTTGCATTTCAAATTTAAGGTCAATCTCTTGAAGTGTATATTTGTATCATGGGCTCTAGGGTTTCATTCCCTGTGCAATATTTGCTTTGTGCCATCTTAGAAACATGGGCACGCTACTTATGATAGGATTATGTGATAGGGAAAACGTTAAGTCCGGGATATTTTACTAACAATTACGTATGTATTCAGTAACTTTTATTTATAATATGATGAATGAAAGGTGTTAAATGCACTAGCATAACACAGCTAAAAATATTAGAATAGTATTTCCACTTAGTAATAAATCTGGCCAGACAGAAAAAAAAGACAACAAAGCTAGATAAATAAAAAAGCCCCTCTTAAAAAATAAATGGTAATAATAAATAAAGGTTTCATCCTATCAGAGTTTGGAGGTCTAGTCTAAATAAACCAGTTGCACCCCTTTAACTAACTGTGATGCTAACTGATTTAGTTAGCTGGTGCAACGTTGAGTCTGGACACTAATACCAATTTAAATCTGGCTTATACCATTAGTTTGTACAAAGTTGCAGCGGTTTAATTAAAACAGTTTAATATTACACCTTTAATTAAACCGGTGGAATTTCTTTGTGTAGACAAACTCTAGTGATCCAGCCTTGATTAGTTAAGGGCAACTGGCTCTCTTAAGTATTGAAAGAGAAATGGCTAGGGCAAGTTTTGAAAACAGAGGCTTCATGTAATTTGGCCTTGACCCCTACAGAATTCTGTTTTAATTTATTGACGACGAATGGGTGCTAAGTATTAAAAACCTTTTATACCTCATCAAACTTACAGATCCTACCTGCTGGGACCTTCTTATTATAACCTCCCCATTATTGTAGTATCTGTGTACATTAATGGAACATTTTACAATTTAGTTGTATCTGTACTGACTCTAGTATATTCTGGGAACTACAAGACTTTTTCTTCTGGATAGACATAAATGGACTCCAATGCTTTCATTTCTTGTATCATATCAGATATTGCAAGCTATAATTATTAAACAAAGTGTTTCTTCTAGAGAGAGGGCAATAGTTTTGATCAGGGACTGACATGGAGGAGTATCTTTTTGCAGCGTGACAGTGAGTCTTGTCAACACATTGTCTGATTTAACTTTTCTATGTTGTTGTAAATGTAATAGTCATTCATTTAACTGTCAACTTTTTTTTTCCTCTTAGCACTTCTTTTTGGTGGAGATACTAATCCTGCTCATCCCAAGCATATTGGAAGTATTGATCCTACTTGTAATGTGTCTGACGTAGTAAAAGGTAAGAAGATAAATTTAATATTTGTATTATGTTTCGAACGCCAATTTACAGTTGTACATATGTAACCAGTTAAGGTGTCCAAGGCAGAAGATTTATTTCCTTTTAACTGAAATTTTAAAAAACTCTAAGGAATGCGATACATTTAATTGCTTATAGCAAGGCCATTTCTAATAATATTAACAATATCTAGCTCTTATAGCACTTTTCATCTGTAGATCTCAATGTACTTTACAAGGAAGGTGGGTGCAATTATCTCCTTTTTATATATCAGGAAGCAGAGGTGAAGTAAAAGCTTGTCCAAGGTCATCCAGCAGGCCAGGAGCGGAACTGGAACTAGAGCCTATGTCTCTGTGTCTTAGCCTAGTGCCCTATCTACTAAATCACACTTTATAGTGGCCTCAAAATCCAAAAATCTGAAACTAGTAGAATGTTGAACTAGCAGAATCAACACAATGTTGATATGAAATGACATTTCTGATATTGTCATTTTGGGGTTTTTTCCCCTCAGCAAAAAGTATTTGCTGAATTTGACCCAAATTCTCATAGTTTGTGCCCCCCAAATTTACTATTTGCCAAATAAAGTCAGCCACCTCTAATTGAGACTAGATTTCTGATTTTTCTAAGTGCTCTAAAATCCACGTTTATTTTTTTGAAAGTTGCTTGAGGAGGCCTGGGGCAAAGTTAGTAGTCAAAATTTGAGGTCATTTGAAAAGGCACACCCCCAAATTGTCCACCAAACACACAAAAAAATGACATGCTGTAGCCAGTGAACCTGAGAAGTACCTATGTACAGTGAGTTCAACTCTGCCCTAAGTAGATTTCAAAGAATGTATGTTTTGTGCAAAGAGTCATAGGAGTGTAGGACTGGAATGGACCTCAAGAGATCTTCTAGTCCAGTCCACTGTGTCCAAGGCAGCACTAGGTAATAACTAGATCATTCCTGATAGCTGTTTGTCTAACTTGTTCTTAAAAACCTTCAGTAATTGAGATACCACAGATTCCCTAGGCAATTTGTTCCAGTGCTTAGCTGCCATTACAGTTAGGAAGTTTTTCCTAATGTCCAACCTAAACCTCCCTGGCTGCAGTTTGTTGTTGTTTCTTGTCCTATTCTCTGAGGTTAATGAGACTATTTTTTCTCCCTTCTTGTAACAACCTTTTACGTACTTGACAAGTATCATCTCTCTCCCTCTGCCCCCAGTCTTCTCTTCTCCAGACTAAAGAAACCCAGTTTTTTTCCAATCTTTTCTCATACGTCATGTTTTCTAGAACTTTAATCATTAGTTGCTTTCAGCCTGTGCTCTGCATAGTCGTCTTCTAGAGGTTGTGCCCTGAGGATACAGTTTCTGATTTAAGAGCTATGGTGGGTCCACACCTATCAATTTCACCCTTCAAAGTGAGTTCAAGTGCTTTTCTATGTGTTCCATTCTTGGTGCCCATGTTCCCCATGCTCTTGAGATTGGAATCTTTTGGCCATCAGTGTCCATTGGCTTAGGACTGTACTGTAAGTGCCCTCAAGCCTCCCTTCTGAGAGTATAAAATGGCAGAGTGGGACCAGCTGTCTTTGAGTTCCTTCTTATTGCCCACAGGTGAGAGACAGACTTCAAAGCAATATGTGTTTTTTGCACACTTGCGTAGTTAATTGTTAAAATTGTGTAGATAGTTCACTTTTAGAATAGTTGTAGTATAGTTTTGTTAGTTAAGTGTGTGTGTGGTGTTAGGTTTCTTTTCAGGTAATGCTTTTAAACACTTTTTTGTTATCTGGGGCTGCGTTTTCAGTCTTCGTGGCTGAACAAAAATCTCCAAGCAGTTTTAAGTATTGCTAAGTATTGTAAGCAAGACAGCTATACTGCTTAATGATGGTCATTTAAAATGTTTATTTTTATATTCAATGAGGGGCACATCATGAGCAAATGTTCTGTTACTTGGTCATTTTCATAACAAACTCAGAAAACAAGAGAAGCTTACTGAAGCTTATTTTCTCTTGGATAAATCTGAGACTAGCCTCTGATCTGGGTAAACAAGATCCATCCAAATCTGAGCAGTCTTCTTCCAAGAGTTCCTTCATAAGTACTGGTTCTGCTACCAGTTCCTGGGATCCTGCCTCTTTGATACATGCTGCAACAATTTCTGCTTCCCAGGTTGTCATCTCATATCAGTACCAAGTTGCACTAGAAACTTGGCACAGAGTGCACATATGGTGCCCATAAGGGATGTCCCCAAAGAAATTACAGGGACTCCTGCTCCACCATTGGAGGAGTATTCCTTTTCCTTATCAACCTCAGACCAGGGTATGGAGGCTTCTCCTAATGATTCCTGAGTCTACTATATCTCAGTCAGAGAATTTAGGGTACATGTGTATCAACATAAATACAGGGATTACAGGGAGGGATGTTCTGTCTGGTATTCTTCAGTCCCCTTTTTGGCTCCATACATAGTTTGCATATGGACCTCACCCCGTTCTTACTGGGCTCCTGGGATCTCTCATGGCTCCATGAAGATAATCTTCTGTCTGAGTAATGTGCCTTATGAGACCGGTCTCATGAGTTGCTGGCAGACCAGACTTTTGTTAAAAGTGGCCTTTCCAAAAGCAGTGAATGCACTAGCAGTGCTTGTCTGCGACGGGGATCGCTTCTTTGTAAGAGAGGCACTTCTTGAAGTCCCGTGATGTGGACACATTCCAGTAGGGGAAGGGTTCCCTAAAAGGAAAAAGGAGCAGGGGAAAAAATCTTTAATTTTTATTTTTAGGGAGAAAACATAAGAAAAAGGGAAAAATTAGAACTACAACTAAGGACCAGGAAACTAACAATAGAGATGCAAATTGAAAGTAATGGTCCTTACGGATTATGACTACCTCTGTTTCTAGCTGGGGCGGTTGAGAAGGAAATGAAGGGGGTTAGCCCACGTGTGCTGACTAGCCTTGTGGTAGGGCACGAGGGGAGACAGCACGTGTGTGGGCCTAAAAGACACTTATTCTGAAGTTCTCCAATCAGCAAGACAAGCATGCAAGCACACCTACAGTGGAGCACGCTTAGGGACACATCTCAAAGAACCATCATTAGTGCACAAGGTGAGTAACTTCTTCATCCTTGCACACCAAGCTTGACTGCATCTCTCATCCTGGAATCTGTCTGGTTACCCAACGTGGAGAAATCTTGATCCATGTTGATTTACAATAGACAAGCCTCCACAAGATTTGTTTACGTGGCTATGTGGGGGATGGGGGAGAAAATCACTATTTGAGCAGAGCAGCATTACCTCTCCCTCACAGAGTTTTGATGTTCCTATGGTTTTGGATTACCGCCTCTCATTAAAGAGAGTAGGACTCTGTTAGCTTTGTAAGAGTTCACCTGGCAAATATGAAAGCTCACCAGGATCGTGCTAGATCAGGGATGGGCAAACGTTTTAGCCCAAGGGCCACATCGGGGTTCAAAATTGTGCAGAGGGCTGAGTAGGGAAGGCGGTGCCTCCCCAAACAGCCTGGCCCTGTCCCCTATCTGACTCCCACTCATTTCCCACCCCCTGACTGCCCCCTCAGAGCCCCCGATGCATCCAACCGCCCCCCCCCGTGTCCCCTGTTTGCCCTTTCCGGAGACCCCCCCACTCTAACTGCCCCCCAGGACCCTACCCCGTACCCAAGCCCCCCGGCTCCTTGTCCCCTGATCGCCCCTTCCGGAGTCCCCCACTATAGCTGCCCCCCCAGGACCCCACCCCCTATCTAAGCCCCCCTGCTCTTTGTTCCCTTACTGCCCCCTCCCGAAAGCCACCCATCCTAACCACCACCCCCAGGGACCTCACTCCCTATCTAAGGCCTCTGCACTTTGTTCCCTGACTGGCCCCTCCTGAGACCCTCCACCAACCCTAACCACCACCAAAACCGCCCCCGTTCTTGCTTATCTTGCTCAGCCAGGTGTGGGGGCCCCGGGTGGCTGCTCTTGCCTGGCCCTGGCAGCTAGGCCCAGCACCCCGGATGGGAGCGCGGGGCCCCGCGGCTCCCCGTGCTAGGCCTGGCACCTCAGAGCTCAGTCTGGCACCTGGGGCGGGGAGCGTGTGACCCCATGGCTCAGCCCAGCCCCGGGCAGGGAGGAGGGGGCCACTAGTGCACCACTCCCCACGCCAAGAGCTCGCGGTCTGGATAAAAATGGCCAGCGGGCCACATGTGGCCCGCGGGCCACAGTTTGCCCACCCTTGCACTAGATCATCATACTTAAAGTGACTACGGTCCTGGAGGGCTTAATGCATGTGTTCCCTTCAACATATGTGAATCTCTTTCCTCCTGGGACCTTAATGCAGTTTTAGCTGGGTTGGTTTAGGGAGTGAGATTGGAGAGAGAGGGGTTGGTTTTTGACTTCTTAGTAGTGATTACATCAGCTCACAGAAGAATTATAAGCATTCATGGCAGGCCTACTGTAAACTTTTTCACAAGGACATGTTTTTCTTTCAGTCTAGAGACAGTAAAATGAAGCTCCTCTCTCTGAGTGTTAAGAGCACTCTCTATCTAGGTAGAACTAAAACCTTCAGGTTCTCATCTAGATTGTTTATTGCCTTTGCAGAAGGGATTACAGGACAGGCTGTATCTTCCAAAAATTATCTAAATGGATATCAGGTTTTATTAAAATGTTACCAGTTAGCTAGATTAGAGTCTACTGGTCAAGTTAAAGCTCAGTCCACAAGGGTTCATGCTGCTGCTTTCAGAAGTGTCTTCATTTCTGAACTTCATGGAGCAGCCACCTGGCGTTCTGTGCATGCATTCCCTAGACGCTATTCCCCTGTAAAGACATGTAGAGCAGCTGCCCATTTTGGCAGAGCTGTATTACAATTATTATTTAAATAGACTCTGAGCATTTACTACTTAGTATCAGGTTACTTCTCGAAAGTCATCAAGAGTGGAAAGTGTGAGTGTGTAGACAAGCACTCGAAGAAGAAGAAAAGATATCTTGCATAACTGGTTCTTTTTGAGTTGCGTTGTCCATATGTATTCTGTGACCCGCCCGCCTTCACTACTGGTACAGAGTCCTTTAACAGCCGGATTCTGTTTTGGCAAAGGAAATGAAAGGCATTTGGCCCTGTTCTATCCTTTTATGCCCTTGAGAGAGGGGAAAAGATTCATGGGGTGTTGGCATGGGCCAATGGAGGCTGCTGGCCAAAAGATTCCCATGTATGCTGAGAGGACTACATATGGACACCACATCTCAAAGAACCACAGTTACTGTAAGTGAGATAAATAACCATTTTTTTTTCCTATGACAAAGGAATTTGAAGAAAATGTAAGCTATTTAAAAATATTCAGTTGCTTGGCCCTTCTTAAAATGGAACGAGCCTCAAATGATATAAACTACTATAGAAAAATCACAAATTACAATAAATATTTTTAAATGATATTCTAATGCAAAAGAGATTTCTTTGTAGGATTTTTTTTTACCCCTGTTAAAAAGGAAATCCTGGTGCAACCAAACTTATGGTGGTACTACTGGACTATCATAATATTGCTGTGTCATATTATGGTCAAGAGAGTATCCTACTGGCTGTGAATTTAGAGTTACTTGGGGAAAGAGTTTCTTGGATAAGCCCTGCCTCAAAACTCCCAATAAGGAGTTCACTTTATTATTCAAATTGCTTTAAAACCCACTTGCATAGTTATATTGCCTGGAAAACTGGTATTCCATAACAGAAGCTGGGGTAGATTTTGAGAAAGAGAGGGGAGGAGAACACTCATTGAGATGAAATCATAAGTTAACCCTTCTTAAAGCTATTGTATCAGACTGTATTCATCTTCATAGGCGGTCTCATTAATCTGAGAACACCCCATTGAGATTAATGAACATCTTCATACCTTTGCAATCCTCCTGTGTTGTAGAGTTTTGTGCGTAGACCCTCTCATTCTAACCTAGCTCCCCAAATCGGAATACAGAGTTTGAGGGTTCGTTCCACTCCCTTTTGCTGACTGCAGGTGATGTGTGCTCCTCACTGTCCCCCTCTTCCTTCTTTCAAGTCCCTCCAATCCTACTGGGAGTATGAAGGGGGCCAGGAGAAGAGTAGAACTGGTAAAATTGAGAGAAAGGGGTAAACAGTGAGGTGGCAAAGTTTGCAGATGATGCTAAACTGCTCAAGATAGTTAAGACCAAAGGAGACTGTGAAGAACTTCCAAAAAGATCTCACAAAACTAAGTGATTGGGCAACAAAATAAATGAAATTTAATGTGGATAAATGTAAAGTAATGTCCATTGGAAAAAATAACCCCAACTATACATACATTATGATGGAGGCTAATTTAGCTACAACTAATCAGGAAAAAGATCTTGGAGTTATCGTGGATAGTTCTCTGAAGACATTCCCACAGTGTGCAGTGGCTGTTTAAAGAAAAAAAAGCAAACCGGATGTTCGGAATCATTAAAAAGGGATAGAGAATAAGATGATAATATCTTATTGCCCTCATATAAATCCAAGGTATGCCCACATCTTGTATACTGCATACTGATGTGGTCTCCTCATCTCAAAAAAGATATACTGGCATTAGAAAAGTTTTAGGGAAGGGCAACTCAAATGATTAGGGGTTTGGAACAGGCCCCACATGAGGAGAGACTAAAGAGGCTAGGACTTTTCAGCTTGGAAAAGAGGAGACTAAGGGGGGATATGATAGAGGTATATAAATTCATGAGTGGTGTGGAGAAAGTGAATAAGGAAAAGTTGTTTACTTGTTCCCACAATAGAAGAACTAGGGGCCACCCAATGAAATTAGTGGGCAGCAGGTTTAAAACAAATAAAAGGAAGTTCTTTACACAGCGCACAGTCAACCTGTGGAACTCCTTGCCTGAAGAGGCTGTGAAGGCTAGGGCTATAACAGGGTTTAAAAGAGAACTGGATGAATTCATGGAGGTTAAGTCCATTAATGGCTATTAACCAGGAGGGGTAAGAAATGGTGTCCCTAGCCTCTGTTTGTCAGAGGAGGGTGATGGATGGCAGGAGAGAGATCACTTGATCATTACCTGTTAGGTTCACTCACTCCGGGGCACCTGGCATTGGCCACTGTCGGTAGACAGAATACTGGGCTAGATGGACCTTTGCTCTGACCCAGTATGGCCTTTCTTATGTAGGGGCCACCGAATGAAATTAATGGGCAGCAGGTTTAAACCAAATAAAAGGAAGTTCTTCACACAGCGCACAGTCAACTGTGGAACTCCTGAGGAGGTTGTGAAGGCAAGGACTATAACATGGTTTAAAAGAGAACTGGATAAATTCATGGAGGTTAAGACCATTAATAGGTATTAGCCAGAATGGATAAGGAATGGTGTCCTTATCCTCTGTTTGTCAGAGGGGGGTGATGGATGGCAGGAGAGAGATCACTTGATCATTACCTGTTAGGTTCACTCACTCCAGGGCACCTGGCATTGGCCACTGTAGGTAGACAGGATACTGGGCTGGATGGACCTTTGGTCTGACCTAGTACAGCTTTTCTTATGTTCTTATGTAGTTGAGTAGCATTGAGGTGTTTACAGGAAGCTTTGTACTCCGCACCACTGGTGCCCTGGAACCATTGCCCCCGCACTATCACCACCTACTCAAAAAAAAAAAAAAAAAGGGGGGGGGGGGAGTTCATGGGCCAAAAACATCATAAATTCAGATTTAAAGTTGGCCGTTGGTGCCTTGTACACTTCCAGAATGTCAAACTGCACCTGTGCTTAAATCTCTTAAATACAGGATTATGGTGCACACCAATCCCACCCTGCAGTCTTGATTGTGCCTTCTTTGAGCTCCAATGTCCCAAAACGTAGGTTGTAACATTCTATCTTTCCAGAGGATTTGAAGCAGTGTGACAACACAGCACATTGATACAGTAGGAGAAACTGTCAGACTGTGTCTTCTCTAAACAAAAAACAGTTGAGGGCAGGCTTAGGAAGGACAGTTGGCCTATACTCAATTTCTTTCACCTATTCTGCTTAGGCCATCTCAGAGTTGCCAGATCTTGTAACCCACCCTTGTCCTAATGATGCTGTTTGCCCTGTTGCGTGCTGTTAAGTAAGCTCTCATAAACGTTTCCATGGCAAGATGACTGTGTTATGTGCCTCTACTTGCACAACCCATGTAACTCAGTCCTTCTGATAGTAAATCCTTTTTTAAGATAATGTGTCCTTTCTTGCGAGACGGGAACACAGATATACACTACAAATAACATTAAAATGCACACTGATTTCAGACTTGTAAACCAGTGGCTAAAAAGTCAGATCTGTTTTCAGCCTTGTTATTCTGAGATGTTGAATGAACATTGCTAGCCTTTTTGCATAAATGCAGAATTCAGGATAAAGTATGCTGTTTTATTCTTTCACAGATGCTTATGAAACAGCTAAGATGTTGTGTGAACAGTACTATCTGGTTGCACCAGAGTTGGAAGTTGAAGAATTCAATGGTAATGGGAAGTTCATTATATTTTAAGTGCTCTAGGAAATACTGGGAAGGAGGGTATATAAGTTTAATAGAACAAGTATACTTGCTAGGTGGTGTTTAGTCAATAGATGAGATTTTAAATTGAGTTACTGCAGGATTCAAAGATCATGTACAGAGAGGTCTCTTTCCTTGCCCTTCTAATTACTCTCCCTCCTAGGGCAGCAAATAATTTAATTAGTTCAATAAAGTGATTCCAGTGGTAGGAGCACCCTAAAATAGAGGAGCATTTGTTTAATACTTGATGCTGAGGGGAAAGTGCTGAATGATGAATCAAATATCATTTCCAGCAGCTGCCTTTGAGTTATCTTGTGTAGGTAATTACCAGGCCTAATTCTACTTATATTTTGATGTGACTGCATTCTGTGTGTGTTTGTGAAGTATGTTTTCAAGTTCCACTATTACATGGTTGGAAAGTGAGAGAAAACATAGTTATACAGTTGTCTTTATTTGTTACAAATTCAGCTTACCACAGTAGATGGAGTGAACTGTGATACCACAAGGGGAATATGTTGAAAAAACTTTTTAGCTACCTGAAGTTTTATTTATTTCTAGCTAAAGCTCCAAACAAGCCTATTCAAGTAGTCTATGTACCCTCACATCTGTTTCATATGCTATTTGAGTTGTTCAAGGTAGGTAAGATTTATTAATGCTCTGATTGTAAATTGTATGTTGTAGTTAAAGTTATTCTCAGCCATACTGCTTGCAAAAATAATTCTTCCTTGTGTTCTCATGCTTTTTGTTTTTGAAAGTTTGGAGTTTGATGTGATGAAAGTTAGCCATTGAGCCCTTCCCTAGCGCACACACTTCATACACTAATTTACACTCCAGTGATGGTTAACTTAAAACAGCCTGTAGTAAAATTTCTACCACTAACCTTCATGGTGCAGTACAAGACCTTGTATTTTTTTGCCTTATTGGATGGTTTAAAGGCTGGGATATTTGGGTGGATACCAGTGTTCCTCTTGAGGGATGTCCGTTTTCTTTTTGAATGGTGTAACTTTTAAAAAAACATTTACTAATTTTCAGAATAGCTGACCAGTTAAACTGTAAAGCAGAGAGAATAGGAGAGACACAAAAATTGTATGTTTTTGTGAAATAATGTGCAAGTTCCCTGAAAGGCATAATTGGGCACATTTTAGAAATTAAAGAAAACAAATTCAGTAGAAAGCAATGTGGAGTTTTTCTTAAAGAATATATTTATTTTTCTTTTTGTGTTCTCCATTAATGTGCATGTAGTGGACTGCTATCTTTCCCCTGTCCCGTCATGAGCTATATGATACGTGACTTTCTCTAGGACAGAGTTGATGTGAATTTGTGGAGTGATTCTGTAGATGTGTTTATAAAACTATAAAATATCATTCCTGCAGTAGTAAAAAGTCAAACACACAGTAGTAGATGTAAGTGGTGTTACATTTGTGATATCCTGTGAGTGCAAACTGCATTGATTAAATGACTACAACATAACAGTTTTGATTTGGGTAAGGCATATCAAGGCTTTACTATACTTCTATTGCACTTAATCATTTTCAAAGTATAGTGATTTATTTCATCTATATGACTAATACAAGCATTAATTTCTGTACTGTGGAGGTGTGCAGTCGTGGTATGTATAAGTAATTTAATGTAGAAATACATTTCTTTACAGTAGAACCTCTGAGTTATGAACATCTTGGAAATGGAGGTTGTTTGTAACTCTGAAATGTTGGTAACTCTGAACAAAACATTGTGATGGTTCTTTGAAAAGTTTACAACTGAACATTGAGTTAATACAGCTTTGATATTTTACTGTGCAGAAGAAAAATTCTGCTTTCCCTTTATCTTTTTGGAGTTTACATTTAACACAGTACTGTTTGCTTTTTTGTTTGTTTGTTTTTCTTTTGTCTCTGCTGCTGCCTGATTGTGTACTTCCAGTTCCAAATGAGGTTTGTGGTTGACTGCTCAGTTCGTAACTCCGAGGTTCTACTGTATGGTTCGGTGCTTTATGGTGTTGTATCCAACAGAAATATTAAGTTGCTTACAGTAAAGTATTACAATATAAAAATGTAATAAATTGACAGTTGACTTGCTGTCAAGTACATCTTTTGTTCACTCACCCTTTTCTGTATCCATGTATGCAAATTTAGGGCAGTTTTATTCACATGTTTTTCAGAACAACACTGTGAAAATGTATCCAATTTGGCCATTGTTACTAAAAGTATTTATAGTAAAGTTGAGGTAGCGAATATATCAGAACCTAAATGTATGGTTTTAACTTTAGAACTCAATGAGAGCTACAGTGGAATTGCATGAAGGTAGGAAAGAAGGCTATCCATCAATTAAAACATTAGTCACTTTGGGGAAAGAAGATCTATCCATAAAGGTAAACTAATATTTTTAAACTGCTAAACTGACTTTCAAAGAAGTGTTTATATTAGTAATGCTTTTGATAAATTTATCCTAAATTTTACAAGGACTAAATTATGTACATTGTACAGGTTCTGACACTCATTCCATTTGCATTAATGTTCATACAAGTGATTTAAATAATGCTTTGTCTGTGTTTAATGCTCGAACTTTCTACTCCCGAGCAGATATTGCATGTTCAAGTAAAACCTTGCCTTTTTTCTGTAGATAAGTGATCAAGGAGGTGGTGTCCCTCTGAGAAAAATAGATCGACTGTTTAACTACATGTACTCAACAGCACCTAGGCCTAGTTTGGAGCCAACAAGAGCTGCACCTTTGGTAAGCATCTGTGGGTCAGGGTAAAATATTTTTTCAGAACATAAATGTAGTTACGATCCTCTAGTCTCTCTTATAGAATAATCTTTCCCTATATTAAAACTTCTTGAAGTTTTACTATCACAGAAATTGCATATCAGGAAATCTGTGTAGGCAAAATTTGCCAGGAGAAGAGGCTGCTGATTCTTCACTATTATTCATTTTTAGCAATTTAACTTTGGGGTAGGAAATTACTTTTCTTCAACTACCCTGAACACCGTGTTCTTCAAAATAACTATACGTACAGTGCAACATTTTAAAACAGATTTATGTAAAAGATGATCAGTATCTAAATTAACTGTTACTATTAGTATCTAAATGACTAGGGAGGAATATAAAAATATTGCTCAGGCATGCAGGAGTGAAATCAGGAAGGCTAAATCACACTTGGAGTTGCTTCTAGCAAGAGATGTTAAGTGTAACAAGAAGGATTTCTTCAGGTATGTTAGCAACAATAAGAAAATCAAGGAAAGTGTGAGCCCCTTACCGAATGAGGGAGGCAACCTAGTGACAGAGGATGTGGAAAAAGCAAATGTACTCAATGCTTCTTTTGCCTCTGTCTTCATGAACAAGGTCAGCTCCCAAACTACTGCACTGGGCAGCACAGCATGGGGAGAAGGCGACCAGCCCTCTGTGGAGAAAGAAGTGATTCAGGACTATTTAGAAAAGCTGGACGAGCACAAGTCCATGAGGCTGGATGCGCTGCATCCAAGGGTGCTAAAGGAGTTGGCGGATGTGATTGCAGAGCCATTGGCCATTATCTTTGAAAACTCATGGCGATCAGGGGAGGTCCTGGATGACTGGAAAAAGGCTAATGTAGTGCCCATATTTAAAAAAGGGAAGAAGGAGGATCCAGGGAACTCCAGGCCAGTCAGTCTCACCTCAGTCCCTGGAAAAAATCATGGAGTAGGTCCTCGGGGAATCAGTTCTGAAGCACTTAGAGGAGAAGAAAGTGATCAGGAACAGTCAGCATGGATTCACCAAGGGGAAATCATGCCTGACGAACCTAATTGCCTTCTATGATGAGATAACTGGCTCTGTGGATGAGGGGAAAGCAGTGGATGTACTATTCTTTGACTTTAGTAAAGCTTTTAGTAAAGCTGTCTCCCACAGTATTCTTGCCAACAAGTTAAAGTAGTATGGGCTGGATGAATGGACCATAAGGTGGATAGAAAGCTGTCTGGATTGTTGGGCTCAACGGGTAGTGATCAATGGCTCCATGTCTAGCTGGCAGCCGGTATCAAGTGGAGTGCCCCAAGGGTTGGTCCTGGGGCTGGTTTTATTCAACATATTTATTAATGATCTGGAGGATGGTGTGGACTGCACCCTCAGCAAGTTTGCAGATGACACTAAACTGAGAGGAGTGATAGATACACTGGAGGGTAGGGATAAGATAGCACTCTCATCTTTCTATAGCCCATCTTTCTAATTACTGCTGCTTTTGATTCTTTTTCAAGTTCTAGATTAATACCAAATGCTTCAAAAACAGAAGTACTCTTTTTCTACAAAATCCTCTTAGATAGTCAGCAACATGGAATGGTCTCTAAGTCAAAGCTGATGTTTTTTTCCCAGTATCAGGAATTGTTTAGTCTTCCTTGACTCCAATCTCTCTTCTTACTGCACCAGCTTTGTTCTAGAAATCTGATTTTTACTACCCTCAGAAAATTGCCAGAGCTCATAAATCTGATATCTCTTCTTCATTCCTTAATCACATTGTCATCACTATTTTAATTTCTCTTTTTATGGTTTTCCTAAATTCCTGCTCTTTCAGACTTCATAAGATCTACACTATAATGAGCAAATTATTTCCTGTATCATTTTCAGTCGCTTCTTTTCCATCTGTGAATCCAGTTAAAAACTGCCTTCCTGTAATTTTGTATACAATCATTCCATTTCATATCTAATCTCTCATCCACTTAATTCATACCGTCTCACTTGGGACCCAATCCTGCAAACACTGACAGGCATTCTTATTCTTAAGCATGTGCGTCAGTGCTTGCAGGACTGGGGCTTTTTGATTGTCCAGTTTTGTCATCTTCTATTCCCCTGAACTTTGTAGAATCTCAGGGGAGTAGTGAAGGTGTTACTGTTATGCTTGTGCTGCCAATCTGTGTAGGAACTCCATTCCTCTGAATCACTTTCTCTCTAGGAATACCACTGTAAAATCCATGTCTGCCTGTAATTGATAATTTTCTTTTTTTTCCATACCTGTTTTTTTTCCCATAAATGGAGCCTTCTATTTCCTAACCTACAAGCTAGTTGGAAAACTTACTGACCATCTGAGCTGCATATGATGATCTTCAGAAGTTTGAGAGCCGGGTGTGCTAGTCAGGGCTCCTGCCCCATGGGGCAGAAGAGCCAGCCAGGGCTGAAACTCCAAGGCCCACCACCCTGCCACTGGGCAAAAACCCCTCCCACCTGCCCCCAGTCTGGTAGGTGGAGAATGGGGATGAAGAGGGCTCCACGAGCCGCACTTTAACTGTAAAAGAGCTGCATGAGACTCATAAGCCATGATTTGGCCACATCTGGTCTATAGCATTTATATTTCAGTTTTCTTCTACTCTGCTCCATCTTCAGGCATCATTTCCCTCTTCGGCCTGCATGAGCTGTTGTTTTCTGTCCATAAAGCATTTTGTCTCTCTCTTCTCAGTCTTCCAAAAAGGAAAGAAAAGTGATCCTGGCAATTATTGTCCTGGAAGTCTGACTTCTGCCCTCTAGGGTAGTGGGCCAAATACTGAGAGGGAGAGAATTCACTGAGCTCTATCTGGCCCATCTTTGTTCAGAAGGAAATATCAAGAGTAATTAGAACCTACAGCGGATATCTAAATAGCATGGAGAGGATTTCCAAAGCTGCACTCCCCAATGTTTCATCCAATGCAGGAGTCGAGGGATACAAGACCTACTGCTGATTCCATTGTTGATGGAGATGATATCATCAACAGCTCAGTTTTTTTGGACACAAAATCAGATAGTTCAGGATAACGTAGGAAAGAATTTCCTGTTTAAATTGAATAATTCAGCCCATCTATACTGTAGGACAGGGATCGGCAACCATGGCACGTGGCACCACAAGGTAAGTAGCCTTAGCGGGCCCCACCGGTTTGTTTACTTGCCAGTTCGCCGATCGTGGCTCCCACTGGCTGCAGTTCACCGTCCCAGTGCTAAAGGGGCTGCGGAAAGCAGAGCCGCGTGCCAAGGTTGCCAATCCCTGCTGTAGGAAGATGTTTTTTCGTCACTGAATATCAGAGGCCATAAAATGTATCTCAATAAAGACCCATCACTCCTGCATAGGAAGGAAGGTCTATACTTCAAATGATTGTATGATACTCTTATTTTAGTTTAGTAACACATATCAGAACTTGTTATATAATGTAAAATGATTACTTCTATATTTCTGTTTTAACTTTCTCTCCCTTTTTTTAAACTGAGCCCATATACAATGTATGAAACGTTACATTGATTTTGGTTTTTATTCACTGATGAATATTCCTTCTCTTTCAATAACTTCTACTACAAAATTAGGTCAGTGGAGAAACCTTGTTACCGTGGCAGCCAGCCGTGGCCTTAGGCATCAGCAAACTAAGAATTGCTTAGGGTCCCAAGCAGCTCACATTTCCTCCCCTCCCTATTACTGATTAGTATGTGTTGTATAGGGGAGGCACCAAAAATATTCCTGCATGGGGCCCCCACTGGGCTAGCACAGGTGCTACAAGCATTCTGATCCCGACAAGGTCTTGGGATCACCCATACTATATATTTATAATTGACAAACAACAATTGAGTCCATTGACACTTAGGTTTAATAACACAATTAAATCTTTAAGAGAGTGGTTTGTCACACACTTAAAATCTGCCTGCCCCATATATACAAGGTAATTAGTTATACTGGGGAAAATGTGCTTTAATTTAGATCCAATAGATAATGCTAACAGAGCATGTTTAATACAGTGTGGAAAACATTTCTCATGTATCTGGTGCACAGTCTAATTGGTGATGAAAGATTGGTATTAGAAAGCTTATTTTCTCAGAAAACAAAGTTTTGCCCCCATTGCCTCTATTCTGTGTCCTAGACAAAGATAGCCCTGACACAGCAATTAAAGTGTGTTAGTTGGTGTACTTTTATTCAAGAGAACAGGGTCATGTTAAAACAAGATCCATGGAATCTGAACCTTGTGGCCTTCAAAGTGTCCACCAAAACAGTTCATGAAAAATAGGAAGTCTGCTTTCTGAAGGATGAGCTGGAGAATAAGGGGCGGGGAAGGTAAAATTGGTATAGGATGGCACAGACAAAAGTAAGGGTCAGGAAACAAGAAAGACTGGGTGATAATGGGATTCTGTGATGAAGTCTGGGGACAGGCAGTGTGGGATCTGGGGGTGCCCAGAATTTGGGGGCAGTGAATTCTGTTTATTCTTGATCCACTCTTGAGGGTGAATGATGTCAACTGTTAGGTCTCCCAATTCACATGCTGTTTAGCTTTAGTAAAATAACTAGTGTCCAGCAAAGATTTGAGTGCTTTTTAAAAACATTTATTTAGAAATTGATTATTTTGCTGTCCTAGAAAGAATTCTTCCCTTGTTAACGATTTACAAAAAATAAATGTGCTCTTAAAATAAGATATCTCCAAGTGATGCATGTGCCTGTATGTCCTGTGTTAATGGGAGTCTTTGAGAAGTGAGTTTATGGCATGCTGCTTTTTTAATTTAAATGAAAGAGCAAGTAAACAAACAGCTGTTTTCACAGTGGAAGCACAGATACTAATAACTATACAACAAGCAGCGTGACAAATGTTTCCATGAATTATCTTCACCATTTCTCTCCTCCATTTCCCTCCAACTTACTATTATAGCCATCAACTTAAAAACTGAGCAATGCTGTAAGTAAATCTAGGTCTCTGCATTTAGCTTCTGTAAAAATCAGGCAACTTCCCTGGAAGAGTGTGTGTGTGTGTGTCTGTAAAGATAGAAATGATAAAGCTGCATAACATGAGAGAATATGTCATGCGAGCTGGGACTATAAAGGTTTTATCAATATGAGTCTGGAATAGCTGAATTATGAGTGTTGAAGCCATGCATAAATTGTGTAGGTGATCCAGAACTCGTGCTGGTAAAGCCTTTATAACATATAGCATCCCGCTGTGTATTTTAAAATCCAGACCCAATCCTCAGCTGATGTAAATCCAGTGTTGCATTGTTGATGTCAGTGGAGCTATGCCATTTTACCCCAACTAAGGATCTGATACCAATCATCTTGCAGTCTACCAATACTAGAAACATTGTATTGGGATGGGGTTTTCCCGGCTTTCCAAAATACAAAATGTCCAGGTCTTGCCCTAAAGAATTACAAGGTACACCTGTCACAAGATACTCTTCCACTCTGTGTACACAATTTTGTTCGTAACACAGTATACGTACTAATAATTTTAATTATGTCCATATATATCATGCGTGTGTTCATTGCATGTATTACTCGATTTCCTTGAAGACCGTATGTGATATTTACTTTCTTTTTTGGGAGGCAGATTTTGGGTCTGAACTGATTGAAAGTTTCAGCCTTCAAGGTAATGACAATAGCAATAAGTATAGTGTCCCCAGTGGATATATGCTTGTGTAGTGACTCATTGCAATTTGATGCTGTTTTCCCATACAGTTTAAAATGTATCACTCAGGGGGAAGACAGTACTTTACTTTTATAATCAAGGTCTTAACTGAAGGAGATGGAGAAGAGAAGACAGAGCAAAATTATTATAATGCAGTTTGTAAGCAATGTGATGCTTGTACCATTGTTGATTTTTCTGAAAAAGGTCAGGGCTGAGGTTCTTTGGCAGAGCTATGTGAGGAGGGTAGCACAGCAACTCACGTACATAATACCTGGCTCAGGCCAGACATATTAACACTAACCTCATTAGTAACTTTTCTCTGAAGTCTGTCAAGATGGCACATTAACTGCCTTATTATGCAAAGTGTTACTGGGTATTGGTGGTACTAGAATTCCTGTACGGGATTTCTTACAACAGCTCTGTTCGTCATTTTTGCCCCCCAAACAGTGGGTGGGCTTGCTAGGAAGCCACAGAGGTGAGTGATTCTTCTAGTCAATTAGCGAGAAGCTGGAGCAGCCATTTGCTCGTTCACATTTGTGGGATGTGATTCTTCACAAGGACTAGATTATATAAATGACTGAATGTTAAATGTGCTTCTGGTTCACCTTTCTTGTTGATTTGCTGTAGTTCAGACTTCTTTTGGCAGCTTTTTGTTGTTCATTGCTTTGTAAGAGCACAGTTTTCAAGCACTTTGTTTATTGCAGCCTATCTTTCTTGCTTTGGAAAGTTCTTGCCAATATTGGGGGATTCAAACAAATAACAAGAATGGTGATTCTCTGCCTCAGCTGGGCACACGTTGTAGGGAGCTGAAACGTGGTGTGCTCCAATCTTGCCTTCTTGTAACACAGAAACCTG
This sequence comes from Dermatemys mawii, assembly GCA_007922305.1. Lineage (NCBI taxonomy): Eukaryota > Metazoa > Chordata > Testudines > Dermatemydidae > Dermatemys > Dermatemys mawii. The sequence goes on along the minus strand of ML677364.1, from coordinate 45,329 downwards.
CTTAGACTCCTGTAGTTGTTTATTCAACTGTGCCATTCATTTACCTTCCCTCCACCAACACCTTTGCAGTCTCTTTCAGCGGTGCTATTTCCAGTGTACCCTATGCATTTGGCTCTTCTGCCAGTGCCTGAGAGAAGCTGAGGTCTTTTTTCTCTGAGATCTCCATGAGACTAGGATCAACTAGCCCTGATTCTCTCTCCCGCCTTGCTGCTTTCCTGTACCTTTCTTATCAGTCTTGAGTTGATGGGCCAACTGGCTCTTCAGCTCACCCAGCTTCCGCCCCTCACACAGTCCTGAGTGGGGTAATTGAAATAATTAACTAATCAGCCTTTTCTGAGGGAACTAAGTGATATCGGAGTGATCAGAAAAAACGAGCAGTCCTTGTGGCACCTTAGAGACTAACAAATTTATTTGAGCATAAGCTTTTGTGGGCTAGAACCCACTTCATCAGGTGCATGGAGTGGAAAATACAGTAGCAGGTATAAATACACCCTACATGAAAAGATGGGAGTTGGCATATCAAGTGAGAAGTCAGTCTAATAAGACCATTCAATTAACAGTAGGATACCAAGGGAGGAAAAATCACTTTTGTAGCGGTAATGAGTGATCCATTTCAAACAGTTGACAAGAAAGTGAGTAACAGTAGGGGGAAACTAGTGTAAGCTCACCTGGTAACTCCCTGCACTCTGTCACAGGGCCTGAAAGCTTGGATCTGCAGGTAAAAACTTGTTCCACTATCTGCAGTGAGAGCGAAGACTGGCAGTCTGATAACCCTCATTTCCATAGGCTGGGGTTCATGAAAGGGGAAGACTTTGTCTCCTGCGTAATTGGGGATACAGGTCTTAGTGTGTAACCATGTCAAGCCTATGAATGAGGAGTCTGTGCCTAGGCAAGTAGAGTGTGGCTATAATGAGGCCTTAATGTTCAACAGAAGGGCTACTATACTGCAGCATTTTTTGATGATGGATAACCATAGCAAGGACTATCCTCTTATGACGATATTGTATTTTATTAATAAAGTTGCAGTCATAACTTTCCCTACACCACCTTTCTGTCCTCCATTGCAGGATGTTGCAACATGCCATCAGCAGTCATTGGTCTATATTGCTAGATCAGCTAAAGTATGCAGGGCTCTCTTGTTTTTTCCACATTCTATTCCAAGATGATAAACTGCTGTCAGATACTGTACTCAGTACCACCAACGAGTGGAGTATTGCAGCACAAGCTATCTCATGAGAGCTGTACAGAGCATCGTTCTCTTTTGTTTGGTAGGGACTGCTTACTGTTTGTGCTGCTAAAGTAACTGTATTCTTGGGAAAGTAACAATGCACAAACTAGTCTACTAAAGCCTCTAGTCAGATTTGGTCCTTATTTTTGTATGTTGCCAAAATGTATTACTGCTTTTGGTGATTTTTCTCTTTAATATTTAAGCGAGTAAATCTTATATAGGCAGAAAAGGTTGCAATATGTTGTATAGGCTGAGGAACAAAAGAAAGTCTGAAGGGCAAATTGATGCAAAGAGGGTAATTAGCTTTCTTTAACCTTGTTTTGATAAATAATTGTAGCTCATACAGTGTATTAATTTTGAATTTCCTTATCAAAATTTTTGTTTTGTCTTTTGTAGGCTGGATTTGGGTATGGTTTGCCAATCTCTCGTCTTTATGCTAGATACTTCCAAGGAGATCTCAAACTCTATTCGATGGAAGGCGTGGGCACTGATGCTGTAATTTATTTGAAGGTAACAACTTGATTCCACCATAAGATAGTAAAGCTCTCAATATAATTAATTCTCTTGTCAGGCAGAACAGTCAACTGTTCCTCAGTTCACTTAATTTTTTTTCCCAATATATATACAGCTTTGTTTAACTTGTATTGTTCTACTTTATTTAAATTAGACATGCAGAATCCTAAAAACTGAAGTTACAAATGTGGCATTTTTGACCACAGGCTTTGATATCGAATTAGCTTGTTTCCAGTATTTTTTATCCCTTAATGTTGGATTTTGTTCCATATTTTGATTTTGATCCATATTAAAATGAGGTACCCAAGACCCTCGTGTGATGGCAGGCAACTTTTGTTAATACTTTTGTTCTTTTGGTTTCTGACACTTGTGACTCCAATTAAATTGAGAGAGCAGGAGTGAAGTGTAAATGGGAGTATAGAATAATGGTGCAGGTTAAAATGTTCCATTTCTATTCTTTTTTCTCCTCTTCTCATCTTCACTTTTACTTCTCCAATCTTTGGAGCTCACTCCTTAGTACGAACCTTTCTCCTAGCCAATGAAGGTTAGATCATTGTCTGGAATTTACCAAGGATTGATTCTCCATCACTGGCAAGTTTTAAATCAGGGTTGGGTGTTTTTCTAAAAGATACACTGTAGGAAGTATTGTGGGGAATTTTTATTACCTGTGTTATACGGACGGTCAGACTAGATCATCACGAAATAGAGAAACCCTCATGAAGAACATTCTGCCAGACGCGCTCTTTCTTTTATATTAATGGAGTTCCATCTCAAATGTGTTTGCTGAGCTCAACTGTAGCAGAATATCATGGGGGGAGAAGCATCGCTAAGGTAACCAGGTCGCAAATAAATCAGGGCATTTAAAGCCAACTGCTTGAATCCAACCCGATGCATGTCACATAGTGCTAGTCTATGCAACTGCACTGAGTAGGCACTTCATAAGTAATTCTCCACTAGCTTCATCTTCTAAATGGTATCTAAGTGTAACCCTATGTCGAGTGTATTACAATAATCTAATCTTGATTTGACAAAGATATGGACAAGTATGGCAAGGTCCTCACTGGAGGGAGAAGGTGAATGTTGGTGGGCTTACGCACCAGCCCAGGAAAATGCAATAAATAGAAAAAACTGCTAACTATGCATCCAGGAGCAGTCCAGGATCTGACAAAACCTCAAGTTGTGCACTGGTGTTACAACTCACAGTTGTGGTCCCTCTTTGAATTTTACCACCTCTTCCAGCTGCTTTCCCATGACCCACCAACACCATCTCAGTCTTGCCTGGATTGTGTCAAGCCAGCTGGCTTTAGTTCTAGATTCAAATTAATCATGTTAGATCTAGAGCAGTGGTTCTCAACGAGGGGTATATGTACCCCTGGGGGTATGCAGTGGTTTTCCAGGGGGCACATCAACTCATCTAGATGTTTGCCTAGTTTTACAACAAACTACATAAAAAGCAGTAGTGAAGTAGGTACAAACTAAAATTTCAAACAAACAATGACTTGTTTATTCTGCTCTATATATTATACACTGACATGTAAGTACAATAATTATTTTCTAAATGATTTATTTTATAATTACATGGTAAAAATGAGAAAGTAAGCAGTAACAGTGTGCTGTGACATTTTTGTGTTTTTTATGTCTGATTTTTGTAAGCAAGTAGTTTTTAAGTGAGGTGAAACTTGGGGATACGCAAGACAGATCAGATTCCTGAAAGGGTTACAGTAGTCTGGAAAGGTCGAAAGCCACTGATCTAGGGGATTGGGCCTGCCAAAGTTGTTTTAAAAAAAACCTAAAACTTTTTTCTTTTAATCGCTTTCTTTTTATTCTCTTTGTAGCCTTGGAGATGGGGAGCATTTCAAAATGGATTTTTATTGCGATATGGTCAATCCTTTTTGAACTGGCTCACCATAAACACAGTCAAAGTGGCTTCTAAAATATCGTGTGTGGGGGACATGTAAATAGTTGAAGCTTTTGTTGAATGCAGAACTTAGTGTTCACAAAGAGTCTGTTGTCATGTCTACCACTTTATTGTACCTATCTCAGCAACGATTTCTTACCATTGCTTTCATTTTATAGGCTCTTTCAAGTGAATCATTTGAAAGACTTCCAGTTTTTAATAAGTCTGCATGGAGACACTACAAGACTACACCTGAAGCTGATGACTGGAGCAATCCTAGCAGTGAACCCAGGGATGCGTCTAAATACAAAGCTAATCGATAATTTACCGCCTTTGTCTCTCCTGAAGATGACTTCTGCGTTCGGTTTGAAGTCTCTGCTTTGTTCCAAAATCCTTTGAACCTTAGTAGCCAGTTACTTCCATACAAAGTCCTATCAGGGCACTGAAATTGCAGAAACAAAGTGATGTATGAAACTTAAGAAAAGCACTAAGCATTTTTGGTATAGGTGGTATTATAACAACTTTACCAAAATATACTTGGTTAGTTTGGTTTTATATTGACAAATGGGATTGCATTGTGATTGCACTTGCGTACACAACTGTATGCTGAAAGGGTATTACTTCTTAAGGCCAGTTTTTATGCACAAATAAAAATCAACAAAATCTGTAGAATCCCTGTAATAGTCAATAGCATCTTATACAGCAATATGATGTAATAGACAAATTCTAATGTAGTTGAATATGTGCTTAGAAAATCCACTCTTTGCTGCAGTTTCATATTGTGCAGTCAGTGTCATCTTTTATATAAAATCCTGTTGGGCTCTTCAGATCTTATAGCTAGTGACAATAGAAATGTATGGTTCTTAAAAGGTTTCTGTAGCTTTAAACTGATGCTTTCCCCATATTCCCAAATCCATTTGTCAAGTGCATCCAAAAATGTATATTCTTGTAAGGAATTGCAATTTTCACCTCTTAATATGCACCTTAATGTTTTACTGAATTTGCACAAAATGCCAAATGATAAATCACATGAATTATTTTAAGAAAAGATTATGTGGGGTCAGTTCTTTGCTCCATTCTTGCAAGTAACTCCCATTGATACAGAGGTGAGAGAATAAATTTTTTACATGACGTTCTTTGCCTGTCAGATACTCTTTTGCTTTGTTTTTGGGAAAGAATACCGAGAAACCAGACAGCCAGTCATGTAAATGAATTTGCCTTAAAAATGTTGATCACCTGGAACCCGATTAGTTGTAAAATGGTAAATAATTTGCAAAGTTATTTATCTATGTAGCAAAAGGCAATACTCTGGTAATTTGAATTTGTACTATATAGAGAGTTGTTGCACACTGGCTTTTGGAAAGGATTACGGTCTAAATATTATTAACTGGAAGCATTATAGAAACAATGAAGGATGATTCAAAATAGGAGATGGCTGATAAGAAGTTGATAACTTCTTCCCAGGAGAGAGAGAGTCATTAAACAACATTCTGTGAAATTGGTTGAGAGTTGCTTATGAATGTCAAGAAGCTGTATTATAGAAAGTTTCCACCAAATAATGCCTCTGATATTGTGGGTCGGTACAGTGTACTATAAAGGTTAGGCATTCTGGAAATATCCTAACTACAAAAGTAGAGGTAGAATAGGTTGTAATGACAACTGTACTTGATGGTGCCTCAGTATCTCTGTTGTGTTTTGATATTTTTTAAAAGACGTTACGAGATTTTAACTAGACAAAGCCTGTTTACTAAACTCAGCAAAATATCCCTTTGTCCTCCTGAATATTTATTTTGTAAGAATTAGCCTGTTAGATAAATAAGGAAAAAGCGAGAACTTCCCGGATATTTTTGTAAAAAACTCTAGTTTGAGTTAGAGTAATGATGTTACTTCTCACTTACATAGCACCCTTCATCCAAGGATCTCAAAGCACCTTGTAAGCAAATCCGTCTCTCAGTACCACATTTTTTAATGCGCAAATTGAGAAAAGATGAAGTCCTGATCCTGCAAACACTTCCACGTACTTGTATGGAGGTTAACCACCCGTAAAATTGTTTACAGGATTGATGGCCTATGCTAAACAGTAATCCTCCATGGTTGCAGAGACCACTGCAGAGAGAGAAAGCTGTCATTCATGTGGTTCAGCCAAATGGTCCGTTTGTCACTGAGAAAAAGTCAGTCTAGTCACTGAAGAATATTTTAAATGGCTAGAGCCTTAATTTTAAGGGACGCTTTTGACCAGAAAAACTGGTCCTGCCATCTTTCATACTTTTACAATCTCCTTCTTTTTAAGTTGTATCCTTGCTGCTGTTTGAAAGATTCCCCTCAAAAATAGATGAAAACTGGTCATACTGGGAGACTGTGAAACTGATCATACAAAAAATGGCAAAATGTAAGATTTGCTTGAAAATATAATTGAATATGAACTTCAAAGAACAGGATAAATGTATGAAGAGTGTAAAATCTTTGCAGTTATTAGGAAAAAATCATGATACGATGCATTGAGTGATTTTTAGGTCTAGACTGCTTCTGTTTGGGGAAATCTTGGCTAACTGATTATAAATGAAAATGAATAGAATAGTCCATGCACAAGAATGTTAAGGAGGAATTCCCTTTTGTGTAGCAGAAGTACATTAAGAAAATAAATGCAGAAGCCAGTGAGGTGAGAAGTGAATATATGAAGGGCAAGTATTGCGATAATGGCTGAGTCACTACTTTAACTAAAACAATGTGTTTGGTATTCAAGGCTAATCTGACTACTGAAGAGGATGGATGCTTTGGTCCTCTTTAAGCAAAGAAAGTTTCTGTCACTTGCAGAATGGCCACCAGATGCTCCTTACTGCTCTATGGAAGAGGTGTTGATGCCCTGTGCATTTTCTTCATATCCTATTACGTACTTGAAAACTCTCATCCTCTGAAATGGCTGCAATTCGCAATTTATTGTTTGGATCCTGAGCATGTCCTGATAATTCAGAGAAAGAAGATGAGAGCTGATTCTGTTCTCTTCTTTTTCCACCAGGCACTCCTATTTCCTCTGTTTTCCTGTCATCCTCTAGTTCAGCGGTTCTCAAAGTTGGTTGTTTGGCGCCCCCTTTTTGATTTGCCATGTCCTCTTACAGCCCAGGGGTATGTCCGCCGAAATGCCGCTGAATTGAACTCATCCACTTCTGGCAGACAAGAGAAGGGATGCTGTGTATTCGGCTGAAGTGGAAGTATTAAATTCGGCATTCCTCTCTTCAGCGGACGCACTCCCACGTTTGGAGCTGCCGCCGAAGCCGTCGGCAGCTCATGACCCCCCTGGAGTCGCCCCGTGACCTCCAGTTTGGGAACCACTGCTCTAGTCACTCTTGCCGAGTGCAGGGAGACCTTACTCCCACTGGTTGGTCTCCCTCTCCCTGCTCCTGAGGGAACTGTGCGCCAAAAATTAAATATTCTGTGCACAATATTTTAAAATTCTGCATATTTTATTTGTCAAAATAACACTGTATAATCACACCATTTTCAATTATTTGCTGACAAGTATTTTAAAATAAATTACCAAAGTAATTGAAAATGGTGTGATTATATTGTTATTGTGTTTGTGTTATTTTGACAATTAAAATATGCAGAACTTTGCAAAATGTAATCTTTTTAACATTTTTTGGTGCAGAATTTCCTCAAGAGTACCAGGGTTCTGTGTCGCGCAGTTTGAGTGTGGGCAGCTTGGGGGAGGTCTGGGTGCAGGGGGGAGGCCTGGGTGCACAGGGGCTTGGTGTGAGGTTCTGGGTTCAAGTGGAATGCGGGGGCTGAGGGGTGGGGTGGAGGGTCAGGGTGCAGCTGGTTGAAGCTCAGTGGGATGGGGGTCCAGGTACGGGTGGCTCCTGATGCAGGGGTTGAGGAGTTTGGAGGACTCGGTTGGGAGAGTTTCCATGGCTGGGTGGGGTGAGGGGTCACTGTACATGTAGCTGCTCCCCCATCTGCCCAATCTCCATGCATCCAGAAACACCCCCCGCTCTCAATGGTGTAGAGCTTTCTGTAGCCAGGGGAAGTTTCTGGGTCTTAATGTGACCCAGCCTTGGCTGCTCCATGCAGGAAAGGGGGACTTTGTCTCTGTCCTCTCCTCCCCCATCCCCAGCTGGACTAATGTCCCGGGGTGGCCAGGGTATCCCCAGACTACCTTCCCCCCAGTGACTTACCTCTCCCTCTTGCTGCCTGAACAGATGTGTCCGAGATGCCAGGAGGGGTGAGTGACAATTGAAGCTTCTCTTTGCTTCCCCAGAGAAACCATTTTCTGCAAGGAAGCAAAGGGATTCTTCCAAGGAGGGGTGGGGGGCATTTTTCTGCTGTGCAGCAGTTGCGCCGAATTTCCCCAGGCGTACCTCTCCCTTTCTACCTTACCTAAGCTACCAGCCTACCTACTTGCACAGAGCACACTTCTGCACCAGGTTTGACCTCCCTAACTCAAGTAATCTCTCTCTGCAGCATGTTGGCCTGAGGGAGTAGAGAGGAATTGTCAGCAGGGGGAAATATGGTAGAAGAGTTTCCCAAAGAGACAACATTGACTTACATCCTGAAAAATTAAGATCGATAGTTGTTGCAGTGTTGATCCTAGCTAGTGTATTTACAGGTTTTGCTCTTATTCAGGGGTGTCTAATGCTGTTTTCAATCTTATGAGGCCATTTGCCTCAATATCCTGTGGCACTACATTCAAAAGTTAAATGTTATGTAGTGTAAAAAATTTTCTTTTTATCCATTTCAGATTTATAGTCCCCTGACTTTATTGTATCCCCTTATCTTGAGTTAGAACAGATGTCTTCAGCACTTTGTCATTAAGAAAGACAGAGAGATTGAGCTATACATATTGTCTTCTAGATTCTTCTTGGGAATTTACAACTGACTCTGATATCCTGATTGAATTGGAGTAGTTTAACTTTTTTCTTTCTGGTGTGCTTCTTCTGGCATGTCTATCTTGAATTTAATCTGCTAACTTGTAGCTCAAATACCTAATGTTGATACTTATTGAAGTTCCTTTTAAAAGAAAAGCCATAAAACCTTGTGCTCCTTGATTCTGCTAAATTTCTCAATCTATTCTAAGGGGTCTCTGAGGGTCAGTACTTGGAGATGAAACTTTCAAGGAATAGCTAAATGCTCAGGTAAGTATTGTCTGGAAATTTCGTAGATGGTGCTGTCTTTTTTGGAGTATTTTTCCGCAGTGATCCAACATAGTACCAAAGGAATCTTATGCTGCTGCAGCTTGTGTTATCTTTTGGATAATAAATTTAAATGGAGGTCCCATCCTTCTATGGTTTTGTAGTTCCTTTCGCACTTTTTGAAGCAGTATGGATGTCTTCTCATGGATCAGTAACTCATTAAAAGATAGGATACAAAGGGTAGGAATAAATGGTCAGTTTTCACAATGGAGTGGTCAATAACTGGGTACCCCAAAGATCTGTACTGGGCCCTGTACTGCTCAACATACTCAAATGATCTTGGAAAAAGTGGTGAACAGTGAGGTGGCAAAATTTGCAGATGTCATACAGTTATGCAAGATAGTTGAGTCCAAAGCTGACTGTAAAGAGTAACAAAGGGATCTCACAAAACTGGGTGACTGGGCAACAAAATGGCAGATGAAATTGAATGTTGATAAATGCAAAGTTATGTACATTGGAGAGCATGATCCCAACTATACATACAAAATGATGGGGTCTAAATTAGCTGTTACCACCCAAGAAAAAGATTGTGAGGTCATTATGGATAGTTCTCTGAGAACATTTACTCAATGTGCAGCATAATCAAAAAAAGCTGACCATATTAGGAACCATTAGGAAAAGTATAGATAATAAGATGAAAAATATAATGGCACTGTATAATCCATTGTATGCCCACGGCTTGAATACTGCAGGTCTGGTAGCCCCATCTCAAAACAGATATATTAGAATTGGAAAAGTACAGAGAAGGGCAACACAAATGACTAATGGTCTAGAACAGATTCCGCATGAGGAAAAATTAAAAAGAGTGGGACTATTCAGCTTAGAAAAGAGACAAATGCGGAGGGATATGAGAGAGGTCTGTGAAATCATAAATGGTATGGAAAGGGTGCACAAGGAGTTATTTACCCCTACACAGAACACATGAACCAGTTGTCACTCAATGAAATTAATAATCGGCAGGTTTAAAACAAACATAAGGAAATATTTCTTCGCACAAAACACAGTCAAGCTGTGGAATTCCTTGCCAGGAGGGAATTTGTGAAGGCCAAAAATATAACTGAGTTTAAAAAAGAATTGGATAAGTTCATGGAGGATAGGTCTATCAATGCCAAGATAGTCAGGGACGCAGCCCTATGAACCTATAAACCTCTCACTGCCAGAAGCTGGCGCTGAACAATGGGATGGATTACTCAGTAAATTGCCCGTTCATTCCTTCTGAAGCATGCCATGCAGGTCACTGTTGGAAGACAGGATGCTGGGCTATGTGGACCATTGGTCTGACCCAGTATGGCCATTCTTGTTTTTATGATGTACTTCTTCGTGGTGTTGCCCGATTTTATCTCCATTTATAAATCCTGCCTGTAGCTCCAGTTAGATATTTCTTTTTAATGCCCTTAAGTGTTGTACAGAGTTCATGTTCACTATTTAGGTTGTTGCTTCAAACCTAAAGGTGACTGCATTTCAGTGGGGTGAGGTGAGATCTCACAAACCAGACAAAGCATTTGGGTGAAATCTTGGCCACATTGAAGTCAGTGGCAAAACTCCCATTGATTTCACCCTTAATGTTTCTATGAAGTGCTTTTAGATGCTTGCATCTAAGTGCTGTAAATGGCAAAGTGAGCTTGACCTGAATAATTTTGTATAAAACCCCCCTTACATTTCAGGGTCAAGTATATTTCGACAATATCCATGCCAAGTTGGCAATTGTTAGTCATTTAAGTAGTATGCATGTTTCATTGGTTGTACCAAAGATGCTGTGGTTTTGTAACAGCTCTTTGTCTCCTCTTTCTGGATATTCGCTTAAGAATTAAAATATTCTAATGTGTTTCAGTGATAAAAGACTCTTCTGAGGGAAGTTTACACTGAGGATGATTTATTTTAGTATTTAATAGGAAGAGGAGTTTATCAAAAGGTTATTAAATAAACACAGCTATTAAGGATTTAGCAACGTCACTGCTCAGTCCTGCAAACACTTAGACGTGTAACTACTCTTGAGAATAATCCTATTCAAGTCAATCTGTTTGCAGGATCAGGACCGAAACTATCAACAGTCCTTAAAATAATCTCTCTCTGTGGTGTTCCATCAAATATTTTTTCTTGACTTCATTTTTATTTTGTTTTTAATTTCATTACTAACGAAGCCTTAAAGTAGTTCAGACTGGCATAATTAAATTTGCTTCTTTCTTTTACAATTCAAAACACTTTAGGTAATATTGGTAGGACTGTATGTGTTTTACATGATGCTTTGTGTGCCACTTTGTAATGTAGCATGCCTTTTTTATTGGTTTTATTTATTTGAAAATTTCCTTTGAATTGAATACCCTAATTAAAAAGTGCCAGTTTGACAGTCCTGGAAATCAGTCCTCCATCTACAACTGCTTTAGACTATGGTCAATGGCTGTGCAAGTTTCCTCACTCTGCCCTGCCAATGTGCTTCAAACCTGTTCAGCAGCAACTGCCTTCAAATGTGAGACCCCATGTCCATTCCTTCCTTGCTCTCTCTGCTGAAACTGCTGAAATGGCATGAAATCGTTGTCAGGTGTTTTCAGGTTTATGGTGCAGATACCTATCTGATAGAATCACTTGGCATATTAAGTCACTGAAAAGTATTCATAATGGTAACTGCTGTGGGTCACTTTTTACCTGGACTGCATTAAAATTGGCATGCTTGAGAGCCAAAGCACTTTTATCATATTATTAAGCTCTTGAGGGGACATGGTTTATAATGCTGGCAAAAAACTGTTTTGAATTAGTTTGGCTATTTAAGTGTGTGTGGAGAGGGGTAGTCAACTTTTTTCAAGAAATTCTGTGGAGATGAGTTTTTGTTTGTGTTGGAATTGTTTCTAATCTAGTAACCATCTGTTTGTTGTATACACTCAATCTTCCTTCCTTGTTCCTTTTCATTGCTATCAAATAAATTTTTTTTAAAAAAAGATTACATAGTGGTGAGGCCTTTAAGGGAACTAACCAGCTGTGTAGATTTATATTAGTCAGAAGTGGCTTTTTTAGGCCTTTATTCAGCAACATACTTAAGTACATATTTAACTTAAGCACATGTTTAAATTTCTCTGACTTCATTAAAGTTAAGCAGATGGTTAAGTGAATTGCTGAATGGGGGTATTAGGTAGTTTTAGCAAGGAAACTGTAAACATACCATTAGTTTCTTCAAATTTGATGTGGACTTTACTTTTGATGTCAGAAATACTTCTGTATAGAGCCCAGGGTAACTGTGTCTCAATCAGTACTTAAATAGTTGAGTTTTTGTTAATAAAGACAGCACAGACTATCAGCCATTTTTAAATTTTCCCAAGGTATCTTGGACACAGAGGTTTGGGAGTTTAAAATGTTTTTCCCCCAAAGGATTATTTAGTAATGTCAAATCTTAGTTTCTGATTGTTTTATGTTCAGTTATATCTATGATCTGCATATAATCGATGCAACTACTGCTTTGAAAATTGCTACTCTAGTTCCATGACTTGTCAGTAGGTTTCATTCAGGTGTATTTATTTTGTAGTTACAAGGTCATCTGAGTTTTCTGAATGGATTTTTAAGGTTGAGAGTTTTAATTTTAATAAATATAGATGTGTATATATATATGCACATTGTTGCTTTCTAGGGAGCTTGTGAACACAACTCCAAAGAGTCTCATAACCTTGTCAGAAACAATTTACTTTGACAACAAGGCCTTCTCATTTTCAGTCTAAAGGAAATGTAAATTAAATTTATTTTTTACTTAACTTCTGGTGGCTCTTGTGACACTTGGAATAATTATAACTTATTATAAGGAAGCTAGAGCCTCATGCTAGCAAGTTCTACATTACACAGTTCTTTGATGAAGGCACCATACCAAGAACCTACAGCACTGCAATACTTTTGTAAAAAAATGTAGGAAACAAAACTGAATAAAATATTTGGTTTTGAGAAGGATTTTGAAACACAAGTAGGCAGAGTTGTGAATCATAAGTAAAAGGATGCCTGCTTACTAAACAGTATGAGAACTCAAGTGTATGTGTGACTCTGGCATTCTTGTAGAATTTAATAGATGCTTTACTGATGACAGCACAAATCATACTGAGTCCAGCGTTTTGAAAAAGTTTGTCACACATTCATCTGATGTCTTCATAAATCTGCTTTCCCAGGCAATCCTAGAATAACACTTGCTTTGCTCTTTTCATTTATGATCTAAAGTCAACAGCTTCTGACTGTGACTTTTATCACAGCTGTTTTTCATTTTGTGTATATCGGATGGATTGTATTTCCTGAATCAAATTTAGTTGCTGTTTCCTGGACGTATTCATAGGAGGGTGAGAGTCCCAGGTCTCTTGGCTAGGAATTGGGAAATTACTGCCTAGAATGTGTTGGTACTAATAGGCACTCCCAACACTCCCTGTTCTCACCTCAGTGTCAGTGGATTCAACTGCAGTGGTTGTTTTATCTTAAAGGGTCCTGTGGTAAATTTAAATAAAGTAAGTTGCCACCTACCAGTCAGTTGGTGAGTGTGATAGTTTGTAAATATGAAGTGCTCTTTTGAAATATCCAGAGACCATAGCAAAACTCTGATGTTGGATTCCAGAAAAAGCTGTCCTGTTACAGGGACATATACACAGTAGCATGTATATAGAAAAAACATTATCAAGGCTTATATTGAAGAACATGAAGAATTATGGTGCTTCAGTACTTGTACATGTAATACACACTCTAAACTTGATGTCCAACACTTGCTGGTGCAAGATTATTTGACTTTTGTCTCACGATCCGTTTGTTATGTGATTTTGGGTGCCCCACTGGCAACAACTTGAAGGAGTCTGTAATCTGGTGGGCCATTTCCCCAGAAGGAGAATGGAAATAAATCACCAAACCTTTTAAGGCCCTTTCCACACAATCTTCACAAAACAAAGCAAAAAAACAAATCAGCTGAGAACCACTGAGCAAATAATCTCCAGAGGCTTTGCCTGCCTCAGCCAGCCAGGGAGAGGATGTACTCTTCCCTTTATTACCCCTTTTGACCCACCTTCCCCTTCTTTTTTATATTCCACCCTGAGGAGGCATGTGCTCAGTGGGGCCTGTTAACTCTCTTAAAGACTGCAGATCCCTTACCTTGTTACCAGCCTGATTTCCAAGAAGAGCTGCATGCCAACTCTATGAAAATCAGGCTTTTTATGGTGGCTCAAACCACTAGTTGAGAGAATTGATATTTTATAAATTGATATTTATTACCCAGAAGCCCAGTGAGAATGAGGGTCCCAGTGTTAGGCATTGTGCAAATGCATATGAAGACACTTGCCCCTGAAAAGCTTGAAATTGCTGTACAATTTCACTTTTCTGGTATGTCTTTAAGACTCTTCCAAATGTTCTGCTAAAGTCTGGAAACTTGTTGGTAGACGAGACATAGTCTTTTGATCAGGGAAAGATTGATCTTGCCATTCATATAAGCAAAAGATGAGTGAATCCTAAGTGAAGCAAAAAGGGGAAGGATACCATTCTAGTATCTTTCTGTTGTTTTCACTCCTGTACATCACTGTCTGGTTCAAGCTGTTAAAAAATATTGAGATCTGAATTTACTGGGATCTGGCATGCCAGTTGCTGACTAAAGAAAGGTGAAAGGCAACTGGTGGATATTGCTGTTGCTTAAAACCATGGGTGTCCTGGGCAAACTGTAGTCTTAAGGGTCCTGTGAGCATGTTGGACAGACCAGCTGTCATTTTGCATTTGAGAAGAATCCATACAGCCACTTCTGACACTTGATTAGGTTTTGCTCAAGGATTTTTTCCCCCATGCAATAATTAAGCCATTAAAGTTTCAAAAGTGGCTTTGGGGATTTGCTGATGTACCATGACATTTGCAGGTGGGGCAGTAAAACTTGCCTTTCTGGGTGATGTGTGCATCACCATTGTATCAGAGCACCTTCAAGGCTTTTTCAATTCAAGGCTCTACAAAACGTGTAGATCCTGCAGCCATTTTAAAGAGATGATAGTACTATGTTTCATGCGATCGTAGTGACTCACCTATCTGTCAGTATTAGTGTTCTCTCTTGGTTGAATGGATACAGTGCTAGCAGTCAGTGTAGGCACTTCCCATGTATTTCATTGGGATATTGTGATTCCTTGCCAGTTTAAGTATCAGAGGGGTAGCCATGTTAAGTCTGGATCTGCATAAGCAACAGAGTCTTGTAGCGCCTTATAGACTAACCGATATTTTGGAGTATAAGCTTTCGTGGGCAAAGATCCAGTTCATCAGATGAATGTTGTGGAAATCTCCAGAGGCAGGTATAAATATGCAGGCAAGAAAGCAAGGTAAATTCAGTCAGGGAGGGCAAGGCCCACTTCCAGCAGCTGATCTGGAGGTGTGAACATCCAGGGAGGAGAAACTGCTTTTGTAGTTGGTGAGCCATTCGCAGTCTTTGTTCAGTCCTGAGCTGATAGTGTCGAATTTGCAGATGAACTGGAGCTCAGTAATTTCTCTTTGAAGTCTGGTCTTGACTTTTTTTGCTGCAAGATGGCTGTCTTTAGATCTGCTGTTGTATGTCCAGGGAGGTTGAAGTGTTCTCCTACTGGCTTTTGTATATTGTCGTTCCTACTAACTGATTTGTGTCCATTTATCCTTTTATGTAGGGATTGTCCAGTTATACCTGCCTCTGGAGATTTCCACAACAGTCATCTGATGAAGTGGGTCTTCGCCCATGAAAGCTTATACTCCAAAATATCTGTTAGTCTATAAAATGCTACAAGACTCTTTGTTGCTCTTGCCAGTTTAAGTTCCTGCACTCGAGCTGTCCAGAAGCTTGTGTGTGCCTTGTGAAATCTTGGGCTTCATGACCTATTAACAGAGCTTCTACAGTTTAAAGTTCTGCAGCTGAAAAGGACAAGTATCTGCCCCTCTTTGTGTCTAAATTGAGCCTGTAACTAGCAAAATGCTTAGAACTCTAAGCATCCTCCTCTCTGGTAAGTGATGGAAACCTCTAATGGCAACGAGTGATTTGAGTCTGCAAACTCATTCTATTATACGTGTATCTTAGTTTTAAATGTTATGCATTTTTAAAATAAAATACTTAATGTATCTGATGAAAAATTACTGACTTTGGATTTTTGATACTGTCATAGCTAAGAATTTTTCCCTCTGTGCTATAAACCCTTTTCAGAGACGTGCTAATCCAGTTTAATTAGATGTAGCTAGACTCTTGTCAGATACTGTAATTTGGAATAATTTTCAGCTATAGATGGTAATATTTTCTACTGGAATTTTTATTAAGCACTCCTGTTCAGTAATAATAAGGATGATAAAATCAACCACAGGAAGGTTAATTATTATGAGTATATAGTGGATTATTTTTCATACCTAAATTATTTTAATTTTGAAGACTGGATTTGCATGGAGAAGCATTATTGGTTGTCTTGGAATATGTTACTTACATTTGAGAAAAATAGACTTGCAAAATACTTAAAATTTCAATGTGCAGTATTTATATGTACATCTGGATAGTTTGTCTTGTCACCACATTTTTCCATAATTAAATGCTATTTCTTTTTTTCTGAGTTGTAATGTTTATTTTTGTGCATGCATCTTTGTGGCTTTAAATGTTTTTAGATACCATTGGACATTTGAACTATCAAAATAATACCAGCACTTTTCATCTTGAAATTCTCAAACCTCTTTGTAAAGTTAGGTAAGTACGGTATAATTTTCCTCATTTTGTAGAAGGAAAAATGGGGGCACAGAGGAGTTTAAATTACTTACCTAACACTTCTGGGGCAGTCTGGGATTGAAACCCAGATTCCTTGATTTCCAGCCCCTTTCTCTAACCATGCAACTAAATTACAAGAATAAACACATTGCTAGGTCTGAGGTCAGTTTCTTTTTCCTGAAGAAATATTTTTATTACCTGTAAGGAATCTGCATTGCATTTCCTCACTGCTTGCCCTGTGGCATCTCGGAGGTAGTAAGCGGTTAATTAACATAGCATTAAAATAGCAAAATCTGTCAATATGTATTATATCATGTCTGACGATAGCTGTCTTTAGAATAGAAAGCTACCAGTTACAGCAGCAATATAATCAAGATGTGTAGCTCCAGGACAGAGGATCACATCAAAGACCGAATTTATGACGCTAGTACTCCACTCCCATTACACTATTCATACATTTTTATTTTGCAAACTTCTTTAATGCAATTGTCTGGTTATTCAGTATGTGGATTTTTTCTGCCAGTGTAACCAGAAGGGTTAAATAGTAATCAGTTTTAAATATTTTGTACACCTTTTTGTCTGAAGATTTTTCTTAATAGAAAAATTAAACTTGTAAGCTGTTTGACTGTATTCTGTATTCATAGTTTCTCCTACCATTGGAGCTGTTCATTTCTGTTGGGGTTGTTGTCATTTCTCAAACCGTAGTATAAAATGAAATTAATTAATTACATTTAATCTGTTACACATTTTGATCAAAAGCATCAGCTGGGCTAGTGACTCATTCCAAGCAATTCTGTAGAAGACTGTTCCCTATCCACATTTGAGACAACCTGCTCTTGGATCTCTCATTAAACATATTCCTCCTTGTGTCTCCTGTTTTGAGGACAGTATGCACCTCATTTGCTTGTGATGGAATTAAAGTTAGCAAGGCAAAAAACTTAAATTGGTAGCTGCCAACACTTTCTTTTACTTTGCTTTTAGTCCAAGTCATTGGAAATTGTTTGGGAAAAAAAATTATGCAGTCAAATGAACATTTAATCAAGTTAAATTGGCATTGCTCTTTATAATTAAACAAGTAAATTATGTTTTCATATAGACAATCCCTTATTGTAACTTTCAATCTGACCCTTTAACATTGATAGGTCTTGCTACTTTTTGTATTACACTGGACTACTTTCAGTGGATAGGGTCACTAGTATTTTTTGTTTTTTAAAAAAGTGACACAGGTTTTCCCATGTATGTGAGGTGTGTGGGCACATTTTAGCACGCTGCACATTGTATTGTGGTATATAGACTTCTCACTAATATTCATTTCCTGTGTAAAGTTTTTTATTTTTCTGTTTTGTTTCACCTTGATCTTATGTTTGTTTTATATTAATAGACCCACTGTTCTGTAGAAGCACATTTAATACATGACTTTGGTCCATGAATGATTGTTAGATATCTAAGCTTAAGACAACTCTGTTGCTGTATAAGAGTGAGTCATTTTGTTGCAAATACACTATTTAATCTTGTATTCAGTTAGAGGAACCTATTTTATTCTTTTCTCTCTTCATTTTGTTTTTGTTCACATACCATTCTGTATGCTGAATGAGTGGTAGTTTCTGTACTCTGGATGCTGGTGAACTAAAGGTTTAATTTTTTCAGCAGGAGACCGGTGGCCTTCATTTATCTTTAAAAGAGACTGGCATCAATAACTCCTAACTTTCTGCAAGAGAGTGCCCAAAGTTTTGCTAAGTACATCAGTGTTTGAGAAGTACTGTGTATACTGCCTCATGTGTCTAAGCCAGAAAGGTTTGTTCTGTATTGTATCACACAAGTTTAACTGTTATTGCACAAACATGATATCATGCACTTGGGATCTTCAAATATGTTTCAATAAGATTCTGAATCTGCTGATATATTTAAAAGCATTAGATTTTAATAGTGCACCGTATGCTTTATTATACAAGTGGTGTTATTTGCTGAAAGTTCTTATACACAAACTGAACATCTTCATTTTAATGGGGTATGAAAAATGGGGTATGAAAAATTTGCCAGTCATAACTTACACCTAAGCAACATTTGTGGCACTGAACAATGTTACAAGTCTCCTGCTTTGAGATAAAATACCCAAATACTGAAGCAAAAGATGATCCTATTGCTTTGTCCTGGAGCTCCGTTATTTCAAGCGACTAATACACATGGAGTCACTTTGTCTGGTGATGCAGTAATGATAGCACTTGTTCACTGGGTCATCGATTGGCTGCATTCTAATTATAAAATAAACTTGTTTTGTGTGCCTACATTTGAGATCATTTTATCCATGTGATTAACAGTGAATTGATTTCCGATTTCTCTCTATTTGGGGGACCTAGGGTTTCAAAATAAAATTCCAGGCAGCCAGCCACTGAAGTAGCTGGCACCAATTTTATTGATGATTTGTATAACTAGATACAAATACTGGACCTGATCGAGCAGTCTTTTCTCATGTGAGTGGTTGAGCGGTCTCACTGAAACCTCTAGGACTATTTCATGAGAGAGAGAAATTACAAAACTTGGCCTCTTATTTGGATCACTCTTTAACTTACAATGAGTTTGTCTCTGATGAAAACTAATGTTAATTCTTACGCAGGAAAAGTCTTCTGTCACTTTGTACTTATGTACACATACAGTATGAACATTAAAAAGATCCTCCTTATTTTCTTTATTTGGAATAGCATGCACACCTGAGACCCTTCAGACAGCCAAATCAGAAAAATCAACTCAGCATAAATCACTTTGATGGTGAGGAATAGTTTTATGTTTTAAAATAAGTGTCAGATCTTGTTTGCTGCAGATTTGCATAAATGCAGTGTATTGACATTTGACTTTCTTAATTTATAAATTGCTGTGATCCAGTAAAAAAAAAAAAAGGAACTGGACTTTTAAATTGAGGACAGCAAATATTCATAAAAGTATGGAAAGGTTATGCTGCTCTTTTTCTGTGTTACTGTCAAGGTGAAAAGAAAATACAAGTTAATACATATGCACATTACATATGTTAGGACCACCTTGCCTTATTGTCACTCCAAGCGGCTAGGTGTTTGGTGATAGATTATTTATAATCTGCTTCCTATGTTTCATAAATGGATGATGGCTTTATAGTTCACAGTTAATTTTACATATTTTTAATGAAAAAATATTTTGTTTTTGGGAAACAGGATTAGAAAAAAATATGGAACAGGTAAAAATGTTTCCATAAATTGTGCAGCAGACCATAAACTTATTCTAACACTGCTGTTTCTGGATTAAGTTGAAACAGGCACATCTCTGCTAGGAACAGAATGTGTTCTTCTAATTCACTGTGCAGCTTGGTGATTGTGTATATGCGGAATTTTCCTCTTCGTGTTTTACCCTCTTATATGCTTAAAAACACGAGGATCATTATTTTGAGGTAATAGACCATTTGAGTTCATCTGCTTTCTTGAACCGCTGAAGGCTTAGTTTAAAGCTAGATTTTTTGTGAACCAAAAGATTGCATCTTATAACATATACATTCTTGGTGTGTGCTGTAAGGACAAAGTTTCCCAGCATTTGCATTTCAAGTTCGTGCCAAAAGTGGTTTCCCGCTTTCACCTCAACCAACCTATAGACTTGCCTGCTTTCTTTCTGAAGCTGCACACCTCAGCAGAGGAAGGGTACCTACACTCCTTCCAAGTCTGTAGGGCCCTGGGTTTTTACTTGCTGGGGACAAAGCTGTTCAGGAAGTCTCCTAAACTATCTGTCACTATTGCAAAAAGTATTAAGGGGCAGGACTTCTCCACTCAGGGAATTTTGAAGTAGGTTTTGGGGTACGCTATGCTCGCTTACCAAGTACAGGGACTGCTTCCATCCCTTGGGGTACAATGCCATTCTATGAGAGCACACGCATCAACTCCAGCCACACTTCACAAAGTGACACTCGCAGACGTATGGAGGGCAGCCAGGTGGAGTTCGATACACACCTTCTCTTCCCATTATTCCCTGGTGGAAGACTTTGACAGATGCCTCGTTCAGTGCAGCTGTCCTCTGTTCCATGGTTCCATCATCTTCCTTGCATCCTCCTCCTAGCCAGGTACTGCTTATCAGTCACCCTCAACTGAATACAACAGAGGCCATCACTTGAAGAGGAGGAGGTTACTTACCTATATCTGGAGGTTCTTTAAGATGTGTGGTCCCTATCTATATACCACTACCTGTCCTCCCTTCCCTCCACTGTGGCTCTGTAGTGGATTTGCGGTGGTGAAGGAACTGAGAGCGCAGTCAGCCCATCCCACTTTTATCATCTTGGGAAAACCTATAAGGTGGCACAATACGCTGACCAATGGACACTACTCCTTTCAAAAGCTCTGGCTCCAGGCACATCTAGAAGAACCTCCTGTCACAGGTAAATAACCTCCTCTTTGTTATAGGGCTTTCCGTTCACTCCTTCCCCTGCTTCTTGTCATGCAGACAGAAGTCCAAAGTGCAAGCAATTGGATGTTTATGGGGGTTAATGCCAAACAAATATATCTATAGTTCTACACACTAGCAGAATCTGTTTCCCAGTGTCCATTCCCAGCTCTGACACCACAGAGTCTTTACCCCATATCCCCATTCCAACACTGCAGAGCCTTGCCTATGTCCCCGTTCCCCATTCCCTAGAGCCACCAGGATGACTTTCAAACCAATTTAGAGCATTTCAGTATAAAATGCAGAGGACAGAAAGGAAAGGGGATAACTGGAGGAAACACAACTTAAGACAATTTGAGCAGGAGAAAGGAAGGGAAATGGGGGGGTGGAGGTGAATAAGAAACAGGTGACTGTTAGCCAACCCTGCAGTCCTTACATAGGTTGCAGTTTTGCCTATCTTAAGGAAATCTTGCTTGAGTGAAGACAGCAGGATTGGGGCCATATTAACATGAAAGAAGTAATGAAAAGATGCAGAAGGAGAATGTAACAGAAGATGAAAAAGAGAGCAGACAGAGCAGCAAGGGGAGATCAGGCTGGCTCTATGCCTAGAATTCATTAAAATAATCATATACTTTGGAAATGGCAAAAAGCCCTGTTAGATCATTGAGTCTGTACCCCTGCCAATTCAGGATTGCTCCTTGCAGTATGCCATCTCATGTTTGACTACTTTAGTTTGAAATGTTCGTCTCCTGATATTCAGCTAAAATTTTCCTTGTGTGACTTTCTGCCTATCAATACCCTCTTGCATTACTCTAAATATTTCCTTTCTTTCATTGGTACTCAGTTCTTCAAATATTTGTGAATGGTCATTAATGTCCCCACATAATTGTCACCTACATGTTATATGTGTTTAGCTCATCTTTAAAATGTGTCTTGGTAAGTTAAACCAACCAGTCTGTGTATATTAGATTAGGTATGTATGTATAAACAGGCATTTAAACACAGACACTATTATGCAAGTATACAGACTAAACACTGGGTTCTAGATGTTTTCACGTCAGAGTTATGTGGAAAAGAGCTCTCTCCTTGTTCCTTTGTGATATGATCTCTGCTTGTTCAGACAAATTGTTAATCTTACACACCACACTGTTACTCATCTCTTCAATACATGCTTTTTCCTATTACGATTTCCAGGTTTCTACCTCCTATGGGAATGTTTCATTTTATCCACCTCGCCCCACACTATTAATACACACGTTGCACTAATTTAAGCTAACCAGTTTTAAAATAGACTTATACCAGCTCAAGCTTCTGTGCAAACACTCTTTTAAAAGTTTACAATTGGTTTATGTCTCATTAACTTATCTTGGTACCTGGCTGAAACTGGAGGAGATAATTGATATATGTTGGGGCACTAGATAGTCCTCAGTGTCTTTTAATTTCAAGATTGTTCTCACTGGGGTTTGCAACACTTCTCAGTTATACATGAACAGGGATAAGAATGCAGCCTGTTGTCTTCAAAACGTCAGTAACGAGTAAATGGCATTTGTGTGACAAATGTATTGAGCAATTAAAGAGTGCAGCTCCCTCTCCTAGAGCTGGGTTGGCTCTAAAGGGCTCCCATGAGTCAAAGTAATACACATTATTTTGGTCACCACTGTTAGCAGACTTAAGTCAACACATACAGGAAGCAGATCTGTTGAGTAAAAGTAATTATGAAGGGTTTTTTAAATCCATCCTATCCTGGGGAAAAGCTTGTGTAATCAACACTGATTCTGGTGGGGACTTGTGCCTTTAAATCATTTTTCTCCATCATTATCAATTATTTTTAAAATCCTTACATTTTATGCTCTAAAATAAAAATAACTCCAGCTAATACAGGCTTAGCTCTTCTCTGCAGCTTCCACCCTCCGCTACGCTCAGGGACAGCTAGGACTGTCAGAAGAATGTTTCATCTGCAACTGCTAAAGTGAATTTAAGATCAAAGAAGAAAAACAGTGAAAGTGGGGTCATGAGATGTTTGACTAATTTTTAGAAGAGAAAGGGAAAGTCAAAAGTGCCGTGGTGTTTAGAGCTGCAGCCAGGCCAAAACTTTTTCCTCTTGAGGCTTTAAATAATGCTAGTTTCGCCCAGCAGTACCCGCGTGCCTCCACTGTGAAAGCTAGCAGTAGGGAGAGGAAAATCAGGATCAAAAGTGAAAGTTAAGGCAAAGCACAGCTCAAAGGTTCTACTGTGCCTGGGCAAAGGCTAAGGAAGGCCTGAAGCTGATCGGCTATGATGCTGCAGCCTAGGTGAATACCAACATCTAGGCCCTAGCAGACAGAACCCTATTGATTTTGAGTAAAACTGAAAAACCAGAAGGGTGAAAATGGTGGACACATGGAGCCCGTGGCACCTAGTTAGCGAAGCCCACGGCTTCAGCCAGTGTGTAATTGTTTATAGACCAAAGAACTGGTTGATGGCAGCCATTAATGCCTTCAAGCATAACACCGCCTCCTACCCCAGCTCTGTCCTCCCACCCTTTTAAAATGTTGACACTGAATGATTTCTCTCTCAGACCGAAAGAAGTGGGGAATAAGGGTGCACACAGAGCTCTGACATGGGTGGAATTGGACATGTGGAGCATCCACCGGTGAAGGCACAATGGTGGCATACATGGAGCCCCTTGGTTGATGGAAAGAATGGTAGGGGAGGAGAGGGATACAGAATCCCTTGCGTGTGGGAAATGGGGGAAGGGGGAAATAAAGCACCTGGTACGAGGAGAGGATATGCACAGAAGGGTGGCACAGGTTCTGGAAGTTCCTGAAAGAAATGCAAAGGGATGGGAGAGTCGTGCACAGAGAGCTTATGTGGAGGAATGTAAGGAGCCCCCCTGGTGTACGCAATCTGCTTGGCCTACGGAAACATCTGTGTGAGCCTCTAGTTTAGAAAACACGGCGTTCGCTAAATGTAATTGAATTTTCTTGTGGATTGCAGCCCTCCAATTCAGCAAGGTACTTGTGAGCGTTTAGTTTGAAGTATGTAAGCAGTCCCATTGACTTCAAAGTTAAGCACATGCTGAAATACTTTGCTGAATCAGGGCCTGCAGTGAGAGGGGAATGAAGAAGAAGCTGTAATAAAGGGTGTGGGGAGGAAAGGGAGTAGGGGAGATATCTATTTCAAAACCAGCAACCAAAGATCCTCCAAAATCCAGCTAAGAGCAAGCACCCTTGGCCCAACGCCCGTGGTGGTGAACTTGACAAAGGAAGGAAAGAGTCTTGTATATGGAAACTAACTTTTCCATGTCTACACTAAGGGTAGGGACTGATTCTTGAATATAAATACCCAGATGTTTAGGAATTGTATTTTAAATTCATTGCACCTGTAGTCTATCAGATGGTTTGGGTTCAGAATAAGTAGAAGTTAAGTTTGGAGCCTAAGTAGAGGAATATGGAAAACTGAAGATGCTAGTGTGAGCAGTTAAAGGTAAATTGGAGAAAGTGCATTATGGGACAGTCAGAGTTAGTAAAGACATGACCATTATGGTTTCGTTATAACTAGTTCAAGCGAGGTTTTCAATCAGTGTTTTTGAGAATTGTGAATGTTTTATTAAAATGCTATCTATTATTGATCACATGGGAAGGACATTGATGCAGATGTTAATTTAAATATATATAATATAAAGAGCCAATAAGGTTGTGGAAATGTAATTATGACAAAGGAGAGTTTAATGTTAGTGTTATGAAGTATAAAAAGTAGCTTTGCTAATTCCATAGGAGTTCTAATTAACATGGGGGGGGGGACGTGTTCCAGGATTATAAGGTTGTACAGTACTTCATTCTCGTCAGTGGACTGATCACTCTGATGCACCAATTCATCTTTGAGTGTGAGTATTTGTGTATGTGGTAACTACATGTCTGTATGCCTAACTAATCATCTTCCTTTGAATAATGTTCAATTGTATCACTAAAATGTTGCCTAGTTGTCCTCTCTAAATACATTTACAGTAACTTTCTATAACTGACCTAGAAGTTTGAACCTGAAAGCGAAGTTGAGTTTTATTGCACCCTTTAACACCTTAATATTAATTAGGAGTTAATTAAAAGGTTACACACATCCTAATTCTGGGTGCCTTCTAACAGCAGCACTAATGTAGCAGAAAGAGAGTAAAATCCTGTTTTCTACCCTTTGATTAATTATATAGCTAATGTATAAGAGAGGGCTGCTCCCTGGCCTGAAGAGCTTAGGGACCAGCTGGGACAAGACAAAACACAGGTCAGTGGTGCAGGTGAGGGAAGAAGCAACACTGAAGACAGCCACACAGCACAAACCTCTAGGAGAAATGGATCTGAAGGTGATGAAGGCAGGTGCTTGGTGTACAGGAAACACAAGACATACACTGCAAAGCTGGAAGTGGGAGGTAGGTTGGTGAGGAGCTGCTAGGAGACACGATTGGGAGATGGATGAGTTAGCAGCAGGGGCTTGGATAGGTCCGAGTGGCTAGCTGTGCTGCTTTTCAGCTCATTTAGTATCATGGCTGTAGAGAGAGGGGATATCCACAATAGGGCCCCTGGGGTTAGAACATGGGCTTGAGGTTACCCAAGAACGTTCCTGTAATGACTGGCAGAGCTGTAGTAAAATAAAGATGGCAAGCTGTGCTCTCTGTTGTATTTCATTTATTTTCCCCAGGGAGCTTGGGCTTATAAATAGGAACACAATAAAGCAACACTTGTTAAAAATCAAAAAATGAACCCCAGCGATGACCAAAAAGTGCAAATCACCATCTGTATGTCCAGAGATGGTGAGGAGGTTGGCTGTCTTTTCTGTGTGTGGTGATTGGGCATGGAGGGTGGTATCCATACCCAGAGAACAGGCGCTTGGGCTTAGTCTTCTCCCAAACGCAGACCAGACGTCCAGTACAGGTATATATGGCTTTGTCACTCGGTAAACCACACACGATTCTGGGAGCAATAGCTAAGCTTAAAATGAGGTCATTCTGATGAGTGCCTCCCATGTTTCCTATTACTGGGCAAGCAGGTTAATTTTCCTCCAAAACTTTGCTGAAGAGAGGGCATTATTTTAACAAAAATCCCACCAACCCTGACAGCCTCAATCCCATTTGGACAGGGCTCCTTGCTATAAACAGCACCGTGAAGAGCAGGCTGTTCTCATATGTTGAGGGGTGGTTTGTGATGGAAAAACTGAGACATGGAGAAATCAGAAGAACAAATAAGCCCCCCCTAGGGATGAAATTACAGTACCTGGTTGCATAAGGTGGACAGGAAGGTTTTAATCACACCATCCTCTCTCACAGGGCAAGTGGCAGCAGGACACTGTGGCCATCTTGTCATTCTCACTCTCACTAGACTAGTGAAAGAAGCAGTGAGTGCCCTAGTACCATGATAGCTGCTTGTTGTTGCAACGCTCTAAAGGGACTGATGGTGTCTCCAGAAAACCAGTTACTCAGCAAGGACGTCTCTCCTGGAGACAGAGTCAGATAAGGGCCTGGCTGAGGTTGCATATGAAAAATCAGCTATGCCCTGCTGGGTGGATAAAGGAATACTTGGCTATTAGGGAAAAAACACAGGGCTGGCCTGGGGACCTGGTTCTAGAGTCCTTCAGTGGCCCACCTGGAAATTGCTGAGGGTGAGGCTCATTATCAATAATCTCTAACTCTGCAGGACAAAGGAATGCAGCCCGTGGGTAAATTGCTGCCAGTACCTTGCTGTACGTGAACAGACACCGTACATTTACACACCAACTCCTATTTCACAAACTCCTATTCTTGGTGCCTCTCTGAAATGTTACTACTAGTCTGTTCTTCATGGGCTGAAGCAAAGTTCTCTTCTCTTGCTCATTGCTATCATCCTTTTTAATCCCTCTGCCTCCCTCTTCTCCCCACTGGAGCTGTGTTGTCCTGTCTGTACAGGAAACCAACAAAATGAAGAAGACTGAAATCTACAGTCACTTTCACACTGTGATGTGCTCGCAGCACGAAGGAAGCAAGTGGAGCAGTTGGCTTTTGGCTACTGTTGTCCATGCCATCCTTTGTGCTGGCTGCTGTGCAGGCTGCAAATTGGAATTTATTGCAGCTTTAGTATGCCCTGCGGGTTTGGTGCCCGAACCGCTCAGTGGACTGGATGGAGAAACGTGACATGCCAGCATAAGAACACAGGTCGGTCCAGTGCAGCAGCCTCTAGAGCAGTGGTCCCCAAACTTTTTACCTTGCACCCCCCTTTGGGGCCAGGAGTGGGGGATATGGACAGGAGTAAGGGGGCTGAGGTGAGGACCATAGCTAGGGGTGGGAGTGGAGCTGGGTAGTTGCCCCCCCAGGGGGGCATGTTCCTCCATGTCCCCCCCCAGGGGGGCATGTTTCACAGTTTGGGGACCCCTGCTGTAAAGGTGGATGGAGCAGATCATCTCTCTGTAGTGCTGCCTGACCAGTTTCTAATATTTTCCAGGTTGGGAGGAACGTGGGAGTCTTATGGGAGGTAGTTCAGCCAACCACAGAGCTTCATATCATACAATCCAACTGCCACCCCTCCCAGTGGTTGCTGATCTGGTGAAGATGGAGTATGAAGTAAGTCTCATCTCAGGCTGAGCTGAGAGGCTGGTGCTTTCAACACAATCATGTGAAAAGGAGGAGAACATTTCTTAAAGTTGATGTGGCTCCATTAGGGATATGAGGCTGCTCTGAGGGAAGGAGGGGAAAAAACCAGCATCCAATTCTATGTATAAAGTTTCATTATTTTCCAGTTCGGCTCCCCATGTTTGAATATATTGAAGGCAGTTGCCAGCAGGCAGCTAACCTGGATCCCAGCCTGGGAATGCATCTCCATGTGTATGCGTGCATGTACTGTATACCTGTCTGTAAAGAGCATACAGTGTGTATATGCTTTTGTCTTATTTAGAGATATGCCAAACGTTTTAAGGTTAATCTGATTGATACATGGGATGGGCAGAAACGCTGTTGCATAGACAGTCGGTTGATAACTCACATCTCCAAAGGTGTGGTGGTCCCAGGAGAAATGTGGCTGAAGGGCTTTGGTTCCTGTATATTCTTAAGGTGATCATTAAAGTAGCCCAATCCTTTAAAATAGGTTTTCCCCAGACAAGAAATCCCAGCTAGAACATTCACTGTCCTACGCTGCAGCCTTCAAATCAATGTCACAAAGAAAAACAGAACATAACAGGTGGCTTCTGAGGCACTAGGAACAAGGAGTGAGATTTGCTATAGCAAATGGGATTCACACTATATTTTCCTTTGCACCTGCCCGGACAGAGGCCTGGTCAGCAAACATTTATTAAACTCAGTCTGTCCAATGCGTCTCCAGTGCTGACTGGCCAGATCCCCATTGCACTGGCCTGGTTGAGTTTTTTGGTGGCTTTTTTTTATTTTGAAAGAAAAAAACACATTTCCTGTACTGAAGACGCTTTTTGCTGCTGTGACGAGAGTCCTCATCGCGCTGGCAGGGCTCATGTTTAGTAGAGTGATCAGAGAACAAATGTGAAAAATCAGGGCACATTTTTTTCCGAAGGTGGAGGGGGCGGAGTACAGACGCCTATATAAGATCAAGTCCCTAATGTTGTCAGGTCACCCTAGGTGCATGCAGAGTCCAGAAGTGGCTAAACTGTTTCTTCCCACAGTGCTGCTGCTGTGCACACGCTCACTCGGTCTAGCTCAGGGGCTGACTGTTCCCATGCAGTGCAAATTCCCCGAGGTTCTTATCTGGCCCTAGCAGCAGCACGTAGTGACTCGTGACAGGTACTTACTCCAAGGTCACGGGTCAGTTAGTTGTCCAGGTGTGTCTGAGCCCCAAGTGGAAATGAGGTGGGGGTGAGCTGTTCTTGAGATCTCGTCCCCTGCAATGCACCACTCTCCTTGCAATGCCTTTTCCTACAGTGCACTCGCCTCTGTCACAAACAGCTGTATATAGTTCCTCTCCTCCCAGCCACCGGCAGGGTTATACGAGTGGTGGTAACTTTGTTTTATTGTTTATTTTCCTTTACTTCTCATCCTCATCTCCTTCACTCATGCTGCTGATGGAGGCCGAGGCTGCTTTCGGAGAGGAAGGGGGTGAGGCTTTACTGAACACCCAGGGGGAGGGTGGCGATGGAGAGCGGCCGCGTGTAGGGCTGCTGGTTGGACTCTGCCTCGGCGACGAGGCCTGGAGCATTCGGCCACTTCGCTCCTGAAACATCTGTTTCTGAAAAGCAGTTTGAAAAAGAGGCTGCGTGAGTCAGGCACAACAATGAAGGGGCTTGGGTGCTGTGAGGCCAGTTGGGGACAGTTACCTGTGTAAGGGGAGAGAGTCTTTGGCCTTCAGGAAAGGGAGAGGATTAAGAGGCATTTCTGCTCTGAAATATGGCCAGTCAAAATGGCACCCTGGAGTCCCCTGTGTTGTTGCCTCTCACTCGTTCTGGGCAAATGCTCACACTTAACGCGCCAAATGGTTTTGGTGCCCAGCAAATTGGTGTGGATGCAAAAGTGCTGCTGGGAGCTTTCCAGCCCCCCACACGTTCTGCAGGTCTCTGAGGGGACACTGGAGGCAGAATTTAGTTAACAGTTCAGTTCTTGGGCGAGCGAGAATAGACTCCGTTTCACTCTCACTTAGCTGGGCTGGCTCCACTGTACCAATAGGAGTCAAAGTCAGAGAAATATAAAGCCGGACTGGGCAATCCTGGTGGTTATTCACAGAGTCATCTCTGGGGTAGGACAAATCAGGGCAACCACTCCGGGCCCTGCGCTTTGAGGGGCCACCTAGGCCAGGACAATTGGCCGGCACGGTCGGTCCCAAAACTGATAGGTCAGTCCTGAAAGTGACTGATTCATCACTTCTGCCCCTTCACCCCGGGACGGCCCTGGTTATTCACATCTGAAGTCAATGGGACTGTGCTTATGTGACGTGTGTACAAACCGGCCTTTACTTTATTGTTATAGCCAGCAGACATGACTCTGGATACACGTATGGGGTGAAATCCTGACCTTATTCAAGTCAGTGGGAGGTTCTCCATTGACTTCACCCATGGAATGGCTCTTTTGAGGAAAAAAAAAAAGGTCACATTTTGAGTTGGTCACTTTTCAGAGCAGCAATGTACTGTTAAGTTTGTTACAAAGGAGGTGTGGGGCTTAGCCTTCAAGGTGGCATGGGGAAGGTGCTGTCTGGGCTGCTGTCATTGAACTGTATTGGTAATTCTTTCAACAGCGTCCAGCTGGGCTGGGCTCTTGTTCGGTGCAAAATGTAGGTCAGGTGTGACCGTGTGTGAGCTAACAAATTGTAACCAACAAGTTTCTAAACAGACGCATAGGCAGAGTTGACACTTTTGACAGTAGTGGTAAGTCTTGGCCACTCCTGGGCTTCCTTCTAGGATTGGACCACAACCCACTAGCATAATTTGGAAGGCGTTAAACCCTGTTTACACCATTGTTTAGAAAGATGTTAGTTAAAATGTGTTTGCTCATACCTGCTCTGTTCTTGTGCAGACTAGAAATATAGGGCAAGTGGTTGCTTGCAGCCAGAGTTCTAATGAAAAGAATAAGGCCTTATCTACCTGCAAAAGTTGCACCACACACCTGCTAAACTGGTGCAAACTCTTATTTTTGGCTAAAGAACCTAAATAAGCCGAGTTTAAGCCAAAATAAGTGTGTCCACCCAGCCTTTGGCACCAATTTAACCAACGTGATTTAAAAGCACACCCTAAATTGGTGCCCCAAGGCTTCCTCCTCCAGAGTATTTCCATGTAAGATAAGTAGAGTCCTTTCTAGCTAGAGCAAGGCAAGGCCTTGTCAGTCAGCTCTTGTCCAACAAAACTGTGTGACTTGCCCTCTGCCAACTAGCCACAACTTCATCTGGTTCTGTTAAGCTTTTGGGTCATGTTTTGTCTCACGAAGCTGGTTTTCTCTCTGTCCAAACTCTGAGCCCTTTTTGCTCCCAGAACTTCCCCTGGCCGGAGCTGGGCAATCATCTCCATCTGAATCCTGCTCTACCCTCTCATGGCTGGCTTCCACTGTTGAAGATGGAGATATGTCCCACTCCTGCTCAGTGCTAGAGTTCCAGTTCTGTGCCTGTTGAATACCATCTGGGTCTACACACCTAACCATAACACACACAACCCATACAAATACAGGCCAGAAATCTTAACATAAACCTGTGGATTTCATTTTGTATTCCTTTAAAGAGGAATCACTGGCAAGGTGTGTTATGATTTGTTTTTTATTTTAACTTTCCTTTGAAATATACAGTACTTGCCAGTGCTGGAGGCAGGAAAGGGTTAGATGATTGAATGGCCTGCTCTAATATGGCACATCATATGTTTCTAGTGCCATGCATGGCCTCATAGCTGAAGTACGGGAATACAGGAGATCATCTATTTCAGTTCTCCCCCAGACTTCTTGTGTGATTGAGGAATTTATATAGTCACTCTATGGCTCTATTCTCTATCAGGGATAACAATACTTCTCTATTAGACCAGTCATAGGGCTATGAGAAGGATAAATCTATACATGTATGAGGTGCTCACATACTATAACAATTAGCATGATTAAAAAAACCATAAGTAGCTCATGTGCTGTGCAATGTTTGGAACATACACTTTGCTGAGTATTTTCTGCTTTTCTTTTCCTCTTGGAGGACCCAGGAATTCCATGATTTTTCTCAATTTGATTTTTTCCCCACAAGTTATCAAATCCTTGTACTCTGGTGGCCTCCTTTCTAGCCAAGAAGGTTGGATGGCTTCCTCTGGAGCTCATCAGGTCTACTACAAGAGCAGCCGGAAGTATTGCTGAAATGAATGGAAGACCCTTTTGACCTCTGGGGACTAAGCTAGTTTCTTTCACCGTGCTCCTGGTTGCTACTGGGCCAGGGAGTGAAGTATCAAACCAGAATAACAAATGTGAATTAACTCCAGAGCCCCCCTACCAACCCTTATATTTTACCTTCTATTTGACTAGAACTCTGAAAATTATTTAGCTATTATCAACTTAATGTCACACTACATCTTCAGCTGCAAAACCAAATGGCAGGAGAAGATACAATCTCTCAGTAAATTCAACTTCAGCACGATATTCAGGATGGTATCCCTACCTCCGCTCTGCCCTCATGTGTCTATACTCCTGTCCTGCTCTCTAGGTTTGAATTATTCAATGCTTTGTAAATCTCCTGGGCTAGCAGGAAGTTCTTGCTCTTTGCAGTAGCTTCCAGCTGCCTAAGTAGAGGACTGGTTCGGGCAAGAAAGGGTTAATAATGCTACTAGTCCAGCGCTATCAGAATGTAATCAATGCTGGCAATGTTCCCAAGCTTGTAGCAGCATCACAGTCACTGGCAGTAGCAGTTTCAGTGGTGGGTTTTAGTGTGGAGGGTTAAGAGAAGAAAGTCGTGGTCTGACTCTCTAAAGCATTAGTGCTAGTGGTACAAGAGTCTTTGTTGGATTTAGGAAGTTCTATGGGGCTGTGCAAAAGTTGCATTTACTGTGTATGGAAGTCTTGTTTTCTTTACAAACTAAAAGTGACCAGGTAAAGAACCAAAGCAGTGGAAAACTCCCTCTGAAGGTCTGCAGCTGCTGCTATTTGAACTTCTGATTCTACAATACAATATGGACATAGTGGGGTCATATGTGGGCTTCAGGGTCCAGATTGAAAATATATTGTGCACTAAATGTGGGATCCTGGATTTTGATTAGACTGACCATAAACTGTGGCAGTATGACTGACTTCAGGCTCTGGCCAGTCAAACATATTCCCAACAACGATCAGGATTGCTCTCCAAAAGCTGAGACGTTCCAGTTGGGGAACTGAGCAGGTTGCTCTTTAAACTAGTTTCCTGTAATGTTGCTCTATTTCTGAGGCCTTTTGTAAACACTTTTATTTTCTAAAAACATGGACCTTTTGAACATCTTTCTTCAAATAGCACAGTTCAGCCCAGAGTGCCAGAGGATGTTACAGTCACACCTGCCAGCAGGTTTGTGCAGGGAACTTGCTCATTATCTGCTTTACATTGTACCACACTACACAAGTGTGAGGTTGCAAGACAGCTTTTGGTGTGACTCTTTTTCTGTAGTTTCATATCACATTCACCATTATTGTATCACGGAACCTCTGAGACTGTCTGAATGAAATAAACCATCTTGGTGTATAAAACCATCTTGGGGAACAAATTCTCAAATGAATTCTATCCATCCTTTGTAATTTTGAAAAACAGTATTTTTTGCAGAAATTGTACATGAAATTGACCTTGTCCAGAAATTATATATGATTTAAGTGGGTTGCTCCACCCTTAGCTTATCTTTTAGAAAAGGGATGTGAGCACAAAGTGTATTATTTCACAAATAGTAATTATAATAATAGCATATTAATGGAATGCAAATTACTGATCTAGGAATATAACATGCTTATAACTATTCCTGGACTTTTAATATCAACATTCAAAGCAACATTAACTAACTAACACTGATGTGGCAAATTAATGTTAATCACGGTTTTGATGCTAATAGCAGCTTATCATTATTTAAAAAAAACAAACTTTCAGTTGCCAGGCTGAAGATGATTTTTGAAAACACCTCAGTTCACTGTCACGACCGGTTTCCTTAGTACAATGCCAGCTCAGATTTCACTCTTCACCAGACACTTTTATGGGACTTTGCTCTGCAAATGTCTCTGCATAAAATTACATCCGGTTTCCCACTCTGCATCTGCCATTCTAAATCAGAGGGCCAACAAATGTTCTTTAGCAGGAATTTTAGCCAAGTGCTAAAGGAATTTCAGTCTATAAAAATGTCTAATGTTTAAGATAAAGTATTTCTCAATGGTACTTTTTCTAGTGCTTAGAGCAGGGAACTGAGTCAAGGCCCTCGCCTCTATTCCTACCTCAGCCAGTGACTCGGAGCATGGCCTAGTATAGTGCAGATGCCACTTATCTTGGCAAAGCAGTTTTGCCAGTAATGCTTATTCTAGCCACATGAAATAAACTCTATTGCAAAAGCACTTATTTGCTGGTATAACTGCTTCTGCACTAGGGGTTTTTGCTGGCACAGCTGCAACGGTCAGCTCGCAACTCTTCATATCCCTGATCAACAGAGCTATGTTGGCAAAAGTTTGTAGTGGAGACCCAGCCTTAGGTACTTTATCTAACTAGTAAGACCCGCTCCCTGTTCTGAACAGCTTACAGTCCAGTTTTAGACATGCCACACTAAATTAGAGTAACAAATGTGGGGAATGAAGGAAAGGGTAGGCTCAGAGGTGCAATAATAGAGTCACATGCATACACCTTGCTGGTGCCACTCTTTCATTCTGCATTTGTAAAACAGCTACAATACAACATGTCCATCTCACAGGGGAGTTGTGAAGCTTAATTAATGAATGCTTGCAAAAGCCACTAGCAATGCGAATCAGTAAGTTGTAAGTGTATGTTGTTATTCCGTTCTATAAAAAGCAACAACAAAAGAAAATATTTAATTTGTTCATAGTTAGTTTTCGCAAATCATTCCTGCTTCAAGTCTGTATTAAATCTGTTTCCTCCACTGTAAAATGAGGATAATAATACTGCCCTCTTTTGTAAATGACTCTGATTTCTAGTGATGATAAGGTCTATGGCAGACCGAGGTATTATTAGTATTAAACTTTTTAAGCTGACTGGTTTGCATTCATTTGTGCTTCCTCGCAAAATGTAACCCACAAAAAATTAAAGGCTTGCATGTGTTGTCAGCCACTTGACCCACTTTGAATTGAATGGAAGCTGCATGACTAAATCCTAATGAACCTTTGAATGAGCCCACATTCTCCAGGGGGCATTCTGGTGGGCCGCTTGCTGGTTATGTACACTGCTGCCCACAGTTCCTTTGCAGTTTGCCAATGGGAAGCCTGTGGTTGAATGAGTCCTTTGTTCATCAGCCTCTGCAGAACACTTACACACATGCATAACCTAAGGCATGTAAGTACATTCATGCTAAAAATTATACATGTGTGTAAGGGCTTTGCTGGGTCAGGGTATAGAACCCTTTGAACAAAATGTAAGATCATGGGTTTGGTTAGAAAATACTCAATAATACCTTAATAATAACTCCTGTGTCAACGCTGATTGCTTTTACATTACTATTGAGTTTTGCAACTAATTCCAATGTAACATAAAACCTGGGAGAGTAAGAAGATAGATTTCTAGGTGTGGTGTGGGATGCAGTCTTTCAGGATTCTACTCCTGATTGTTTCACTAACTCACTGGGTGATTTTGTGTGACTCAGTTAACCCCTCTGTACTTCAGTCTCCCCATCTGTAAAATGAGAACTGTAAATAATATTACTATGACCACCTTTGGGAAGTGCCATGAGATCTCTGGACAAACGTGGCTGGGTCAATTGTTCACAAAAAGAAGTGACTTACAAAAGTGCATCTTCAAGATTGGCCTAAAATGTGTATCTCTCTGCAGGCACCCCTATGAGTTTGATTATTAGGGTCTGAAATAATTTCTCAGCATAAATTTACAGTTGACTACAGCATGACCATTTTATATTTATTCTGCTATTTTAAAATATTGCCAAATTCAGATTTTTAATGTTTTCCGGTCTCTCTATTGCCATTTTCTGGAGTATAAGCTCTCCCTGATATAGGTGCATAACTCCTCTTTATGATGATGGTGATGGTGGGGAGAGGGAGGGAATAGGCCTCAGTGTACAAATGTACAATGTGTCTGTTAAGACACCATACTACGTAATGCAGTCTTACCCTGTCACATACTTGGGCACTACATAATGTTGGTATTGCCTTTTAAAAATACAAATGCAGAAATTGGCCTGAAAAAGACATTGGAAGTGGGAGACGTATTGGATGAAATGAATGGAATTGGCACTGACCTGCTAGACTGGCTTCCAAAACAAAGTCTGCAGCAAAATAACTTGCTATGGGTCTGTGTTAAGAAAGGAATAAATCAAAGGCAGACAGAATTCCTGGAATGAAGTACCTACCCAAGCTCCGTCGGGTCCAAACAGCTCTAAAAAGTTGCCAATGAACTCTCTGGACTTCTCTTCCCATTTCTGAATGAGGTCATGGCTCTTCTCTTCCACCTTATTAACAAATTCTTTTGATTTTTCCTCTACATTTTTCACTTTTTCTTTCATTTTGTCTACCTGGTTCTGAAAGCGATATTTCTTTTCCTGTTTGAAAAGTATGTGTGGACAGACAACAAAATTATCAAGTGGGTTTGGGGAAAGAAGAAAGCTTGTTATTTGTGCTTAAATACACAGGGCTTTTTCTGACTACTATCGTGTAATATTTGAATATGTAAGTGTATGGATGTTCTGAAAATATCTATCATTTAGTGCTTAGAATGTGTGTTGTTCCCCAGCAGAAAAACAAAGCACTAGATATATTAAAATAAGGTGCTCTTTAAAAATAATGTCGATTCAGTATTGGTGCAAGTAAAGAACTGGTACTCCAGGCCTGTAGCAGGCAACATGCAAATATCCTCACATTCTTTTGCCAGTGTATCCCAATACTGGTTTGCAGCCCTGATGCTATCCCAGTCCAAGGTATTTCCTATGAAGAGATCTCTTCACAATAGAAGATAATCTTCATGATTGGGGTTTTGGATAATCAGAGGTCCCCTGGTTATACCTGAGAGAAGTATCTAGGCCAGAAAGCTAGCTGACCAAACAGTTGAGGAGTGGAGGGAAAGAAGGGACTGATCAAGGCCCAGAGATCTGCTCAGCTCATCAGAAAAGAAAAAGAAATAGACTGTCAGAGCTGCTAAGTGCCTCAGATTCAAAGCTTTAGTCTTGAAAAGCTTCTAAACTCCTCAGAATTATACCCAGTCATGTGGGACTGAAGCTCTGTCTCCGGAGATCTTATGTGCTCTGTAGGAGCAGAGCTTCAGCCAGTTCATAACCAACTTTTGGCGGCCTGGGAACTTCAGTTAACTGGAATTTGAGTAAATCTGGATTACACAGTAATTAACTAACTAATTTTCCTCCAAGACAAATGTTCTTTAGCTCCACTATGGTAGCTTAGCCTATAAAAATGCAGTTTTGGTTGGAGAAGTGGGAGTGTACATTTGGCATCTTATGACTCAAGAGAATCTACTTTTTATGTGTAGCCAGAGTTGTATTTTCTTTGCTGGTCTCGTTAGCACTGCAGTTAGGTGAGTGTGAGATGGATTTTATTCTAGCTCAAACATCATCTGTAGAATTGTTGAAGTCCAGTTGCAGAATCTTTATTAGCAGTGAGGAAGAACAAGCCAGAAAATACACAGCTTGGCTTCCAGCTTCCAGTTTGAGTTTTCAGAGATGGCATTCAGAAACCTTTTTGTAAACCTGTTAATTAATCTGATATGAGAAGGAATCATTGGGATCTTGATTTTTCAAATGTGGCCATGCAAATGCATACACCAAAATATGTGAGCATTCACACACCTGATTTACATGCACAATTCCCACACTGCAGATGCAAATTAGTATTTGTGCTTCTGGTGCAGCTAGTTGGTCATCTGCATGCATAAATATCCAATCTGAGAAGGCATTACACAATGGTAAGTATGTAAATTAGATGCGCACACACATGCACCTGAACTTTTAAAAATTAGCACCATGGGACAATGAAGAAAGAGCTCTATGATGCCATTTTAGAGTTACTTTCAGAGTTGACGTGTGCGTCAAAGTTTACAAGTTCTTAAATATACCCATACTTTTACTAAGCCATTTTTATGCTAAACATTTAATGGAAGTAGCACTTTATCTTAAACTCCGAATGTTAGCTCCTCAAAGCTGTAGGTGTCACAGAAATTCAAACCAACACAGGAGCATTTGTTTTGCAGCTTAGTAGGACTAGCCAAAGAGGCTAAGTCAGGATAACCCCACCACCCCAAACCCCACAGTTACATAGGCAACCAAGCTTTAATTTAGGAACACCAGCATTTTGATATTCTACTTGCACCCTTTTATCTGGTTCGAAACACTAGAAGCCCTTGGAGAAGAGCAGAGCTTCCCTGTTAAACTACTGTAATTCTATGCCAGCAGGGACTGCAGAATGCATCGGGCTCGTCTGCACTACAGACCTTGCAGCAGCACCGCTGTAAGGTCTCCCATGAAGCCACTCTTTGCCAGCCTGAGAGAGTTCTCTCAGAGGCATAATTAAATCGCCCCCCAACAAGCAGCAGTAGCTATGTTAGCAGGAGAGCAACCTAGTGCTGTCCACACCGGTGCTTCTGTCGCTGTAATTTATGTTGTTCGGGGGGGGGGGGTGTTTTTTCACACCCCTGACTGACAAAAGTGATAGTGTGGCCATAGCCTTAGTCTCTAGAAGTTGGGTGAAGAAAATGCTGCATGTGCTATGCAACAGTAATACTTCTGAGCAGTTAAGGAATGGATTTGATGAGCTCAAAAGCAAATTCACACCTGGTGTTCCTCTGTCTGAATGATGGCTGCATTATGGATCCTCCTGTGTAGATAGTTACAGCAGGGAAAATATGGGGAAGCCTCTAGGTCTACAACAAGGATACACAAGATGCCCTCATTTCCACCTTAAACATGAACACAGAAACCAGAAATACAGTAGACTTGGACTGAGAATGAAGGTTCAGAGGGAAAATCTAAGGATCCCAAGTGTCTGCCTAATTTGGAGTGACCGATGAATCTTGTGTCGCTACCTGAATTAAATTAGTGAACCCCTTCATTATGTGCCATATACAGCTCAGTCAGGAGGGAAATATAAGAGCCCAGTGCTCCAAAATGAAATGAAATATGAAACAAAGAGAAGGAAAATGCCTTCATCTGTGTTTCCAACTCCAGCTGAGAGGTGGACAAAAACCATAGACTGTCTCTGTGATTTAGTGAGTCTCAAGTACGGGAGAATTGTGCCACTCAGCCTGTCATTCCTTGGCTGGAGAAAGGGCCAGATTTACAAAGGTACTTAGGTGCCTAAAGAGACAGACAGGCATGTAGTGGGACCAGAGCTTAATTTGTAATGAAAGAGGTGGTGGGGCTCAAGCAGTTGTTTTACTTTTTACTGTTGCGGCAAGCTCAGAAGTGCTGGGGCTATGAGCCACCATGCTCAGCCCTGGCAAACCTTGACACAAATTAACCACTGAGCGGGACGTACCAAAGGGCCTAATCCAGACAGGTGCCTAACTCCCATTGCAAGCCACAGGGTCTAATCCAACACACACACAGCCTGTCCTCATTGCTTAGAAGATATTTAAGGGGGCACTGTCCTCTTCAAAATAACACGTCTGTCTGAAATAAATGTGTTTGCTGTCGGAATAAGTAACACTTCAGATTACTGTAAATGAAAATTTGGAGGGAGAAAAATCTTTTCCCCCGTTGCCCACTTTGTGACCTGGTATCACTTTATTTACAGTTTCCCCTGTTGGTCATACGGCTCTTTGAAACAGCAAAAGGGGGGATAGATTTTTTTTTTAAAAAAAAAAAAGTAGGAAAATATAATTGCCATCCCACAAAAATTGGCAGTGGGATTCAGGGACAGGTGTAAGACTTGACAATATTTTTGACTCTTTTTTTTTTCAAAATTGGCTAGATTTCTGATAAAGTGAGGGCTAATGAAATAAATACACATAACAAATAAAAAGGAAAAGTACATTTTGTGATGTATTGTCCTTCCTTTAAAATTCTTCCTCATTAACTAGCTATAGTCATTCACAACGTCCTTTTGTAATCTGGCACAGAGCAGAGAAGCTTTTCAGCACTGTCTCTTTCATCGGGCTACACTGCTAAAACTTGAAAGAGAAAATGGAGGAAGGAAAATTTAAGTTTCCTTCACCTCTTTACCCCTTTTCCTGGACAGTACAGAGAGTTCTGTCATTAGAAGCTGCTTAATTTGAAATACTGCATCCTCCAGAGCAATCCTCTGCAACCTCTGAGCTTTTATACTGGCTCTCTAATTCATTCTGTTCTGTTTAGGTTTTGTGTCATGTTATATGACTTGACACACGGCTCTCTGACTTCTGCAATACCTGTTAAAACAGAGGCTCACCACAGATTTCCTTTTTCCCCCCCTGGGCTTACTTTGGACCCTTTAAGTTTATTTAAACATCCTTTTTTAAATGTAATTGCTTTGTAGAGGAAGAAAATTGATAATGATGCTTGTGCTTTCTATACCTTTTCCTTCTGATCTCTGACATTTGGGCACATCACAGCAACAGTAAGGAAATGAAGTCAAACTGCAGGCTGCTTTTTGGAGAGCCCGTGACTGTCTTCCTTACATGACTGGAACCCTTTTTTTAGCGGCAATGTTATTAAATTAGCAGCAGCTCCATGAGAAATGTGCAGTAGTTTGGAAACACAATGGGAAATTGGGAGCATTGGCTTTACTTAAAGAGGTACAGTTTCCAAAAACAATGCCAAATCATATATGTGAAGTGGATACTTGCAAGAACTTCTTAAAAATAAATCCCAAACCTACCAGTGTTCATTTTTCCCAGGTAGTTTTAATCAACTCCTGCTCTGTTCCACCTCCCATTTCAAAAGCACAAGAGGAAAATTAGTGTATCTTAACCCTGACTCTGAGGCTGGGCTTCTAATGGAAACCCTATTGGAAGAAGAAAAAGAGAATATGTGCTTACTTACATTTATAAAACTAACATTCAGCTCTTTGGCAGTATATCCTCTTTGGAGATTGCGTCGGGCATAGACATCATAGTCCCGTACAATTCTAGTAATGATGTCTGATGTTGAGATACCTTCAGTTCTCTGTGTTGGTACAAACATTCCTGGTGAAAGTGGAAAGCAAAGAGTGATGAATGACATGACGAGACATCACAGTAGTAGCAGGGATGCATATTTTAGCATGAATGCTCCTGTGGTTAAGGTGTGTAAATGGGAGCTGAGAGGTATCCAGTGAAATTCTGAAGCTAATGGGAGTTTTGCCATTAATTTCAATGGGCCCAGGATTTCACCCATGTGTTCTAATCCTGGGTCTGCCACTGATTTCCTGTATGACCTTGGAGAAGTCATTAAGTTGCCTTGTGCTTCATTTTTTCAGCCCATAAAACTTGGATAATATTTGCCAGCAGCTGGTGTTATTGTGAGGTTTGAGAAACCTGTGGGCACAGCACTGATTCCAGCTACAAATAATGGCCGTTAAAAAAAATAATTGTAAAGGCGTTTTCTGCTCCCTTTCTAACCAAATGTACCTGAGAAAGCTAACTGAGGTCAGGGGAAGAGTGCAGTACACAAATCTACCAGTAACCCTTTGTGATTGGGACTGGCCTTTGAAACCTGACCTAGTTTATGTGACTTAAGTGAAGAGAGAGTTTCAGTTTCTTGTCAGAACTTGTCTCACACCTCTGTTTTATAGCAATGGTGAAATGAGTGATGCTCCATGCAGCAGCCCCAGGATTGCTATATTAGCTCTGTCAGCGCTGGACAAAGACTGATTAGTAATAATGCTGTAATGTTTGAGTAATATGCTGTTAATCTGTTCATTTTTGACAATGTGAATTCCTCAAAGAATCAACACATAACTAACCTATTGGCCATGGCATATTGTGTGTTCTCCTTTGTTCCCAACCCTCAGAGGTTGTGAATCTGTTACAGCGCCCAGTTTGGCAGCCTGGCCCTTTAGCTCAATCCTAGAGGCTCATGCTTTTAGCTC
This sequence comes from Dermatemys mawii, assembly GCA_007922305.1. Lineage (NCBI taxonomy): Eukaryota > Metazoa > Chordata > Testudines > Dermatemydidae > Dermatemys > Dermatemys mawii. The sequence continues at coordinate 3,863 of ML677364.1, read as the reverse complement.
ACTACCAGGGAATAGTTATCAAACACAGTGAGCCTTTCATTTAACACATTCAAATTACCAGATAGTAGATTCTGAGGCCCTAGGAAATTTGAGAGAGAGGTGCACACATTGATGTAGGCTGGGAAGAGAGAAAAGTCTCACGTGTCTGAAACAGTCTGCTCCCGAGACCTGTGGGAGGAAGGTTTAATTGCTTCCCTCTTCTGTAGTCTTCATTGTATTATGATAGTGGCTCACAGTAAAGAGGCTTTTGACATCATAATGGTTTAAATTTTTCTCAAAGGGCCCAATCCAGCTCCCATTAAAGACAAATACAAAGAGTCCCATTCACTTCAGAGTTGGACCGGATCCACTGCCTCTGAAGCCACAGATCACACGGCAAATCATTTGTCTGACATGGAGGAGACACAGGTGCAAGAGAGCAGACTCCACAGATCTAGTGAGTCAGCGAGCATCACAACAGTAACAGAAGCCAGCAAGGCATGTAAAGGATTGATTTTGTAAAATAGATTTAGGATGTAGAAAAAGAGCAACATCCTATCATGATAACTTTCATTGAGAATGGCAGGTGGAATATCCTGTCAGCTGTCTGACTTCAAGGTGGCATGTGAAGGGGGGGAAATGGGTTTGTGTCCTTTATTTTTGTTGCTTTATGATGTATAAAGAAAGCTTGAAAATTGTTTGTTCCCTCCGCCCCCCTCCCACTGATGTTTGTAATAGAAATTGAGGCCTTCTCTGCTTATATTCCACAGCAGACTCTGGCTGAACATACCTAGGATAGAGGCAGGCCAGTGTGGATCTCCCAATGCAGATCTAGTTTACCTGGGTACTGATTAGCTGCTATGGTGCTGGATACTATAGAAATAAACAGTTTTTGAAATATATTTAAATATCCTTTTGCTAAAGAAAAGCAGAGGGGAAAACTGCTGGGAAATAAAATAAACTCAGGGCTTGGATAAAAGTTGACTTTCCTACAGCAATGGGAACTTTGCCCATGCTGCATATTGGTCAAATTTTCAAAAGAGCTCAACTTGCTCTCAGTAGGAACGCTTCGGTGTTCAGCACTTTAGAAAATCCAGCTAGACATTTAGGTGCCTGAATGGGATCTGAGCTCTTCTGAAAACCTGGCCGTTTGTATTTGTACATGCTATGCTCACCAAAACTATGCTAAAAGAACAGTACTGAGGTTAAAAAGTCAAGCGCTCAAAAGTTAGGAAATGTCAGAATTAGTGTCGTCTGTTCAATCTTAATTCAAATCTCTTGTTCCATTGAGATGGTTCAATTCCTATGAAATTCTGCCAGGTTTTCAACAGAAGCCTTTCTGCCAGGCAGGTTTTGGAACCTTTCTGGTTTCCTGCCACCTCTCCCACTGGCTCCTCAGCAGCGGTGTGGTGGACTGACAGGGAGCTGAGACCCTGGGTGCCCCAGCTCTCAGTTCCTCAGCAATCCAGGCTTCCAGGCTCCCCAGCATGTCAGATTTCAAGTCCCTGCTCGAAAGCAGAGGGGCACAAGAGCTTCTCAGAGAAACGGTCACCAGAATGTATGAACATGGGCAAAACAACATGTATTTCCCTTGCATTTTTCTTGGAAAACGCCAAACTGTTTTGGCTGAAATGCTTCCAAAAATTCAGCCTGAGGTGGATACCTTGCATGGAAAGCTTCAGCCCAAATGATTATGGTTTGACAAAGTTATAAAGCAGCCAAAACCATGGTCTTACAATGGGAAGTGTCAGGCAACATTCATAGTAGGTGGTGCTTCGAGTTCTGCCTAGAATATCATTGTGTAATGTATTGTATAATTTTAACAGCATGCCCATCCAAATCCATACTCGCCCATTAGCTGACAAACTAAACAGCAAGGGGAAAAAAGGGAAAAACAAGATTATAAGTGGCCTTGATTCAATATTGGATTATGCCTATGGCTACAAGGCCCTGGTGGTGAAAAGTCAGTCTTAGGAGGAGTGGGGACTGCACTGGCACAGCCACCAGTGACCCTGGAGATGGCCAACACAGCCCCAAAGAGCACAGGGCAGTCAAGGACCAGATATGGCTAGGACAGCTGGCGGGCACACTGATTTAGTGTACTCTGGTGGGAAAGAGCTACCAACTCCTCATCAGTTACAACATGCCCTGGCAGAATCCAGTAAGGCCACCAAACTGAGTCCATGATGGACTAAGGAAAGGAGCAAATCCCATACCCTGGGACTCTGCACTGAAAACACCTAGGCCAGGTCTACACTAATGGCTGGATTGGCGGGTAGAGATCGATCTATTGAGGATCGATTTATCGTGTCTCATCAAGACACAATAAATCGATCCCCAAAGTCGACTCCGGAACTCCAGCTCACCAAAAGGTGCAAGGCAGAGTCGACGAGGGAGCCCGCTGCCACCGTGAGGATGGCAGGTAAGTCGACCTAAGATGTGTCGACTTCAGCTACGCTATTCACGTAGCTGAAGTTGCGTATCTCAGGTCGACCCTCCCCACTAGTGTAGACTTGGCCTTAGGCACCTATCCTCACACCCCAGGAACAAAAGTTATGCTCAGCTGGTCTCAGTTGTTACCACAGGCATTGAGGAAGAGGCAGGGCTTGATTCTTCACTGCCTTACACCTGTGCAAAGTGGCTGAAAAGTGTCAGCAGATCAGATTAATCCACTCACTTACACCAGCAATGTGTTTTACACCTGCAAATGTAAATGGCGGGAGGCAGTGGAGAATCAAGTCCGCTTTCTCTGTGGCAAGAGCAGTTACTATTTGCTCCATTTAAAATTAAGGTTCCTTTCTGTTTTATAGGTTTGAGCTGCATGATGGTTGGAGAGGGAATGCGAAAGGGGCTCACACTCAAAGTAAGACATGAACAAACTCCTTTTTCACTTATCCTAAGGACGCTTTATATTCCTTTAAGGCTCTCTTGCAGTGCCAAAGTCATGTAACGGGGGCCTTGGTGTAAATGCGTCTTTGGTCCCTAATGATTTTTAACTGCTGACTGTACTTTTTCCCCATAATAGGAATCACATTTGTGGGCCAGAATACAGCTGCACCTTAGCCTGGGGAAAACAGATGAGTGAATGTTTCCCATGGTACTCTAGGTACATGGGAAGTGAACTCCTTTTGCGGAATTTCAGTACTGCTCACAAACCCAAACAGGAATGTTTGCTGGCAAACCAAATGACTTCCAGAAGGCTACAGTTGTAACCTATTTTTGTTTATTCAGCCCTGGGCATCACTGGTGGTTTCAAGATGTGAACCTTTCTGCTGAAGTCAGCAGCACTTATTTATTGACAGGCCAAGACGGGATAGGCACTTATATCTGTTTACCCCCTCCAGAGGGTGTGGTTACAAGGCAGTAACATACGTAGATGGGCTTTAAATACAAGCTGAAATGGAGAGCATTAAAACATAAAATCGCCCTCACCTGCTTCTTTTATGTGCTTGTAAACGTCGTCCGAGCCAGCAGAGGAGTATGGAATGTCATCATGGGCTACAAAATCAATCTGCAAAAGATACAGGAGACGAAACAATCAGATACAGCCATCAGGGAATCTGCTTTGGTTTTGGAAGGGCAGTTTCTTTTCTGAACTGCGTCTGCCTGCCTTTGAAAGTGTCTTGAAAGAACTCTGTTCTTATTTGGTGGATCTCACTTGCCATGGCATCAAGAAGATAACATGCACTTCACTTATATTGTAGCCTTGGGAGTTAGACTTTAACTATATGATATGTGATGGGGCAAGGCCAGATGGCTATAGGAAAGTGCTAAAGAATAGATATGTTAGTCTCAGGCTAAACAAATCCCTGGTACCAATGGAACCTTCTAGAAAGTAGTAGAAACAGCTAGCCTGATTGGGACACCTGAAGCCAATCAGGGAC
>ML677363.1:26440678-26569993 GCA_007922305.1 Dermatemys mawii | reverse complement strand
TTTGTCCATTTCTTAAAATGTGGAACCCAGAAATCGTGCACAGGTGATGTCTCACCACTGCCAAGCAGAGCAGTACAATCACCTTCTGGGTTTTACTAGAACACTCCAGTTAATGCGACACAGAACGATAGAGGCTTTTTGCAACTACATCATACAGTTGGTTCATATTCAACTTGTGATCCACTGTTGCCACCAGATTGTTTTCAGCAGTACTACTGCCTAGATAGTTAGTCCCCATTTTATATTTGTGTGATTGATTTTTTTTCCTTTGTAAGTGTAGTACTTGTCTTCATTGAATTCCTAAGTGTAGCACTTGTCTTCCTAAGTGTTGCACTTGTCTTCACTGAATTTCATCCTGTTGAGTTCAGACTAACTATCCAATTTGTCAAGGTCACCTTGAATTCTAATCCTGTCATCAAAAATACTTTCAACCCCTCCAACGTTGGTGTCATCTGCAAAGTTTTTAAGCATATTATCCACTACACTATCTAAGTCATTACTGATAATGTTGACTTGCACAGATCTCGTGTAGGACCTCACTAGATATATCCCCCCAGTTCAACAGGAAACCATCGATGACTACTCTTTGAATATGGTCTTTCAACAAGTTTTGTACTCATATTAGTGTTTCAGCTGGACCACATTTCCCTAGCTTTCTCAAGAGCCTGTCATGAGGGACTGTATCAAAAGCCAATCAAGCTATATTACTTCTACCACTTCTTTCCATCCACAAGGCCAGCAGTTCCATGAAAAAATGAAATTGGGTTGGTTTGGCATGATTTGTTCTTGACAGGTATTGAAGTTAAGCTGACTCATCTATAATTCTCCAAATCATCCTTGTTCCCTTTTTAAAGACGGGACCTCTCCCATCCTCCATGAATTCTCAAAAATAATTGCTAAGGGCTTCAAGATTCCTTCAGTTATTTTCTTAAGTACCCTCTGGTGAATTTTGTTGGGCCATGGTGACTTGAATGCATCAATTATCTTGTGATCTGTGCTGGGAAGTTTGGTTTTGAACATTCAGAAAGAGCAGCTCAGTCTTGGGAGGAAATGTCCTATTAGGAAACAAATATTTTATGTTCCCTTTGTTCAAACATGATGAACCCCAGGTATGATAGTATAAATGCTCCCTAGCCCTCCATAAGGCTTCTGCTGGAGTAGCCTTATGAGACTGGAAGTGATGTCCTGGTTATGAAATTCAAGGACTTAAGAATAATGCTATCAAAGTCAGATAAAGGTCAAGGAGAATTGCCAAGGATAATACCATTCCTGTCTCCTTTCTTATACTTCCTTGGGGTCATGAAAAACAACAGTAATATGGTGGATGTGAAATTTTTGCAAACTACAGCAAAAACAATAGTTTTGTTGTATGCCTGGAACAATGAACTAAAAAGGCGGTGTCTCCTATAAGGTATTTTATCACCTGGACACAAAAAATGTTTTACATGTAATGAGCACGCTTCATAAAACCAGTGAATAAAAGAAGACTGGAAGGCAGCCTTCCACTTCATTCAAGAAACTAGTGAAAAAATATCCAGATGGTAAGGAAAGAAAAGGGAGAAGAGGATGAAAAGGAGATGATTATTATGGCTGAGATATTCAATTCCCTTTTGAATTCTGCCATTAGCCAAGAAAATAAGGAGAAATAAACATTAGGAATTAATTATGGGATTGTGAACATATCTGCCAGCTCCTGTTTCTGCAGCTTAAATAAGGGTTTGTGCTACAGAGTACTTGAGGGCCAAATCAGAAGTGAAATTAGTAGATCCTATTCTATTAGCAATTAAATTACATTAGCTGTGAATTTGGCCCATGGTCCCTGGATGCTTGGATTAAACTGCTGTACATTACTCTATTTGGAAGATATGTGTTACTGTTTTGATAGTACAACATTTGATTATTCCCCTGTATTTTTGTCAATTTTTTCAGAGTACTGTTAATATGAGTGTGATGCATAACAACTTCCTAACTAACACAAATCCATTGAAATTTGGCTATATGAACATCTGGGGAATAGGAAGCCAACAGATTACAAATGTTACCGTCACTTATGATGGCCAGACACATGTGATTACTAACTTTACCAGTAACCAAGAAAATCAGGTAGGTGAAAAATTTAAATGTTTTGGTTACAATAGAAATTCTAAAGTCTATTAATCTCCTTGTTCTCAGCTACTGTTATAATAAACGCTTTCTTTTCAGTCTATACTTTTCTGTGTATTCTCAATTTATGCATCTTAATGAATGTTCCAATAATGTAAAATGCTGGATATAAAGATATTCATTTGAGATTGAAACTGCATTGTTAAATCTCCCTGTTATGCCAAAGCAGTGCAAATAAGCTCTTCCAAGCAGGGACTGTCGGTTTTCATTTTGCACACTCCTATGCATAGCGTCAAGACTTACATAATGAATTACATCTCAGAAAAATCTACATTAGAGAAAGTAAAGAAATGTCAGAATTAAGGCTGATCCCACAACCTTAATTCAACCCTCTTTTTATCTGCATTATGGTAGGCCTTTTAATTACAGAATCACATATTGGTTTTCTACAGGTCCCCAGCCTCATTCACTAACTATATTCACTAACCAATAATAGTTAGTTATTCAATATTTCTCTTTAAGCCTCCATATTCAGTGTGTGCCCTCAGGCCTATTTAAAGTACACCACCCAAACTCTGCTCTGAACGCAAGATTATTTATTTCCTCATGGCATTGCTGTGGTGCTGTCACCATGGTATTTGTGGGCCCAGCATCACACACAAATTTTGTGACAGAGAAGAATAGATAAGAGTCCAGTTCCTCAAGGAGGGAGTTGCCTCCCCAGCACTTCTCCAAATCTGACCCCAGGTATCTCAAACTGGACATTCAAAAAATGGAGGATTTTAGTGGCTCACTGAAAATGTTTGTTTAGGTGATGACCAGCATCACACAGGAATTCAGCATGCGAGACAGGGACAGAATCAACTTTTCCAGGATGACACGGAGCTACTTTAGCCATGGAACCATCCTTTCCCTTCCTGCAGTCTCCTGCCTAAACACCTTCAAATCTGCAATTCTGCAACAAATGATGCAGAAAGTCTGCAGACTACAGCCTCATTCACATATAACCCTGATTAATTCCAATAGCACCATGTATCTTGTGCACGGAATGAGGCAGAGTCCTGTGGGGGGAAAAATGTGTGATCTTGTTGTCAGACTGTATCATAATGCAGGTGTACAAGTGGGCTGAATTAAAGCAGTCTTAATTCTGTCATTCCCTAACTTTTTAGTGCTGGACTTTGCAACCTAAAGATTTTGGGATAATATTATATAAAGAATAGGTTAATATGGTTCTTTGGATATAATTGACTAACTTCAAGCAAGCAAACAAACAAATTGGAAAGACAGAAAATCCATTATGTGGACTCATATGGCCTATAATTTGGATCATCAGCAGGGCTTGGATCTTTTGATCATTGGATTATTTTAGCTCACGGCGTAATTGTAGCAGTAATAGGCTCTTGTCCTCTTTTATCAACTAGTCACTAAGGAGGGGGTGATGCATATGCTTTGCCAGTGGATTTCACAGGTATTTGCTGATAGCAAAAAAATTTAGAGACTCAAAGAATCCTGGGTTTGATTCCAGATTCTGTAGGGGATTGTATTTTAGTGGATATAAAGTCTGCTGCTTCTGTGCCGATAGTCTCTCTACTTCTATTCACCCCAACTGTGGACTCTTGTCTCCATCTTCTCCTATAGACTTACCCATCCTGGTTCCTGATTCCCTGCATCCCCACCTACTGTTCCCACCTCTCTCCTCAGTCTGTCTCCTCTCCTTTCTGGCTCCTTCTGCTCTGCTCCTTATCTAGCCCCTTTTTCTCCCCAGCTCCTACAGAGGCTCAGGTATTAAAACACACATTCAAGGTTGGTAACTACCCCTTATTTAGATTTATTTGTGTTCAAATGATATCCTTGATTTAAGGCCCTGATTCAGGAAAGCACTTTAATTTTTTTAAAGCATGTCTTTAATTTTGAACACATGTTTAGTGTTTTCCTTAAGTAGGCACTAAATAAATCAAAGCTATTTGTTTTTCCTTTTAAAAAACACTTTCCCTCATATTAGAGATTAATAAAAAAAGAAAGTAGAATTCCAGGCCTTACCCTTAGCTTCATTTGTCTAGGTCTAGTATTCACCAACCCATTTTCTACACAGTGACTGCTAGGTAGCATGTTTCGTTGTTTATACCAGGCTGCTCTTGCTTCCTCTACAAGTTTTCATTTGATTCCTTTAATCTAATACGTCTCACAACTGAGCTAAACTCTCTTTCAGCTCCTTCTTTTCTCATTTTCACTGACAGCCTTTGCTGCCTTCTGTTCACCCTCTGCTGCTATCAGTCATGAGAAAATGCTTTTAAGGGTTCTACCCTCTCCATCTCTTGAACTACCTTTAAAAAACGAAATATTTTCATGCCACCTCTATAGACTATAATTTAAAATGGATCTAATCTTTCCTGCTCTCTACTTTTTTATAACTAGAGACATTTTCAAATGAAAATTGAGAGATCCTATCCTTTAGGGATAACCTAATCTCTCTCACCCTCTTCCCATATAACATTTCAAGCAATAAATAAAGTTCTCATGACTTTGAGAACTTACCCACAGCACAGAGGCAGTTTCGAAGAGTTTTAATTAAAGCTAAGCATTTATTTAGGTTACAGTGTCCTATCTTCAACTTGAATAGAATCATTTCTTTTCTTGTGTTTAATCTTTGATCATCTACCTACCTTTGAACTTGGATGACTATCCTTTCCTTGTCCCATTTCTGCTGTCCCTCTTGCATAACTTTAACCTTGTAAAACACAATAGAATTCCACACAGGTAGGGCAACCTTTTTCAAACAGGATGTTTTTACTTGCTGTGTTATTGAATATAGCCAGTGGTACAGGAACCTGGAATACAATGGTGCACTAAAGGTATAAATTTTCTAATTAAAATACCTTAAGGAGAAAGAGAGACAACTTCTGAACTTAACTCTGATCTTCTAAACTGCTTATTACTTAAAATGAAAAGTCAATTAGGCTGCTATTGAATACCTACATTCCTATCTAAAATTGAATATTAAGCCATAACTAATACTGTTTGGAATGATGTTGTAGCGGTGTTGGTTCCAGGATATGAGAGAGAGAAGGTGGGTGAGGAAATATAGTTTATTGGAACAACTTCTATTGGTGAAAAATACATGCTTTCAAGCAACAAAGGGTTCCACTTCAGGTCAATAGAAAAGTTCTGTATAACTTGAAAGCTTGTCTCTTTCACCAATAGAGGTTGCTCCAGTAAAAAATATTACCTCACCTACCTTATGCTGGCAGTTCAGTAGGAAATCTGTTTAAATGATTAGTTATCCTGTGTAATTTTGACATATGTAAACTTTAAAACAAACAAAAAAATCTTTTGAAAACTTAAGCCTTTTTGGTTCATTAGAAAGCTATATCCTTTCCTAGTCTCTTCCATAATAAGTAATTTACACAACATACAATACTCAGTCATGTCTTTTAGACAAGGTCCTGCAATGATCTCCAACAGGGCATAACCAAAATGGAGCCCTGAGTGAAAACACATGTCAATAGACCAAGGACTAGTTCCACAAAGGGGTCTTAGACTCAGTGTTTCATTACCTGATATTTAGGTACCCTACAGTCTAGTGGACTCTATAGCCCCAAGTTAGGTCCCCATGCTCCCTATACAATGCATTGGAAAAGTTAGGTGCTGTAGAATGGGATCTACAAAAGCCAGGAAACTGAATGGAGAACCACCTAAGCTAGCCTGTCAGAAATGCTGATGAGAAGGGTGAGCAATTAGACTCCCTCTTGCCCCAGAAAGGGAGCTATGTATTTAAGTCCAGGTTGGAGGGAGGTGCCACCCTCTGCTTTGGATTCTCAGCTCTGAACTCTCTCCTGGAAGTAGCTGCCATAGCCATTTCTCACCAAAAAGGAGGAGGAAATAATGGTGCCCCCTGTACCTTTAGCCAGTGGTTGCCACTCACCCAGGATGAGGGAGACTCAGGTTCAATTCCCTCCTCTGCTTTATATAGAGAAAGGAATTGAATTTTTGAGCCTCCACCTCCTCCCCCCTCCACCAGGTGAGTGCTCCAACCATTGGCCCATGGGGTATTCTGGGATGGATTTCTCCCAATCTCTCCTGTTGAAGTCATTCCACTGTGTATAACAGAGAGTCACTGGGCCAGAGAAAGTGTGAGGATGAGGCTCTCAGGTGAGACTTGGGAGACCAAGGTGCAAGTGAGCTAGGCAGGAAAATGCCTCGTTTAAGAATCCTGTTGGGACTTAGGGTTTGTCTACACTACCCACCAGATCAGCGGGTAGCGATCAATCCATTGGGGATCAATTTATCATGTCAATCCACCCCTGATAGTTCTCCCATCGACTCCTGTACTCCACCACTGCAAGAGGCACAAGCGGAGTTGATGGGGGAGCGGCAGCAGTCTCACCACAGTGAAGACGCCATGATAAGTGGATCTAAGCACGTTGACTTCAGCAATGTTATTCTCATAGCTGAAGTTGCATATCTTAGATCGATCCCTGCCCATAGTGTAGACCAGGCCTTCAGCACGAGCTGGGAGTCAGGCTTCTAGACTGAGACATCTGTGCTTATGTTCACTGACAGATCTTTAAATACTTAAGACACTTTACTAATAAAAATGGAGGCACTGAAGGGAGTTTACCAGTGGAAATCTAGGTGCATGGGGACTTCAGACTAAAGCGGCAGCTGGAGGGTTTTTTTGAAGAACTAAAATTTAGATTTTGGTTCCTAAAGTGACAGGCTGGTCACTTAAAATCCCTTTGTGGATCTAGCCCCAAATCCCTAAGAATGACTGGGCTGGGCTATCCTCCATTGTGATTTGTTATTATATACTCATACCGGTTTTCTTCTTTTGGCCTCTCCTCTACTTTCAGGTGCTACAAATTGATTTTACTGAGAAAATATTCAGCATTGAAAAATTTACACAACTTACATGGACAACAAGCAATTAACCATCTTTGGACAAGAGGCAATTTTAAAGCATCTCCAGAGGCATATTTTCATCAGCTGTTGTATTTTGTTCAGCTATACTAATAGCAAAAAGACAAAGAAATACAAAAGGTCTATTTTACATAATACTGCACTAAGACATGTAATTTTGCCTGTGCCACTTAATTCTGACATGATCAGTAGAGATGTCTGCTTAGCTTGCTCACATGGATAGGAGCTGATTTTTGAACATACATGTCATATTAATGAAAACATAAAACAAGATTTCTCTAAGATCTTTTGATGAGTAATAAAGAGAGCTCAATTTTTGCAAGTTATTGAGATGGAGAAAAAAGCCAGTGAAATATAATAGGACACTATGAAAATGTTCTTTACCTTGCCATTTTTAAATTTCTATATGCATTGTTTTATACAATACAGTACACTTTTATGATAATTTATCCTACTGTGTGCAAAAGAACTGATGTTATGAAGTTATTATGCATTGAAAAAATGTATAAATAAATAATTTTGATTTAGTTTGGCTGTAACTTATTTTTTTAATTGAATTGGGCTCAAACCAGAATGTGCAATCTAAATATCCGAATCCATGGGGAGGGACCTAATCTGAATGCAGATCTAGAGCTGATGTTAACCTGTATTTAGTGTAGACCCTTTCAGCCAGGCTGAGCTCCATTGACTCTGCTTGGGCTGACACTGCTGCATTTTTTTGGAAAACCCAGCATATATCTTCTCTCTGTAATGGTCTGAACTAATTTTGATATCAGATTCATCTTTACTATTGCAACTATTCAGTTACATAGGATATTGTTCTTTCTGTTGTTGTGGCCCCTTTAACTAAAGCATTGCCTTGATGTGGGCAGGCAAGCAAAGCATCTTCCCCATTTTAATAATGTGGTTCAAACAAACCTCACATCAACACTTCTTCTATCACTGGTGTTGAACATTTTGACATACCAGAAGAACCACAATTCTCACGGTATTTCTGGTAAGGAGACATCACAGGAGAAGACATGTAAAGAAAAGTGCAGAAAAACTCTTGAAAACAAATGAGAAAAAACAAAACAAAACCAAGGAGTCTGCAGCCATTAAAATAAAACTTCAGAAATGTGAACCAAGTGGCTAATTCATCACTGTGAAAAAAGCTTTTATACTGAACTGGCTAGATTTAGTTAGCCATCCTGCTGTAAAACCCTAGCAGGGTCAATGCTGTAGTTTTCAGCTTGATGCAGTGAGTTAGCAGAGATCCTGGAATAATAGTTCTGAAAGCCGGGAACTGCTACATTCAGCTAAGCCACTTGCGGATCATTTTAAACCATTTCATTCCTCACACAAAAAAGGAGAGGGAAGGTTTCCGAGCTGCACAGCTGTCTATGGGCAACATTTCATTTTGATGCTATACATGGATGGCATTTGGCTGAGCTCCATTGTGTCTTTGTTCCTCCTAGCTCAGGAACGAGCCAAATCAAAGGAAATTAGCAGAGCCCATGGGCAAGTTCAACACTGCACTAGAAATCCAAACGCAAAGAGCTCAGAGCATTTTGGCAAGTCAAATGGTGGAGCTTAGTTTGTACAGAGCTTAGAAGAGCACCTCCATCTTTTTTTTCCCCCCTGTTCTCTCTCCCAGAGAGGAGCCAAGAAGAAAGGGGGACACAAGGTGTTTGTGGCAATATTGGAAGGGACTGGAAAAAGAAGAGCACATTTTACAGGAGTTCATTAATGTGTGGTGTAAATATTAAGAATGAGACTCACAAAATCCATCCTAAACCCAACAGCAGGAACGAGGGGTGTGAGCTAAGCCCCATCTCTCAGAACATTCGGTGCTTATTGCCTTGTGGGCTCCACAGTCGCCTGGAGTTAGTTGCTAAAGGCATCACTGGAGAGAGCAGCCAGGGTAGGGGGATAAAGTAGCAGCAGCTTCTTCCCTTACAACCTTAGCACAGAGAGCAGCAACCCTTGGCATGCAGCATCCTAGGGAAGCCCCTTGGTAGGCCGGGCCAGTTTCTTTACCTGTTGCATGCACAGGCTTGGCCAATCACTACTTCCACTGGCCGCGGTTCACTGCTTTAGGACAACGGGGGCTGTGGGAAGCAGGATGGGCTAAGGGATGTACTGGCACATGGCTTCAGTACCCACCCAAAGGAAATGTGGTTTCTAATAGTTTTTGAGCTGATATATTGATTTCATTGAAACTATAACTCGAGATAACATTTAAGAAATAATATTTAAGAAAGTTAAAGATGCAAACACACACTGATTAGAAAGATTGACAAATACCCCAGAGCAAATTTATCAATTTTCCTGGCTCTTATTTTAAGCTGTAGAAATATATGGGATTTTTTAAATTAAACTAAGTATTTTCACAAAGAAAATTTTGTGTGGTTATTCTCAGAATAAATTAGGAATGACTCTACTGAAGTCATAAAATTACACTGCTGGAAAACCATCATAAAAGGAAATGCAAGCCGCCTAGTTCACGAGAGAGAGTGTGTGTGTGTGTGTAACAAGTGCCAGGTGTTTTCCCCCTAGCTACCCCATTCCCCCCATCCCCCGTGGCTGTTGCATAAGGGTAGTTCTTCCAACCCCTAAGCGGAAGTAGGTCCTTACAACATAAGCATACAACTGGAATAGGCTAGTTATTACAAACCGCGTTTTATGGTTTTGTTTTAATTTCAATTAGACATATTCGCCAAGTATGTGCCACAGAGTAACTATAAATACACAAAGAGTGGGTGTGTGAGCAAGAGCGCGAAATTCTTTCTGTAACAAAGAGATACCTGTATACCTATTCTTATAGTGTAGTGAAACCCTAATCCTTTTCAGCCACTATAGTCCAAGCTAATTTACTGAACGTACTGCTTTGCTTGTCAGCAGAGTCATCTATACGTGGTTTTAAACCACTTATCATGGAGACACTCAGAAAAGCAAATAGTTTTCTTCTGCTGGTAGCTTTATAAACTACAAATTCATGGAATAGACACATGTATGAAAGGGGCTAAATGCATACACTTCAGTAACAGCGTGAACGTGCTTATACCAGGGTTAGGCAAACTCCCCAACCCATCCAACCGCCGCCCCCCCGGCCCCCAAACACACACTTCTTGGCCCTCTGACCACCCCGACCAGGAACCCCCCGCCCACGCCCCTAACTACGCACCGGCATCCCATCCCCCTAGGCAACCCACCCTGCTCCCTGTTTCCCCCCCCCGACTGACCCCGCCCTTTATTCAACCCCCTCCCCCCCAAGCCCAGCCCTCTTCCCATGAGGCTCCTAGCAGTATATTTGGCTCCTCGCGAAGCCAGACACGCTGCTCGGCGGGAGCATGCAGCCCCCCCACCTCCGTCCCGCCCGCCCCTCCCCCAGCGCTGCACATGTGGCATGCCCCAGGGGAGGAGGTAGCGTGTCTACACTGCCCCACCGGAGCGCGCAGCCACCCCCCCCCCCCCCCCCCCCCCCCCCGGAGCGCTGCACGCTCGGTGTCATTGCTCTAGGCTGAGGGAATGGGGGGCGCGTGTGGCGCTGCGAGGAGCCAAATGCTTCCCGCGGGAACGCTGCGCACGCGGCGACAGGGCTCCAGGGATGGCGGGGGGCGGTGACTTGCCATGCGAGGCCAGGCACTCCGGCCCGGGACAGCAGGGCACGTGGCTTCTCGCGCTCTTGGCCCTGGCCAGAGCTCGCGGGCCAAGTAAAAATCGGCTGTAGTTTGCCCACCCCGGCTTATAGCTACCTTTGCCCCATGCTCAGTACCAAAGGGAAGATTTCAGGGCCTTTTGACCCAGCTATACAAATGAGCCACATGTAGGTTTCACTCCAGCCGCTAGAGGGTGGGGGGGGGGGATGTATACCTTTATAGAGCAAGGTATACATACAATAATACTCGCTATGTGTTTACAGTCACATTCACAACTGCCATGCATCCCTCTGCGTCCACAGAAAAAGGTATTGTCAGGAATATCCCAGCTTTTTGTGAGGTAAACTACCAGCATGCACAGTCTGCAGAGTAAAGGCTCAAAACACCACACCCTTAAAAATGTTTGTGATTGATAGGTCCAAATGGTCTCAGGAAAAGAGTATAAAAAATATAAAGTATTTTCAAAAGCTATTTGAGGCTCGCAAGTATTTTTTCCTTAACGTTGCTGGTATTTGCTACAGAATCATTTACTGTTGCTCCCTCCCCCAAAATTCCAGGAACTGTCAGTAAAGTCAGAAGGTGCTTTGCAGTATTTATCCAAGCTCATTTTAATTGAGAATAGGGGTGGCTACATTATTTTGGTCCTCTTCCTCGACAGAGTGGACTCTAGCTAGAGAAAAAAAAAAATGTGTTACTCGCCTGGGCACAAAAGTCCCAGGCCTAGTGTCAGACTTATTGTCAATGGCAAAAATGTCAGAATGAAACACAGCTCTGACATGCCAAAGCTAGTCAGCAGGAAAGGGGCTAATATAAAGAAGCTCTCTACCTTCTGAGGTCTCCAAAGCTTATCTATCTTTCCTATCCGCCACTGAACCACCGACAGGAATTGCTACAGTCATACTGAAGGGGAAACAGCGGGCTCCTAGTCAAATCCTATTTTTTATGTCAGTTAAAAAAAAAATGACTTTTATATGAGGCTGAAGATGGAGGGCAGAGTTAAGTAAGTCTCAAATGAATAAGCACCCCATTCCTTATTATTGTTAATATTTGGATTTCTTGCTGATTGAAGTGGGAATGAACAGGGGTTCTTTACATGCAGGAAGACTCTCCGTGAGCATGTCTACACTACCACTTAAGTTGATCTAACTTACGTTGCTCAGGGTGTGAGAAAGCCCCTCCTCACCTCTCAAGTGAGACAACTTTTGTGCTGTCCATACCAGCACTGTGCTGGCGGGAGATGCTCTCCTGCCACTATAGCTTACACTTCTTGCCGAGATGGAGTACTTATGCCAATGGGACAACACTATTCCGTTAGCATAGCACATCTTCAGCAGACATTTAGTGCTGCAGTGTAGACTGGTCCTGTGTGTTGTAAGTCATTAGCTTTATTCTGTCATTCGTATCCCTGACTGAACTTCATTTTGTAAGCATTAGGCAGGGGAAATTTCCTCTTTGGAAAGGCCATGTAGACCTTTCATCTGTTTTTTCTCTGCTGGATGTCTTGTATCAGTAGGAGAAAGGTGGTGTTGGGTTTAAGACCCATGCCTGGGCATGAGGGAAGCTGCACTCTTTCCCAGGCTTTGCAACCGGCTGGTATCTGCCATTGAACTAAACAGACTGGGATTCTTAAAAGCGACTTTGCTAGGAGCAGAGTCAGGCTAATGCTGAATGCTTTTGAAAAACTGCAGTCTTTGCAATTGAACTTCCATAAAATTTGACTAGTACAATTACTTGTCCACCTTACTGAAGTGTTGTCAGGCTAATTCACTGATATTTGTAAAGTGTACAAAACTTCAGATGAAAGGAATTGCAAAAGTGCAGTTTCAATATTTCCTACTGTACAATTTGGTATTCCAGATTTTGTTTTTAAAACATGTTATTGAATAAAATGTCTGTAGCGTTTGTTTGTTTGTATGGCTACATTGTAAGAGGAAGTAGAAATAGGATTATTTTTAGTCATTTGTAGTGAATACTTGCAGAAGGCCCTATATACTATACAAATGTAAAGTTTTATATATACACATTATGTATTATAGTGTTAATCATTAATATTTTAATTAGGGACCAGTGATCATATTCTACCACAGAGATAAAAGAAAAGCTCTTGCAAAGTAATAGACTATACTTAAGAAATCATGGTCCCTTAATCCTTTGACTAGCAGAATCATATCTATAGTTGACTATGTTTGTTTAATTTGTTCTTGTCCAATATAATACTTCATAAAAATTTAATGGTTACATGATCTTTGAAAAAAAAAAAACAAAACCAACAACATGTGAGCTTTTAGTAGTGGATAGCTAACAGAGGATATTTGGTTTAACTTTCAAACACAATTAGTTTTTAGTCCATCCCAGAGTAAGATAAAAAAATATCTCTATATTTTGATGTCTGTAACCCAGAAAAAAAGGATTTTGTATAAAACAAACCTGGAGGGCAAGAGAACAGGAAATAAATTTTTAACTATTTTTTAAAAGAAAAAGTATTCCTTATTATAACAAAAGAATTTCAGTTGCTCAACAGTCTTCTTTCAGTGTTAACTTTAGAAGTTTTCAAAAGCTTATTATTTCAAAGGCATTAGGTTTAAATGTATACTAGATAATGAAAGAGCACCTTTTCAGAATATTTTCAGACACACATAAAAATTACATAGCCAAGATTTTGACAAATGATGCACCAGATAAGATCTGGTCATGGAAATAAAGATGTTGGAAAGAGTGACAGTTTCTCTTCAGCTAATTGACAACATGGGAAATGTACACATCAAAGGAAGTCTGTTATGATACTGCTCTAGAGCCTATAGTCTGTCAGAAAATGCGGCCTGTTTATTAGTTAGAAATAAGCATTGATTTTAACCTCCAGCATCATATGGGCACACATTTGAGAAGAACATGGAATATAGCTGTAAGTCCCAATGGCAAGAAGTGCTTACAGAAACAATCAACACCCTTTTGAAGGGCCTATAGACCGCAGAGATAAGCTCTAAAACAACAGTAATTTAAACATTTTTAGAGCGTGGCAGCCACCATATTTAACAGTTTAAACAGACAAATTTAAATAGCATATATTACGGGCAAAATGACTATGGGCATGTCTACATTACAAACTTAAGTTGACTTACAGCCACCACAGTAATTACGTTGGCTGCACATGTCCACACTATGCTTTTTTTGTGGCGGTGGAATGAGTCCTCACTTGCAGCACTTATATTAGTGCAGAGAGTGGTGCGCTATATGTAGCTATCTCACAGTCTAACTCACTGCAGGGTGTTTTGGGAAGGGTTTGCAATGTCTCCTGGGAGCAAAACATTCTCACAGGGGTAACTGTGAACATGGCATGAACAGTTCATGGTGCAGTCTTCATCTGCATCTCGAAATAGTTCAAAAGCCTAGCAAGCTCACACCATCACCAGCTCCAGAGAAGCATAGATCACACACAGCTGTGCACTAGTGTGGTGAGTGTTGCAAAAACCATGTGCCTTAGCCTACAGTGTTTCTGGAGCCACCGCATGGAACATACATAGCAATCTGTGGCTGTATTGTCTGTGTCCTCCCCAGGGTGGCATAGTAGTGATAGGGCACTGGCTCCTCACTTTATGTGGAATGTGAGTGGACAGGTGGGGAGTAGAGTGCTGGAATGCAGCTCTGGATAGGTGTTTCTTCAGAAGGTCAACCAGACATCTCAGCATGTCTGTTTGGGCCTTCAGAATCACCATCACCATCTCCTGTTGTGTGTCGTGCTCATTCTCCTGCGCTTTTCTTCTGCTGTTAACACCGTTTTTTCCCCCAGGAAAATGATCCTCCCTGCCCTCTGCTCAGTGTCTGCTGTTCCAGAGACATGATTTTCGCAAACATGTCATTGCACATTCTCTTTCGTCTTCTCTTTGGCCAGCTCAGACTCTCCGCTGGTGTGGAGGAAGAGCTGAAGGCCACATGTTCAGCTGCAAAACATACAATGCACAGAGGCGATAGTGCAGACTTGCTAAATTGAAATCACGCCCGAGCCCATGCAAGTGTGAACCAGTATGTTTTCATTTCTACCAGGGGGTTCATCGAACTGGGGGGCTATCCCAGTCATAGTGTGTATGGCCTGGGAGCAGGGAAGAGGTGAGCTGACACAAGCGCAGGGAGGAGATGGAACACATACAGGCACCAGTGTTTGCAATTCAGGCAACTGAACTGAATAAGGGCACTGTTTCCCTCAGGAGATTTTTAGCTGATATATTACCCCCTGAGGGTAACAGGCAGAATGGGAAGGTCTGCTGCACGCGTCCAGCTACGGACTGGGTTTGTACGCTATGTGTTGCAGGCTTCAGCTCTGGGTCCTAGGGATCAGGGCCCTGGGCTTATGGCCCATGCAATGGAGCTTCAGATTTCTACCCTGGGCCCCAGTGAGTCTAATGCTGGCCCTGCATGGTGCCCCCCCTTCCCATCCCCGCAGGTGGTCCCGGACCCCTGGTTGAGAACCCTGCTCTAGTGTATTAGTTGGTGTCTCAGTGAGAGTTCTTTTCCCCAGTTAGATTAAGTACATGCACAATCTCTTCCCATCTTGTTGACATAGACGTGTTGCTACATCACACCAGGCTTCATTTAACCCGTGGTTGCAATCATAGCTTTTCTTTTCCTAGATAGGTTGCCCTCCAAGCCTAAAGGACTCTAAAAGCAGTGAGCTATTTGGTCATTTAAAAATGCCAGATACTCACCTATAATACCCCCACTTTTAATAAAAATGCCTCTGCCCTGTGAAGGTATGTAATGGAGAGTTTGGCTATCAGAGGCCATCATAGATGCCAGCCTTTCATAGGTGTTGTTGGGAGCTCATCCCCCAACCCCACCCTGGAAATAACCGTCCTTATGAGAGCTCGTGTTCTAACATCATTATGTTTCATAGCGTACAAAGTCCTCGGTACAGAGTGATGTTTGCATATTAAACTTGTTTCCCGATTCTTGAATTTTAATGTACCATTTTTGGCAAGGAATACGCTTTGGCACATAATTTAGCTATAATTCATTGACAAAATATTTTCAAATGGGCATGATCCTGACAAAACTCTCAGTAAAGTCAGGAGGAGAAGGATGAAGACTAACATAAAATTTAGATGTGTGCTAAATCTAAGTAGTGAAAAGTATTTCAATTATATATTGTTTTCATTAGTATTGTCATCTGCATCATTGACATATGGTGTGTGTTTGTAACCAAGGGAACACTGTCTTCACTTATTAGAGCAAAAGTGTTAAAAGCCAGACTGGGTGAACAGCCAACTGCAAACATACCAGGTGTTGCCAACTCATTATTTTACTCTCAAAACGCTTGCTATTAATATTTTTACTAAACCCCCGCTTGTGGAATTAAGTGATATGTAAGCATCTCACTTTCTTTAAAACAAAAAATGGATGCAGAAAAAAAGCATAAAAACGTGACTCCCAAAAGGCTGAAAAACTCAGTCTAATAAAAAGAACCCCACAATTATTATTTCTAAAAATCTCATGATTTTTATGTCAATCTCATGAGATTTTGGAGCCTGACTCATGATTATTTTTTTGAAATGCTTAGAGATGACAATACTGCATAAGAGTGGGAGAGGAAATGATAGTTTGTTAGCTGACTAGTTAATGGACAGTTGTTTTTTCCTATCTAAGCACTCTTTTCAGGAGTATTTGTAACATGGTCATAAAAACAAACAGTAATCTGCCTACAATGAAAATTTAACATGCCAGGTTTTTACAAGTAGATTTTTTGTTTGTTTATAAGGTTAAAGATAAAGTATTTTGGCAACCTTTAAACAAAACATGAGCAGAGAGAAGAGAAGGCTTTTACTGATGTAATGTTTTACAAATTAGTATAGCAGATTGTCTAAGCAATCTGTAACAAGGGTATTATGCAAAATGTGCAGATAAGCATTGCTTCCACACATTAGTTAGCTGCATGTGAAAAGTAGTTTATACATAGAGGCATGAGGGTTTGCAGAGATTTTATATGACTCCCGTACTGTCTGAATCTAAAAATTCTGGTTCTTCTGGTATTCAAAAAATTGGTGAGATACTGTGGTTTACAGATAAGCAGTTAGGCAGGTACAAGAACTACAGTCTAAAAAGGGTTTTGACTCAGGAGACATACATCATAATGAATCCAAACTAGTACTGTGCCCCTCCAACTACCCCCACACACTATATGAGACTGATTGAACAATTATTTCCTTTAAAAATTGAGTTAAAAGACCTGAAATAATGCAGTGAAAATTACATAGCCATTACCATTTCAAAGTCCATTCCTGCAGGGCAGATTCCTGCAGGGTAGGACAATGCTTTGCAATAGAGATTCCCTGCAGGACTGGACTGTGAACTTTTCAGTGATTGTAACTCAGTGTCATTCCTCAGAAAGTGTGGCAGACCCATGACACCCCTCTGATCCAACTCTGTGGGAGCAAAGAACAGGCTCACAGCTGGAGTGTTTGAAAATAGAGGCAGTGGCAGTGGGGTCAGCAGGACATAGAACTTTGAAAATGCTTATTTATGGAGGAACACCAAAAGCATTTTTTGAGCAAATTCAGCATATAAAGGGGCTATCTGTAGATATAACTTGTAAGAGAAACTAGTTGTCTTTAAGCCTCACTCCCCTTCTCCTAATCAAAGTGGCCATCCCAGAGGCAATCATTCACCACAGATCTTCACATGAACAAGAATATCCATGTCCAGATCTCAATCCTTCCAAGAGAAATAGGGACATGCCTCCTCTGCACTACTGTCCCCGTGTCAGAGCCAATAGAACATCCACTATGAGCAGAGCAGTGGCACTGAGAATGGTCACCCACGGCTAGTGCATCTTCAAGTTGTATTACCTTTTCCATAGCCCATTCTGTGCAGTTCCAGGAGGATGGGCTATTAGGGAACACAGATGTCATGGAGCCAGTGTGAAAGCCTCCACTGTTTTTTTCAGAATCCATGCAAATTTGAGGTATTTGGTGGATAGAAGCAGCAGGTCTATCTCTTGGTTTGGCTGCTTTATACCACGCTCATTATCTTCAAGGATTATTTGTCCATTTACCTCAGCTCCCTATCTCCCTAAACAGCACTATAATTCTGCAGAGGGAAGAACTGTGATGTATTCTTCTCTCCTCAGGCACTGGGTTTACTTGTCTTTTGAACATGTGAATTGATTAGATAGAAACTCAGGTTGGCCATTTAAAAACTTTCACACCCCAGAAGGATGGATCTTATATAGATATAGATCTATATCTATCTATCTATATCTATACACACACACACACACACACACACCTAAGTAAGTGTTTACTAATTTACTCAGTGTTCTACAGTTTAAAGATCCACAGATCTATCTGGGTTTAAAGTATCTCCTCCATGTCATTTTGAGTATTTTCTCCATGCTCATACAGTGGATATACAGAAAGACATTCAGCTGCACATAAAGCCATAATGAAAGGATTCAAAGTGAGAAGGGGGGGGGGGGAGAAATGGAACACTGAATGTGATGCATCTGGAATACCTATCATCAAAGCAACTGGTGCTTATCTTCTAACTGAAGGTGATCCTTATTGATATTATGGAGAGCTGACATTCATAAAGACTATGTTTTCTCAAAGGGAAAATGAACCCTTATGAGTTAGAACTAATCAAAAACTGTGCCCTGCATGACTCAGACATTTTCTGTGATAGAACTAGGACTTAGATATAGAGATAATGGCTTATCTGCTGTGAATAGAATCGTGACAGAAATAAGTTCCAAGAGGTGAACAAATTAGAACTATGAACTTAAACTTCAATTGTACAGCAACATCAGTTGAAATATATCTCCAGTGATTTTAAGAATGATTTCAATAAGAGGTACAAGCCTTTGAGACTTGTATTTACTCACAGAAATATTAGGTTATGCTATCCACAGATCTATGTGGGTTTCATACAAAAGTCAGTTTTCAACAGAAATAAATCCAACACTCTTTTCAGCCATTGTAAAGTGTTTCCCCTCTTTCTCTTTTGTGATCACTGCTATTCTATATACTGATTATAACATGCAAAATAATTGTTCTACTATCATATTTGCTTAAAGTAATCATCATAGGGAATGTGAACATCTAAAAAAATGGCAAATCTACAAATCTGTTGTGGAATCATCGGAAATAGCCCCCTCTTTGCAATAATAAAATACCCCTGGGTTTCATGAAGACATGAATTGCAGAAAGAGAAAGCATGGGCTGCAAATTAGAGGTAAATAATATATAGAAGATATAAATAAAGCCAGATTGCTTACACTATAAAGATAAAAATAGAAAAGACAGGACACCCTGGGAATTCCAGAGAGGAGAATGGCTTACAGGTTTCTTTTTAAGTAAATAAAAAAATTATCAACCCTAGAGATACAATGCCCATTCAAGTTTCCACACCATGCTCCAGCAGAATTCTAGGAAGGAAGGCATTGTGTTTCCATGTGCAGGGTCACTTAGGCGGGCAGAATTGCGGGGACTCAATGTGTGGAAAAGAAGATGGTGTAGGGAGGAGGGGTTTAGCTTGATTAGGAACTGGGAAAACTTTTGGGGTAGGGGGAGCCTATACAGGAAGGCTGGGCTCCACCTAAACCAAAATGTAGCTAAAGAGCTGGCACTTAAAAAGGTTGTAGAGCAGTTTTTAAACTAAGGGCTGGGGGAAAGGTTTTAGGTGCGACGGACCACGTGGCTTGGACAGAGACATCCCTTAAAGAAGGATTTAGTCATTGAGATTCTCTATGACCTAGTAAAGAGGAGAGGATGGAAGATGGTAAAATACAGGTCAGACCAGATGAGATATAATCAAATGAAAAAAAAAAGTCTCATTCAACTATATCATGTAACGGCAGACAGCTAAAAAGGTGACAAGTTTTTAAAGTGCATATATACCAATGCTAGAAGTCTAAATAATAAGATGGTTGAACTAAATTGCCTTATGGTAAATGAGGGTAGTGATATCATAGGCATCACAGAAACTTGGTGGAATGAGGATAATCAATGGGACACAGTAATACCAAGGTACAAAAATACAGAACAGGTCATGCTGGTAGGGGAATGGCAATATATGTACAAAAAAGTGTAGAATCAAAAAATCTTAAATGAACCAAACTGTACCATAGAACAGGGGGGCTCAATCTCAAATGACCATGAGGGCCACATGAAGACTAGTGCATTGACCCAAGGGCTGCATCACTGACACCACCCCTTATGGCCCTGACCCCGCCCTGCCCCCACTCCACCCCTTCCGTTAGGCCACGATCCTGCCCCACCTCTTCTCATGCCTTCCCTGCCCCACTCCAACACCTTCCCCAAAGTCCCCACCTCAACACTGCCCCCCCCCCGCCTCCAATGGATGCAGAAAGGGTGCAGGATGCGGCGGGGGCTCAGGGCAGGGAGTTGGTGTGTGGGGTGCAAGAGGGGTGAGGGATGCAGCAGGCGGTTGGGTGCAGCAGGTGGGTTAGGGCAGGGAGAGCAGGAGGGCTGCGGGGTGTGGCAGGGGGCTCAGGGCAGGGAGTTGGGGTGGAGAAGGGGTGTAGGATGCAGCAGAGGGCTCAGGGGATGGAGTTGGGGTGTGGGATGTGGCAGGGGGCTCAGGGTAGGGAGTTGGGGGTGGAGGAGTTCAGGGTGTGAGCTCCAGCCTGGTGCCGCTTATCTAGAGCGGCTCCGGCCCCACGCTGCTCCACTCCAGGAAGCTGCTGCAATGAGTCCCTGCAGCCGGTGGGGAAGGGGAGAAACACTCAGGATACCATGCATGTGCTGCTCTTGTGTTCCTTCAGGTAACTCCCCCAAAAGCTCCCATTGGCACGGTTCCCTGTTGCTGGCCAATGGGAGCTGCAGGGGGGCGGTGCCTGGAGGGAGGCAACTTGGGAGCCCTCTGCCTCCTCTCCCTCCCCTCCCGGCCTGAAGGGACACGCTGACAGCCGCTTCAGAAACTGGCACGGCACTCACAGCGCCCCGGGGGGGGCAGGGGGCTTGGCTGTGGGGGGCACAGGGAGCTTCGCAGGCCACAGGGAAGGGCTCAGCGGGCTGTGTGTCGCCCGTGGGCTGCATGTTTGAGACTTCTGATTTAAATCATCTTCTGTACCAAATGATTGGAGGATAGCTAATGTGATGCCAATTTTTAAAA
Organism: Dermatemys mawii; assembly: GCA_007922305.1. Lineage (NCBI taxonomy): Eukaryota > Metazoa > Chordata > Testudines > Dermatemydidae > Dermatemys > Dermatemys mawii. Next base: position 26,549,210 of record ML677363.1, on the reverse strand, counting down.
AGGGCTCCAGAGGTGATCCTGGAGATTACAGGCCAGTAAGCCTGACCTGAGTGCCAGCCAAACTGGCTGAAATGACAGTAAAGAATAAAATTGTCAGAGACATAGATGAACATAACTTGTTGGGGACGAGTCAACATGGTTTTTGTAAAGGGAAATCATTCCTCACCAATCTACTAGAATTCTTTAAGGGAGTTAACAAGCATGTGGATATAGGCCTGGTCTACACTAGCAGGGAGGGTCGACCTAAGATCACATAGCTGAAGTTGCGTATCTTAGGTTGACTTTCCCGCTGTCTTCAGGGTGGTAGCAGTCGACAGTGGGCTCCTCCGTCGACTCTGCCTTTTGGCGAGCTGGAGTTCTGGCATTAATTTTGGGACTGATTTATCACGTCTTGATGTGACCTTAGTTCGAAGTGCCTTAGTTCGACTTACCTGACTGTCCCCACGGTGGCAGGTCGACCACGGCTGCTCCTCCATCGACTCCGCTTATTGCTCTTGGTGAGCTGAAGTTCCAGAGTCAACATCGACGGGAGCACTTTAGGGGATCGATTTATCGTGTCTAGGCGAAACTCAATAAATCGATCCCCGAAACATGAGCTAGATGACCTTTGGTCTGACCCAGTACAGCCATTTTTACGGTCCTCCTGTTGGCTTGGATTTAGGGGCTGTGGAGACAAGCCCAGAAGCGGGGGAGATCATTCCTCACAGTGAATTGTGTAGTATTTCTGAAACTGAATGAGGTCAATCTGTGCATACAAGGCAATTTACAGTGCAGAAAGTTTCTGCAAGGCATAACATTACCACATCTTGGCAAAAGAGAGTTAGGTTCTTTTCACTACTATCATAGCAGTGTGATGTGTTTGTAGGAGTTATTTCTGACTGAGTCCTTTTGTGAGATAAGCAAGGTGAGGGAATACATCTTTTATTGGACCAGCTTCTATTAGTGAGAGAGACAAGCTTTCTAGCTTACATAAAGCTCTTCTTCAGAAATGAGTCTTAGTGTATCAGACAGTGTTATGTGACACCATTAACCAAAGTTTTCTTTCCTCAAACTTTCAATGATCTAGGCTCAGGAAACTGTATTTTACTTTGAAAAACTTCGTGTTCTACATTCACTAAAAAAGTCTTAAAAATCTGCATCCCTACATTTTTTGTAATTTTATTATGCAAAAATATCCCAATGATTTATCATCCTATCAAACAAACAATCACCAAGCTTCAGTGGAAACTTTTAATGCAAAATTTCAGGCTGGGACACATTTTTATTGCTATGTTATAAACCATATGAAATATAAGTTGCTATTTGAAATGCTGACACTCTTTTCAGCCTGTGTTATCTGTGGATTATAGATCTCCCTAGTGGATTTGATGTCGTTGTCTAAGGAGTTAGATAGGGATTGAAATAAAAAAGTCCATGTGTGTATAGGAAAGAATTCCTGAGCTGAAGACATATTTTATTCATAGATGAAGGATATAAAGTTTACAGAGTGTTTTCCTCTATATATTACGTTCTCTAGTCTCAATCCAACTCCTATTGAAGTCAATAAGAGCTGAAGATGACATAGTTCTAGACTCTTCTGATTTCCCATATAGCATCTCACTGTAAACAGTTCCTGCTTTTTTCCCCTCTCCACCTTTGAATACATTAGTCTTTGAGTACATATTTCAACATCCATTGTACATCTGAAAGAGAAACATATGAGGAACAATTAGCTTTATTGCATACAATATATGCCATATGTATTTTATAGATTTATTCAGACTGTGGAAGAATTAGGGATTACAATTTGGAATTCTCTGTGCAGGTTCATCTGTTATGCACTTCATTTCTTTTGCTGAGAACTTCTGTTTAGTTTCCTGCAGGAGTAATCACAAAATATTGCTACCTATTCCTTAATCACAATCATAATATGGTAAAAGTTTGAATGTTTCCCATCAACATGCTAATTTGAAAGGAAACAATTATGAATTGTTTTATATGTTAAAGTATTATTATTCTCACAGTCGAGAGTTTATGACTGATGAAATATTAGGGCTTTCAATATCCTAATTTGTTCATCATCTTTTCATACCAGAGTGTTTCATATCCTACTGTGCCTATCATAAACCATACAAAGCTTACTGGAACTTATGTGGGTGGCAGTTAAAAATAATGATGTAGTGCATTATTTTTAAATGCTTCCCACATATACTCAAATAGGTTTGGAACAGTTTAAGGTAGGCACAAATGTGGACAATCTTCTGTCCCAAAAATAAGATAAATGAATTACCGTGCATGCTGAGATCTTTTGCTGTATTAAAGTTTTGTTTTTTTCTGACAATGTATTGGGGTTTTTTTTTCAATCACACACCGTGCACAATGGTAAGAAGGAGATCACATGAAGTATAAAAAAATGTTAACGGTGTAGCACAGATGGGCATGAACTGAACTGCCAGATCTCAACACCTCAAACTTTGGGGATGTGCAAAATCTGAACTTAGATCTTCATGGGCTTTTACCTTTAGAATGCTCCAAATTAAAAAGAAAATCGATCCCTTCACCCTTCATTTCTGAATCAATACAGCTCCAATTTCTGGTAAACATACCTGCATCTTTCTTCTGAACTGCCTAAAAACAGGGGCTGCCAAGAGAAGAAAGTGATACAGCCTTTGCTGTAATAAAAGCACTGGTTTTATCTCTAAACAGACACCTGGATCTTTAGTAGGTGAGGGCATTGCCAGACACTTGTGCAGCAGAGGAATAAGAATACAAAGAGAGGAAAGAAAGGAACTATTCACCTATAAGGATATGGTATAACACACTGACACACTTGCTAACTGATAAATGCAACAATTGAAGTTTTAAAGAGAGAAAACATCAATTGTAATGGTTTACTTGGCATCCTAAATAGTGAATATTGGTGTAATATGCTCTAATTAATTTACTTAGCAGTACAGTAAATAGATGCTGGTATTATTTATTACACTAATGAGCAACAAAGAAGGGACCAAATGCTGCTTCTCTTATTTACACTAGGAGCACTATTGTATGACCTTCAGATGATTGAAGTTAAGGCAGTATTTAAATTAGCAAGATGAGCATCTGAGGGGCCATAGTTTAAAGACTTAGGGCCTTTGTGAAAAATAAATCTAAAGAAACCAAAATCACACATGGAAATGTGCAACCCAAATCAGTGCATCAGGAGTTTAGTCAGCCCCACAGATTAAATAGCAATTGCCTAGCTCACTTAGGTCTAGAATTTTTCCACTACAAGCCTCAGCCACAGATTCAATTAGACTTAGAAGTAATCCAGGGATGTCAAAGGGCTGGTGTTCTCTGTTAGTCTGCTCCAGCTGGGGTAGGTCACATTCCTGTGAGCAGTTAAATGGTCTTGTTCTGGGATATAATCTCTGCTGCCCCTGGCCTCATGGGTCAAGGTAGCAAAAAGTCAATTCAGCACTGTTGAGTTGATGTGCAGTCAGCTGCTGGTGGAGATGGACCTTACAGCTGACATCACCAATCCAGCACAACAGATTCACTCCACAGGGAATGTAGAAACTCCTGGAGGGGAACCCACAGTATTATAGACAGAGCCTGTGCTTCTTGAACTTGACTGTATAGTGTTTAGGAAATAACCTTTCCTACTTCATTACTGAGCTTGGATTTTGTTACCAAACCAAAGTTCCTACCTCTAATGCCAGAGCAACCTACTTCTGGTCATAAAGGCAAATTCCTACACCCTTTCAAGAGTACAGTAGTACCAATAATATATTAATCATTTATACAGACAGACCATCAACAAGTTCCAACCAAAACAACACAACTCAGTAGGTGGAATTATGAGTAAGTGGCATAATACATTTAAATGAAGCTGACCAGAGCTGGCTTTTCCCTTTCTCCCCTGAAGAGAAACCTGAGCGTTCCAGCCCCTTAAATGTTTTGGCCTTAGGACTTATACATAACGAACAACTAATCTGAAATATAAACTATCAATAAAGTTACTTTAAAGATACCTAATAATGTTTCTTTCAAATTCTACATATTTTTCTGTAAAAAGCACCAAACCTTCAAAAGCAATTGGAGCACTATACGTGGAAATACTTTAATTGTTAGCATGGTATAAAACAGATGAACTAGAGCTGGGCAAAAAATTTTGAAGGATTATTATATTCACCGAAAAATGCAGTTTCAGGTCGATCAAAGCTATTTACAAATTTGTGTAAAATTTGCTAAATAGTTTTGTCTCCTCTCTAAAAATAAATAATTAAATAATGGGAGCCAAGACTCACAAGGGGATTTAGGGACCATTCACAAGACCACTGGAGGAAGGGACAAGGATAGTGCCATCATCCCCTTACCTCCTATATCACTGTGATTAGAACACACAGCTCGTGTGGGGAAAATCTGGGTTCAAATCCTCATTTCGTTGGACTCAGTGCATGGACTGAACTTGGAGATAAGTGTCCTAATCTCTGGGCAGCTGTAAGGCAGCAGTGCTGGGAAATGTGTTAATTTGATTAAAGTCCTTCCTGGACGAATATACCCCAAAAACTTGTAATGGGAAACTGCACCTCTGCCACTAGGCCCCTCATGTGTGAAGTCCCCCAAAGAGCAATCTTCTCCCTGGTCCTAATTCAACATCTCTACGTGCTCAGCAGATCCACCACATAACCACAGCTCAAAGAAAAGTTTCGTTTCTTTCTTTTACCCAAGTCTCTTCTCCCATCTCAATGGAATTGCTGACAGAGTCTTCAATAAGGACGAGTGAATAAAGCTATCATAATCCTTCAAACAAGAATGGAAAAGATAAACAATCTTCTGATGCTTGCAGTGAAGGGTTAGGCTGAAATTAAACAATGCTGTAATCAAATAGTAATTTTCATTAGTAATGAGGAAATTCGCCTGATAATTTAATTACAAATTAACAAAAAGGAAATTTTAAGTAAATATAACATGCAATGTGGTATTCTTCAGGTATAGCAAGATCTGGCATACAGAGTCCTTAAATTAGACAGAGTATTTGGAAGTATCAACAAAATTTAACAGAAAAAAAATTGGGCCAATCATTTTAATAAATTTGGAAAGTTTCATTTTGAGTTTGACTAATTTTTTATATAAAATTTTGATGAAAATTTCCTATCCAGTTCCAGATATCACTAAAATTATGCAAATTCGTCTAAACATTATATTGAAAACAAACTTATATTGGCAGTGTGATGGACATCATGCAGGACTTTTTGATCTCTAATAATGATTGGTTGAATTTATTTATAAGCAACAGGTTTAGCCACTCTTTACCTAATGTAAATCAATAAAATATAAAGTTGCATACTGCACATCTCTCTGAGATGATCAAACCAACTTAGCTAGAAGCTGCCGAACTAGAATTGCTACAGATAGTATAAAATTTAGAACAAAGACTTAAAGTTAAAACAAATCCTGTTAATCTTATTCACAGAAGTTGTTGCACTTTCTTGCATTATGTTTTAAAAGTGATCAGGTTTGGGCTGCAGTGGATTTCCAGTGACAGCATATTGCAGATCCATGAACCTGTCACAGAGATTTTCCTGATGATAATTCCCCAGGAGTTCCACCCAAAGTTGTAGGTAAGAGGCACAAAGTAAAGAAGTCATTGGAGTAACAGTTTAATTCATCCCCTTTATTTCTCTCTAGTTTTATTTCATAAGGTTTCATACTGGAGAACTCATGCCAATTTTGCTTGCAATCAACTGAAATTTACTTAAAATTCATTTTGGTTTGCAAGTCAAGAAAAAGGATAGAAAAATGGAATAGGGATTAATGGAACCTTGTATGACAACAATGACTGCCAGCAACCTTACTTCATTGAAAAAGATTTCAAAGAATAGTATTTTTAGATTTTCCCACATTTTTGTTTGTTTTTGCCAAGGGCAAAATTAAATAAACTATAAACAAACTGGGAGAATTATTATTTATTAGGAGAAGACTTGATAAAAATATATTAAATAAAAGAAATTAAATAGAGGGTACCATAAAATTAAGTCTGATTTAAACCAACAAAACCATGGTCATTACATTGTGAAATATGCACGTCATTTTAAGTTCATCTAGTGTAACATAGGTATTTTGAGCTCAGAACAGGGAGTTGTCTTCAAAAACCATGTATGTTACAAAATGTCTGTTCAAAACGTGAATCCCATAGAAGATTTAACTTGGGATCCCTTGTCTTTTGTCAGTTTAAATCAAGATCTTACCGTGCAGCAGTGTGTGATGTGTATGGGTGCTTATACACACGCACACACACACACACGCACACACAGTAGCTAGCAAGAGATATATTTTAATCACGCTTCATGAAAGAGAAAAAACAGTATAGCAATTCACAATCTTCTGATGTAAACAATGACTGACTAGAAATACTGAGTGCAGGTAATGTGCAGTGAATGAAAGATGCATCTGAATGTGAATTTTTGTCTTCCTTAATCATAAAATCCCTGTCAGCTGTCAAAACGTCAAGGTGTTTTGACTTCACAACAAATGAGGCAGTTGAAGCTTATAAAATAGCATGAGAATAGGAATACAACAAAACCCTTGATTTACTGTTCATTTTTTATATTTACTTAGATCAGGTATCCAAAAATGCAAATGTCTGTCTTTCCCTTATTCTCTGCCAGAGTATGATGTCAGACACTTTTATTATTTAAAATCAAGTATGTGTGTGTTTGTGGTGGGATGGAAATCAAGTACTCATTGAGATACGGGGTTCCGTGGTTAAAGCCTTAGCTTCCGATAATCACAGTATCCTATGAAATCATCCACTTTGTATGTATGTGCAAAAAACAGTCCACCAACCACCAATATAGTGTTGATGTATTTTAGCATATACCTGTATAATCATGTTGCACCATATACCTGCATGCAACAATAATACACCCGCTCATCTACAACAGTGTATTTTCAAATATTGTTAGCAATAACACATTTGTGATAAACAATGCTGCACCAAGTATCTATATACCACATCTAAAACAAATATACATACTCTGTAAGTATATTTACTGGTGTTGTTGCCTGACAATATACCTATAACAATAAATAACCACCTTTGAAACTGTTTGGCACAGTGCAGGACCTGAGCAGGGTGACTTTATTCTTTGCACACTTCTGACTAACAGGGCTGTGTGGTTCAATTTGAACCCTTGTCTGAGAACAGCCTCAGGTTTGCACCAGCAACATCTGGTACCAATCCCACAAGAAAATTGGCAAAAAGCAGCAGTGTAGGAGCATGATTTTATAATTGTACCTAATTATACTACAAGAATTGATGTAAACTTTGATTTTATTCAGCCAGCCATCCTTTTTGAATAACAGAAAGGAATGACAGAGAGACTGAGATCCTGTTTCCCATATGCATTACAGTTAGGACCTGTTATAAAGTTTAGTTAGTAAGAAACATGATTTTGTATTATGTCTATGATAAATAGATTAAAGGAATTTTGAGGGCCTGAAGCCCCAATGTGAATTGTTTTAGTTATAAGATTTAGCAAGGCTTGATTTACAATGTATTCTACTGAATATAAAATACTGCTGTCTGTATATCTTTAAAGGTTTCTGTAAGAGACTGTTCGTGTGAATGAGGAATGCATGCATCAGGAAAAGATAAGGTATGAAAGCCATCACAAATGTCCAGATGGTCAAGAAAAAGTGAGAGATTTGGAAACACAGGAGACAATCAGAAAACATCCCTTGTATCCGATGCTAAACCTGTTAGCAACATTGACGACCTCAGAGGTGAGGCAGCACCCTAGAAGGCGAGACAACAAATAGGAAATGATGGAAAGTGCGTGTGTGTGTGTCTGTGTGTGTGTGTCTGTGTATACACACACACACACACACACACACTGATTTCTGGGAGCTGTTAGTTATCCTAAATTCAAGTGAACAGAGGATAAAATGTTAAAGACCCAAGTCTCTAACAGTATATTTGAAGATTTTGAGAGTCAAATATACTCTGCAAAACCAATAAAGAGGGGCCTGATCCTGTAACTCTTTCAGAAGTGAGTAGTTTCACTGAAGGTTTTCTGGAATCCACCACTTTTATAGCACATCACACTAAAATTCAGTACACCTGCATATCTAAGGTTGTAGACAAAGCTACAGTATCATATTGTATTATTTGAGGAATAATGCGTCATCATGTAGTTTTAGACGGTATTATAGTGCACATACCCATGAGAACAGAGATAAAGTTGTTCAACAAGGAATGCAAAGGCCTTCTCCCCGCAAATATACAGTATAATAATAAAGTTGCAAAAGATTCCTCAAAAAAGTTGGGTGTTGGATAGTACAAGGCAATGGGGAGGAGAGGAGCTTGTGAGATCAGATAATGAATTAGGGGGTTACTTAAGACCCAGTCCTTTGCCCATTGAACTCTGTGTCAAAACTCAGAGGTCAAAATTTAGAAAACTAGGAAACAAAGTTAGGGTCCTCATCAGTGACGATGTTCAAAAGTACTGAATATCGAGCAACATTCCAAAAGGTTAGTGGGCTTCTCATGCTTAAAGTCAAGCATGTGCCCAAGAGTTTGCAGGATCAGGGCCTTCATGCAGAAATGGTATGGATAACGAGATCCTAGGGAAATGAAAATGTTGCTGTTGATTAGCCATTTCCTAACAGCCTTAGGTTCAGTTTTGATGCAGTGAAAAGCCAAATTCATTCTCCTATTTGAGGTAGAACAATTGTCAGTAATCTTTTGTTTGCCTTAATCTATTTCATTATGAGAAATGTTGCATAGCTTGTGTAGCACTACAGTACATTTCATGAGAAGAGACAGACATGCTTTGTGCAGACACCTAATAAATCAGCATATGGATAGCTGTTCTTCCTCATAAATGTACCTTTAGCTAAATAGTTAATGTGACTCTATGCCATGGTTCATATTGCACATGCTACGTATGGACAGATTTGCTTACCTGCTTTTGCTCCATTCATGCCAAATGGGCAGTAGAAAACAAGTAGTAACTAGCTACATCCCCATAGATGGAGGTTCTTCCAACATGGGGTGTACCCCAGACACAATTATTGGCACAAATGTAAGAGGTGGGGAAGGAAGAACGGCTGGAGTATGCTGCATCTTGAGGAACATTGACAGGTGGCAAAGAATACAGCAGACCCTAGGGTGCTCTAACTTGTGCCAGCAAGGGAATCAAGAAGATCTAACTGGCTCCCTGATGTGTTTGTCCATCCCTCTCCCCACACTGTGCTGAGCATAGAGTTGAAGTGGAATATCTGATCCAATGTTTGTGTGTTGCGTGGCTAACACCAATGATTGCTTGCCTAGTTGGGCACACAATTCTTTAACATTACATAGTAGTTTTATAGATCATTAGAATTAGTGGGCATTTGAAATGATTATTTGAAAATGTTGGCCTTAGTTTCAGAGAGCTGGATTCATAGCCAGGGATGTTTGTGTGTGCTCATGCAAATACACACGCTCACATCCCCCCAAATTACTATGGTAACTAAATAACTTCTCCCACTTGTCATGATGCACTGTATATACCTTAGACATTCACAACAGCAAACTTCACCTTTGTGAAAAGACAAGGTGTTCTATTAAATTTGTGAAGCAGCATGACAGAAGCATCAGATTATATCTGGATATGGCACATTGTCAGATTGTATCAGGATCTTTTATTGTTTTGTACATAGGATCCAGTAAAACTTGATGTTACATGATAAAAGGTAGAAGAAGCTGATATTTTTCTACATTCACTGTTTTTCAAGTGTTTCAGGAACTCTAATAATTGCTTTGTTCACAACTTAAGAGAAAAGAATTCCATGTTCATGACTATCCAAAATCATGACTCCCTGTTAAATACCAGCTACTGTCCAAATACAGCATCTGACATAATGCTGGGCAGAAAACTGCCGACATGAAGTACTTTGTGATTTCATAAGTATATTTAGCTTTGCTAGATATTTGTCCCTTAACTTTTTTTTACATTACATTACAGGACCAAATAATAGCAAACGTATAGACAGGACACAGTGCAAGCTAATTAAAAAACTCTTCAACTTTAGATTACTTAACCATTTTAGGAAGTCTTTGGCAGGGCCATGCACTCAGAAGATGCCCCAGTTCCAATCTCCCTTTCCTCACTCTGCTCCCTATTAGGGTACTCTGCAATGGATAGAAATTTCTCACTCCATCCCCAAGTAGGTTATTTTTCTTTTGCAAAAATATTCCTGATGCCCCTTTTCTAAGGATCCCATCCACAAAATCCAGCTGGTTTAGCTGCCCTTCTGCAATTCAGGCATCTCAACTTTTAAACTGTATTCATTCAAAGGTATGAATATTATTTTATGCTGCACAAAACATCTATTTGTAGTTAGAAGATGGATTTTGCCCAGATTGTCCAAAAATCCTGACAATTTTCCAGGGGGAACCATTTGCATGATTGGACTCTTTAGTTTGTGTATCAGAGCCATAGTATGTTATGTTAGCAAGTGAAGCCATGAAGTTCCATTGCAGAAGAAACAAATCATTTGTAACCATGTTTCATTTGCTGCTAGACTTAATGGAAGAAAATACCAGTGACTGTCAACAACTTGCCGAACACAATAGAGAAATGTAAATTAAATAAACTGTCGTTCAGGAATCTTTACTAGTCATGCTCAGTATTCATAATGTACAAAATGGGCCTGAATTTCAAAGGAATAAAAATACAGTTAGGTATTTAATGGCACTTTTAGATGTGCTTAATCAGATCAATTAACTCATCAATTTGAATCAGATTAGGTACCTAGATGCATGTTAGGTGCCTTAACACCTTTTGAAAACATGACCCTATATTCAATTTTCAACTCTGAAGAAATCCTTTTGAAAATGTAAAATGGATCAATATAAGATCACGTGAACCAAATTCATTGCTGTGTAACTCCACTGTAGTCAGTGGCGTTAAAGAAGGCATTTAAGAAGATTTCCTTTGACTTCAATAAACTTGGGATCAAGCTCCATAAGGGGAAGAGTAGAGGACCTTCAAAATCCCTAGATGGTCAGTCTGTAATGATTACATGGACAGTATATATATTTATTGGGCTGGGATTACCATATATATATGGTATGCTACTGTTGGCATTTTTGTTATTCTCTTTTCCATTTGTAATAGCTAAATAAGCACATTTGCATAGTGAAATTAAGAATGCCTTTGTTTCAGTCAATTCTTTTCCCCTCTCCTTTGAAGTTATTCTTTTGAAGTTATAGCTTGCCCCTGGGGTTCAGAAGTGAGATGGGGTCCCTTTAAAGACAAGTTAATGAGATGGGAAAATACATGCAGTACTTTGTGAAATAAAAATACATTTGCAAATATGCACTTTTCTTTGCTACATGAAAAACAAAGTATTTGCATAGCAATGGCCAGGTTAATTTATTATTTTCATGGATAGGCTCTGATACTGCTGAAACACAACAAGAATAAAAATCTGTGTCTAATTCTATAACATCCCATAATTTCAACAAAAGTTGTATACTTCTATTGAGTATACAGCTCCACTTTTCCTTATTGTTCTGGACATTTCACCCAGTAAACCATTAGTTTCCTCTGAGGAAAGAAGTAAATAGCACAATTTGTTTTCAAAGTCAACTAGCAGGTTGTGAAATGTGAGAAAGTTTATGGTAAATGGGCAGAATATTAGGAATAAATTAGAAAAAAATGGGGCAGCAGGAATAAATCTTTTATGATGACTTCTCTCATTCATTTAAATGGGAAGAGTTCCTTGCTACAGCTACAGGTGACAAGAAGAAACAAAAATTGCTGGTTCCTGAGAAAATGACTTTACAACAGAGGTAATTTCATAGGCAGGTTTGAAATGAAATCTTGTAAACTTTAAAAAGGTAAAAACATGAACCTTTAAAAACAATGGACAATTTAGTGAAATTATATCAACAAGGGGAGACATGGCATTTTGTAGCCTGTTAAACAGCAAATTGCTTAAAACATTCAAGTAAATGAAAGCAGAAAATAAAACCTATATCTCAGGAAGCTGTCAGTCACATTGAGGCAGGTGCTTAAAAGCACCTATTGTAGCTGCTGCAAAACAGTTTAGACTATCACAAGGATTCATACCCCAATTGCCAAAACATACGCCTTTTCGAGGAAATATTCCATGCTTGCTTTGTCCCTAAGTGAGTTTTTCTCTTCATAGTTAGAACAAAATCCCATCTTTCAGATGTTTGAGTTCTCAAGTTGAAAATTAAAAACCATATCTAACTAATACAGGACCAGAGTCTCTCAGGACCATATGGTATTCACCCAAGAGTTCTGAAGGAACTCAAATGTGAAATGGCAGAACTAGTATCTGTAATTTGTAACCTATCAATTAAATCAGTTTCTGTACCAAAGAACTGGAGGATAGCTAATGTGATGCGATGCGATGTGATGCTAATGTGATGTGATCTTGGTATCACTGAGGGTAATTGAGGATGTGATAGTTGAGGATGTAATAGGATGGATCTTTGAGGATGTGATCTATCATTGAGGATAGTTGAGGATGTGATCTTGAGGATGTGATCTTGGTATCATTGAGGATAGTTCTCTGAAAGCATCCACTCTGTGTGCCTTGGCAGTCAAAAAAGGGAACAGAATATTGGGAATCATTAAGAAAGGGACAGATAAGAAGACAGAATATATCAGATTGCCTCTATATAAATCCATGGTATGCTCGCTTCTTGAATACTGCGTACAGATGTGGTTGCCCCATCTCAAAAAAAGATATATTGGAATTGGAAAAGGTTCAGAAAAGGGCAACAGAATTTATTAGTTGTATGGAACAGCTTTCATAAGAGGAGCAATTAATAAGATTGGGACTTTTCAGCATGGAAAAGAGAAAACTAAGGGAGGATAAAATAGACATCTATAAAATCATGACTGGTGTAGAGAAAATGAATAAGGAAATTTTATTTACTCCTTCTCATAACACACAAGCTAGGGGTCACCAAATGTGACAAAGAGTCCTGTGGCACCTTAAAGACTAACTGAAATTTTTTCAGAGCATGAGCTTTCGTGGGCTAATACCCACTTCGTCGGATGCATGCAGTGGAAGTATCCAGGGGCAGGTATAAATAGGTAGGCAAGAACCAGGTGGGAGATAACAAGGTTAGTCCAATCAGGCTGAACCAGCTTGTTGTCTCTAATCAGGGAGGGTGAGGTGTTCCTCTAGCAGCTGAACTGGAGGTGTGAATAGCGAGAGAAGAGAAGCTGCTTTTGTAGTTAGCTAGCCATTCAAAATCTCTATTCAGTCCCAAATTGATTGTGTCAAATTTGCAAATGAATTGCAGCTCTGCAGTCTCTCTTTGCAGTCTGGACTTGAAGTTTTTTTGCTGCAAAATGCTGACCTTGAAATCTTCTATGGTGTGTCCGGTGAGGTTGAAGTGCTCTCTTACAGGTTTTTGAATATTGCCATTCCTGATATCTGATTTGTGTCCATTTATCCTTTTTCGTAGGGACTGTTCAGTTTGGCCGACGTACATAGCAGAGGGACATTGCTGGCACATAATGGCGTATATTACATTGGTAGATGTGCAGGTGAATGAACCAGTGATGGTGTGGCTGATCTGGTTTGGTCCTGTGATGGTGTTGCTGATGTAGATGTGTGGGCAGAGTTGGCATCGAGGTTTATTGCATGGATTGGTTCCTGAGTTAGAGTTATTATGGCGCGGTGTGCTGTTGCTGGTGAGAATATGCTTGAGGTTGGCAGGTTGTCTGTAGGCCAGGACTGGCCTGCCTCCCAGGGCCTGTGAAAGTGAGGGATTGTAGTCCAGGATGGGTTGTAGATCACTGATGATGCGTTGGAGAGGCTTTAACTGAGGACTGTAGGTGATGGCCAGTGGTGTTCTGTTGTTTTCTTTCTTGGGCTTGTCTTGCAGCAGCAGGCTTCTGGGTACAGGTGGTTATCTCCCACCTGGTTCTTGCCTACCTATTTATACCTGCCCCTGGATACTTCCACTGCATGCATCCGACGAAGTGGGTATTAGCCCACGAAAGCTCACGCTCTGAAAAAATTTCAGTTAGTCTTTAAGGTGCCACAGGACTCTTTGTCACTTCTGCAATTCCAGACTAACACGGCTACCCCTCTGTTCGGGTCACCAAATGAAATTAATAGGCAGCAGGTTTAAAACAAACAGAAGGAAGTATTTCTTCACACAACGCACAGTCAACCTCTAGAAATCTTTGTCAGAGGATGTTGTGAAGGCCAAGACTATAACAGGGTTCAAAAAAAAAGAACTCAATAAATTCATGAAGGATAGGTCCATCAATGGCTATTAGCCAAGATGGGTAGGAATGGTGTTCCCTAGCCTCTGTGTGCCAGAAGCTGGGAATGGGCAACACGGAATGGATCACTTGATGATTACCTATTCTGTTCGTTCCCTCTGACATTGGCCACTGTCAGAAGACAGGATACTGGGCTAGATGGACATTTGGTTGATCTAGTATGGACGTTCTTATGTTCTTATTCACCTCGAGCGTTACTTCTTGAATAGGTAGTATTACTCCAGAGGAAGGCTGAACTTAATGTGAGGAAGAGTAATGGCTTCTGCCCCATAAGGACTTCATTGGGAGTTTGTCCAAGCAAAATCAGAGGCAAATAAACTGTTACTTAGTGGTTTAATTTTACTTACTTTACAAGAAGAAAGGGACTCAATATTTTCCAGAAGGCTAATTGCAAGTGTGTGTTTATCAGTGCAATTTAAGAGGAAGAAGCAGCACCAAACTTTAGGGACAGTAAGAAAAAGTTATCAGTACACAAATCATGGCTGTGAAATATTGTTTGCTATCTGTTAATAGGTTTTAAATGGTTTGAATAGTCATGGATTACAACATTCACAACATAATATACAGTGAATTCACTTCTAAGATCACTAGCTCCACAATCAATTGATTGCTGTTATTCAGTTGTTTTTCTTCTGCCTCCTTGAGCAGGACTCTCAAGTGAATGAGGACAAATGCAGGGATAGATTTTAAGGGAGAGGCTGCAACTTTATTAAAATTTATCAGAAAGGGCCTCTAGATGCCCATGTCCTCAAATTGTGGATATAGATGGGTTCAGTACAAGGTTTACAAGGTCATAGCTCAGGGCAGAGTTTGCACCGCTCACCCCAAGGATTCAGTGTGCTCTCCTGGATCCTCTCACTTTCCCCTTTGTGAAGGGGGCAGAAGTTACCAAAGAGAGAACCCCGTATGCAAGAACTTCAGGTCTCCCCTTTCCCCATAGACCTGGAGTCCACCAGTGAAATCTAATGTCTCATTTTAGGTGATAGCCTTTTAGCTACTATGGACACTAGGCACAAGTTGTGATGACTTAATGTTCATACAATTCCTAAATTTTGTATTTAACCTAACTGTGTCTCTGTGATGCTATGAGGCATGTGACAAAAAACCCGTGACACCACGGTCAATTTTCTGAAAGGTAAAGATGCTTTAACTTTCACAACCTTTCAGTTAGATGCTTTTCCTGCTAGAAGTCTCTTTTAGACCCCATGAATTAAACCAACTTAAATTCCCTTAGTTTCAATGGGTAAAATTTAGAGGTAATGTATACATAAGTGGGAGGGGGGAATAAGTTGCATGTTGGTAAGTAGCAGCTTTCAGACCATCAGAAACTCTTTTTGAAAATACTGAAGGAAAATATTTGATTTATTTGATGGAATAATTAGTAAGGAGATGCACTCCATTGCCGGTGTATACAGTCCGTTATATGACCACAAACAGGGTGCACAGACATGGTGCTAGTTTTCTGGACAGGGGTGTACTTCTCTCTTTATGAATACTATGAGTACATAATATTATAACATATTTTGCTTCCGTTTATAGCACCTGGTGGAAAAAAGTCCAGAAAAGGGACAGAGTTTTTAATTTTGCATGCAGTGATTAGTACTGTATTTTTCTTTAGTCAAACAGTAGACCAACCTACATAACTGAAAAATTGATAGACATTTAAATATTTTTAATTACCTCTCTTTGCAGCCTTGAAAGGATGGATGGTGACAAGATGAAGAAATAATCAACCAGTCAAATCACAGAATACTGGAAAGGTCAGATTCTTACAGTTTAAGCGCTGTGATTTACAAGAAATACAAGCATATTACAATTCAGAAACAGCTTCATTTTGACAGAGATTTAATGAGAATGGAGAAGGAGAATGTAATCTGCACTCAAAGCAAACATTACAATGAGAATATTCTGGTCCTCTTTAAATGCTCTTCTATGTAGCAAAATATGCCTCCTTATCTGGACCATGAAGTAATTCAATTTACTTTGGCACATTCCACATTGCAAGAAATTCATCTGCTGAATTGATTAGTCTGTCATCTCTCCATTAAGAAAACAATAGTGCTGAATCAACAACATGGCATTACTTCAGATGCCTGTTGCCCATTTGGGTTGTAAAAATGGCATACAAATACTGTAACAAGTCTGAGTAATGAGACCAAAATATGCAAAATTATGAATAACGATTAAAGAATTCTAAGTTTTTAAGTTCCCTGTTAAAAATAAAATAACCACCCTCCAAAGATCACAGACTGTTTCAGTAATGGACATTTTTTCTTCTATTTAAACAATTTTTAAAAATCAAAAACCTGAATGTTCCTAGTTAAATACCCCAGGAGACTGAAGTCCTCTGTTTATTCACAAAACAGACAGCAAAAGCAGCATCTGTGAAAGCTTCGTAATCTTTGTCCCACTGATATGTCTCAACTCTGGCCTGGAGGGGTCACATCTAAGTGTGAAATAATGCCCTGCCCACCCGCCCTCTATTCTCAACCTTTTGATTGAAAAATTGCAGAAGGAGTGAAAAATTAATGATGGGTTTCTGTGATGTGTGAGCACCTGCACATGAGGAAATGGACAAGACCAACTTTCTTTTTCATACACCAGACAATTAGCTTTCCTACACTACTGATCAATAATGCACTTATTTGAATTCTTTCATCCTTATTTCGTTTGAGTCCCATCTTTATAAGTTGATGTGGCCTCATACTGACACCACCATAGCTACTATATATGGGTATAGTTAAATCACCCCTTTCCCGTTTGAAAATGAAGACTATTGTTGGTGTTTCACCTCTGTAACTTTTCTTCTTTCTTTGTTTCTACAGCTGTCCCCATATAGGGAACAGTCATTTCTATGCAAATACTACACAGTAAAAATATAACTTCTCCATAACCAGCTGCTTCCTGGGGAAACCCCCTGATTGCTGTCTATGTTTGGCTATGTAGGAGACAGAGTCATTGTAGTTTGGAACCCAGGCACTGAACTACCACATTTTATGATATTCGTGTCCTTTACATATTCATGTATTGTTTCCTTGTTGTGCACATTTTATTATTTTTGGAAGAGCAATAATAGATTCATTTACACAGGAGTTGGCACCAAGCAGACTGAGGAAAAAAGCCACAAAATTATTAATTCATTTTATGGTATTTTCAATTACCTCAGTGTGATGAGGTAATTGGAACAAAAAAAAATAGATACAGTCTATTAGCTGAACTATCACCTACAGTATTACCAGATGGACTGCTTGCAAAGTTTTAAAATGAACTGGTGGATAAGAAGGATTATATACGTTTTTTCACTTAATGGAGTTGGCATGAAGCAGTTTGTTATAAAATATAACACACTCCTTTAACTAGCCCCTGCACAGATATGGAGTCTCAAGGTGCATTATGCATCTATTATGCTCATTACAAGCCATAGCAGGAGAGGTCCTTGCACAGCTGCATGGGGCTCTATAAAACGCTTCATTATTTTGTAGCTTACACAGAGATTTGTCAAAATAGCAGCATTGCTGGGCTCCTGGTGCTGCTTGTTCCCTGCTCGCCAGCAAAGAAACATATCAGGGAGGTTGGATAAGGATAGGGAAGGGCCAGAGTTATGGCACTGTCCACATACGCTACCCTCCTGCAGAGAAAGGCTGGTGCACTGGTGGGTGGGGAGCATTCTGTTGGATGAAGCAAGTAGCCCGTTCCTGATGCACTATGAGCAGCAATGGGAGAGATTATACTAGCCCAAGGCATTGATTTGCCATGCTTTTCCTAGGCTGTGCAATTCCACACTGCCCTTACTCAGGGCAGTAACAGAAATTGCTAAAAATCTCACTCCAAGTAAATCCTTTGCAGAAGTCACAGCCTATCAAAAACTTTTCCATTGTTAAATGTATCAGGGTTAAATTCTGCTCTCAATAAGATGGGGATAACTACTGAAATTAGTATAGTTTTTCTTTTTAGTTTTACACCTATGAAACCAAAAACACAATTTCACCCCAGATCTTTAAAATAAGAAACTGCATTTTTCAAAATTCTCTGCTTTATATTTTGGGTTGATTTGGACTTTGAAGTACAAAGGTAAACAAAATGAAAGAATCGAACAGAAAAAATATAATTAGATTTTATGTAACAATGTTGGTACCCCAAAATATTGGTAATAAAGATACTTGTGTAGGTGAACAGAGCAATTATTATATTTTCAACCATAGCTTTCAACCAGAGGCTTGGGTACCAGAATCTGTTTTTATTGACAAAGAGTGTTAGCCAAAGCATCAGTTAAAAGTACAATATGTAATTTTAGTTTAAATAGACTAAAAATGTAACTGTCCTTGTAATAGAATTAAACAACTGGATAAAATTTATGAGCACATGGGAAGTGATAAACACATCTATTAATGGGACTAGTCCTGTGAACGAATTGTATTAGGTCCTCTATCCTAGATTTGGAAGTTAGGATTATACACAGAGGTTACACACTCATAGTTAACCACAGATTAAAACTGTGTTTCTCAGTCTTTTTAGATTGGTGGTCCCTTATTCTGAAGTTAAAAATTTCCCCATTCCCTTTACATTTTACAAAAGTAAGGTAAAAAAAATGTATTGATGAGAATGATATGCCTATGTAATTTATTTGTGCATGTGTTTTGAGAGGCTGACAGACAGTACTCAACCATGAATAGAAGGAGTATGTGGGGAGTAGGAGAGTAAGTTTTCCTTTGTTTTTAATTGTAACTAAGTTCAGCACTTCATGACTACTCCCTGCCTCCATCCCTCCCACTCCATTGCCTTTAGTGACCTCCTTGGAGGTCACTGATTCAGAAGCAATGGACTAAAGAACTCTACTGTGGGAAGAAAATGACATATGTTTTTCATAATACTATAATGTGGACTTTTTGTTCTGTTATAAATTCTGTTTTCTCATAATTTATATCCATAAAAGATACAAGCATAGTCACAGGGCAGCACAGCATACAGGTTTGAAGAATCTGGGCCAAATTCAATAAATCCGCAAAGAGGAATAACACCGTTGATTTCAATGGAACTGTGACTGCTAATGCGAGGGTGAATTTGACCCACAGAATTTATGACCATCATGCCAGGAATTCAAACAGTATAAGCTAGACAAAAATGAATCCTTTCATCTATTCATGCAGTATCCTCAAAACAAATCTTCACCCAATCTATTAACTATCATCTACTATCTGATGATTATGTTGGAAGTTTGTAAATATATATGGGCACATTTAGCCTGGACGAACAGATGCAGTTCTCAAGGAGATTTCTGGGACTGACTATGTGAGGGAATAACCAAGACTCAATAAAGAAAGGATGATTCACTGGTCAGGGTGTTAGGCATAAATTTACAGGAACCAGGGTTCAACTCTTTGCTCTTCTACGGACTTCTTATATTACCTTAGGCAAGGCACTTAGGGCCAGATTTTTAAAAGGTATGTATGCTCCTCTCAGTGTTCCACTACCAAATTGATTTACAAGCCTATGTCTTACTAACAGTCGGTGAGACTTAGGATCATAAGTTATTTAAGGCTTAATCTCTTTATGCCTCAGTTGCTCATCTGTAAAATGGGGTGAAGAGCACTTCCTTACCTCACAGAGACATTGTGAGGAAAAATACATATAAGATTATGAGGTGACCAGATGCTTGGGGGGCCCAAAAAGATTTTATATATAGATGTAGAACCTAGCCCCAGAGAATCAGACACAGACTGACAGCAAAGTTCTCAATATGGCTTTGTTTTCCAAAACTATTTTTATGATCAGAGACAGAACAACCAGGTCTGTAGGCTCCTTTTTTTAAATGAGTGAATATAATTTAAAAAAAAAAATTAAAATTTGAAACCATGTTTTCAGACAAAGGTCAGCTTGCATCAACAATTCATTTTTTTTGTATGATAGCCTAGAAATTTAATAAAAAGAAAAATTTCTGAGTCAAGAAATAGGCCAGAAAGATATTACAAAAATGTTCACATTTTACTGAAAACAATTTTTCTTTTTCCAACAGCTTGAGGTCTTATTTTACCTGAACTACTTCACCTCTCTAATCCTGTCCTTGGAGATGAAATTGAAGCCATCTACATTATTTATTTCTTATGAAACAAAATACTTTCATTTTCCATTCATAGTTGCCTTTTAACCTTCCTGGATGCACACACATTTTCCCCTGGTTACACTCCACCATCTCTAAATGAAAACAGCAAATAAAATAAAAATAAAAAAAACAATAGTGCATGGTGAAATTACCTTTATCCTCACATGTGATGTTAAGAGAATACAGGAATAGTCTTTACTACCCGTTGGATGAAAATGCTAGATTTACCAAAGATGGCTTATGAAAAGCTGTAAATTACTCTCCCTTATACCAGCCCGGTTTTCTGCACCTCCCGATGTTCTGAGTGTTTGCCACACTTTTTAGGGGTTTTCCACCTTCAAGCTATGGTCATGTAGGATTTATGCCAAAAGGGGCTGCTGAATCAGCACATATCTTTGCCATCCCAGGTAATGCTGTTTTTGATAATGCTAGCTTACTAAGGGTCCCTTCATAGAGAGAGAATTGTGATGACTTTGGCCAATAGGGGTGGTGTGTCTGGATGTATTTTACCACTCAGCCTGGGATGAAAACACTCCACTGCCTCACTCTGGATTTTACTCAGTTATGCTCCAAACAACTGGAAGTGCATATTTTAAAAAAAATCTTCTGAGAATTTAAATACATTACAATAATTAAATCTGTTGTGTTTGTTTTGTGAGGCTCACTCTTATCTACATGATAATGATTTTGGCCTCAGCAGTTTGAGAAGAGTCTGTGGGTGGATACGGAGAGTGATATATTCATATAATAGGCCCCTAAATGACTACACAAGACTTTTCACTGCTCTGAATCATCCATCTACAGGGCCGCATTATTCAGAAAGTAATGCAACACAATAAATAAATAATGATTTAAATGTGCTTTTAAAATTTCTTAATGCTCCAGCACCCTCCCCCGACATATGCTCAGAAAACTGATTTGACTATGACCAGACCTACGTTCTGAAACTGTGTAATGTTAATATAGAAAAAGACTTCTGGCAACAATGAAATTGGAAGCATTTTGAGAAGACTAGGCTTTATGGCACTGAGATGGCAGTCGTCAAATTTCGCAAGCCAAAGAGAGTCAGCTTGAGAGGGAAAAAGTATCAGAACAAGGGCTGAGGGTCTACATTTTTTTAAAAAAAATCAGTATTAAAGTCAGTGAAAATGGTCATATACACTAGAATACATTTTCACATAATTAAGAAAACATCAGGCTGTCATTTGATAGCAAAGTTGTCCTTTGACAGCAAAGTTAAGCTGAGATCATCATGAACAAACAGAGATAAGATATTTTGAGCTACATAACTCAGCACTATCACATCTTAAGAAGATGACATCTCTGACGGTTGTTCTGATTGATGGCTGATTTTGAGAGAGAATCATGAAGCAGAAGGTTGACAGCATCAGATAAAAAGAAAAATCCTGGTTTTGGCTTC
This sequence comes from Dermatemys mawii, assembly GCA_007922305.1. Lineage (NCBI taxonomy): Eukaryota > Metazoa > Chordata > Testudines > Dermatemydidae > Dermatemys > Dermatemys mawii. Next base: position 26,527,399 of record ML677363.1, on the reverse strand, counting down.
TTGACCCAATTTTTCGTTCCCTCTATAATTCTTCACTATTTCTGCTTATGATGATGTCATGCTCAAAAGACTAGCAAACTTCAGGCCACTTGTTGCTTTCTTTAAGGTAGCTTTAACACTCATACTATGACAATATCAGGTTAGTTCAATGCTCACACAAGTGACACAGCCTTAAACTCTAAGGGACATCCAAGGTTGCACTGCAGTAATAAATAAATAATAATTCCAAGCTCTTATACATTGCTGTTTCCTTGGTTTGGCATGGAAAATATGTCTAAGCTCTGAGGTCTGAGAGTCAAACTTGCCTGTTTAATGTGTTCTCAAGAGAAGTCTGGACTATTTCTCTACAGGGCCACATGCTTCTGAAAGATGAGTAGGAGGATGCTGTCATTTACAATGCAGCTGAAGAGAACATAATTACTTAACATTGCTTAAAAGGCTGCACATCAGAAAGCACAGGAAACATGCAGAATATGACTATGTAGAAACTGCATTACTGAGCAATCTAAAAGATAAGCTTGTGCTATAGGAAAATTTTGTTACAGAGAAACATGGAAGCTAATGTAATAAAACTATGACAGCCATCGTCAATAATCATATCCTGACTATTCAGGGAACTGGCATTCCTGTTCATTCAGCAAGCATAGATCAAGGTCCTGCTCTTCCTCTTGTTGAAATCAATAACAAATAACAAAACTTCCAATGTAGCAGTAGCAGGATTGGGTCACTGATGGAAATAACCATTTTTTAAAATCTAGTTTTATTTCCCCCACTTACGTCTGTGTTCCAGTGTGATCTCTAACAGAACATAAGAGCTGCCATACTGGGTCAGAACATCTTGCCCAATACCGTGTCTCTAACAGTGGTCCATACCAGAGCTTCAGGGGGAACATACAAAATAGAGCAATTACGGAGTGATCCATCCCTAACTTCCACTGCTGGCTTTTACTAGTCAAAAGTTAAGGGTCACCCGAAGCACAGGGTTGCATCCCTGATCATCTTGGATAATAGCCACTTATAAATCTATCCTTCATGAAAGTATCCAGTTCTTTTCTGAACCAGATATACTTTGGCCATTCCGACATCCCATGGCTATGTATTCCACAGGTAATTGTGCATTGTGTGAAAAAGTACTTTCTCTTGCTGAATTTTAGCTTAATGGGAAGACCCTTGAGTTTAGTATTGTGTGAAAGAGTAAACAACATGATTCTCAATTCCACATCATTCATAATTTTATAGATCTCTATCATATCCCACCTTAGTCATCTCTTTTCTAAGATAAATAGCCCTAATAGTTTTAGTCTCTCCTCCTATGGAAGACTTTCCATACCTTTGATCATCTTTGTTGCCCTTCTCTAAATGTTATCGAGTTCCATTATATCCTTTTTGAGACAGAGTGACCAGAACTGGACACAGTATTCAAGAGTGTGTGGGGGGCGGGGTGCATCATGGATTTATACAGTGGCATTATGACATTCTGTGTCTTACTTTCTATCCCTTTCCTAATGGCTCCTAACATACTGTTAAGAAGTTCCATAGTGTGTGTTGACTTACTGTTCTTTGATAAGAGTATATCAGAGTGCGCTAGATAAACTTTTAAGTTTATACTTAAACTTTAAGGATAGCAAAACCAGAAATTTGAGAAAGGACCTCTTATAGATGACAGATGTTAAGAGATCTGAGGAGTAGGTCCTGGTGATAATACAATAAGGGAATAACTGTGATTTCTAAGGGAAATCTCCATTGTAAACTTTAAACCCTAGTGATGAGTTGATATTTAGGATAAATGGTTCTAGTCACTCCTCTGGTAGTGACTCACCACGTGCCTTTGGGAAAGTCACTTTCCCTCTCAGTGCCTCCTTTTCCAAATGCGTAGTTTGGGGACAAACATGCTTGCTGCCATTGGCCAAACACTTTGATACCTACAAATGGAAAGCACTGTATTAGTACAAGCCTTTTCAAAAGTATCCTCCATAATAAAAAGGAGGCTATAAACATTTTTACTGCTTTAAAAAAAATCAGCACAGACATGTACAGGATTAACCACTGTCATTTAAAAAAGTTTTAAAACTCCATTAGCAGAGTTTATAAGGTTCACATACTGCAGCAAATGTCTCTAAAATGTACCTTTCCACCTTACGTGCTCTCAAAAACAGTATTTCTCATGGAGGACATCAGAATAAAACATATTTTGAATTCTTGACCTAGCTATTTTACACAGAGATCTAAATAAAATAAATGTTAAAGGCTTTTTAGGCTAAGAATAATCCTTTCAGTTTTAAACTCTTGTTTTAATCTCCTTTTTTGTTAACTTCAAACTTTAAGAAAATAAAATTGTCCTCTGTCTAGTGAGTAACTACAGGTACAAAGCAGTTTTAGGGCACTCTTTGCCCTCTAGGACCTTGTGGTATAAGAATCACAGACACTTTTGTGTACCGGAAACACAGTTACAGCCTTAACTATGAATCCAGTAGCATGGGTTCATGATATAGTGGTATGGAAGAAAAACATCAGTTTGATTAAAATTACCCATTTGTATTTAATTTTCTTATAATATATTTTTTCCAGCAGAACAAAAACCACATTATGGCAATCTAAACTTCTCCTATAGTGAGGAATCACTAGCAACATAATGGATTAATGACTTTGAACCTAATGTTCATCATCTGTTCTGCTCTAAGTTATGAATGCAAAAATAACATTCCCCAAATTATGCCAGTAAAAAGTGAGATGTGCACAGTTTGAGTACATGGATTGCTCTTGCTGCAGTGCAGCATATGCTGTCCTCATGCTTCAGATATAATAAAGTTTATAATTCTAATATAATTAATTTTATTTTTATGGCTTCACTATAAGATTCCCCTTTTCTATACATAATATAGATAGGCACATAGATGAAAATCTATGTTAGAACGCACTACAGATACAGTATTACATAAATATATTGGCAAAATTTAGAAGCAATTTTTCTAATATGTGGAAAACAGATAATCATATTTATAAAGGAAAAAACATATGCAGAGAAATTCTATTTGTTTTCCCAACTATAAGAAACTTTGTAAATCCATTTCAGCCCTTGCTATTTGACTTTTTCCTGACTCTGATTCTTGACTTTTGTGAATTATAGTACTTTGAGGATTTTAGAACTATAGTAGCTTGAGGTTTCTACAACCTGGTGAGCAGTAAGTGACGTGACATTTAAAATATGATTTATTATATTCCTGAATTACACATACATTAATCTTAAAACTGACACAAACCTACAGGTTTTAATAGAATTTTTGTCAGCTGGTATAACAGTTTAGTCAAGAATATTAGTCTATATTCTCATACATCTTGGTTTTGGTGAATTTCATTTGACACATGTCTAGTACTACAAACTTTGTAGAGGTTTATCTGAATGGGAATGTATTTAGTAGCTAGGGACACAAAAGCAGCCTTCTACTAAAAAATCCTCAGTTGCTCAAAGGCCTCTGGTACCTGAAAAAAAAAATGGAGTCTACCTTAGGTGAAATAAGAATCCAGATTTTTTTTGTTGTTGTTGTTTAAAGCAGCAACACTGATGTGTTTAGTCATCAGGACCACATTTTTTCCCTTCTGATCTTTGATAAAAGACTGTGACACTTATGGTGACCAGACAGCAAGTGTGAAAAATCAGGACATGGGGTGGGGGTAACAGGAGCTCTTATAAGAAAAAGCCCCCAAAATTGGGACTGTCCCTATAAAAATGGGACATCTGGTCACCCCAGTGACACTCACAGAACCCACATTGCTACAGTCATCTGTAACTCTGTCACTTTGCATATGGATTGTGGTTAGCTGTGCACATACCTACACCTAAAGACCATTCTCAAATATCAGTGAATGTAGAAGATGGTTGCTCAATTGCGTCTCACAGAGATTGTGTTACCACCATGTTCCAAGATCTGTGCTGGTTTCCAGTTTGTTTCTTGTTTCAATATTGAGGTCTGGCTTTCTACAGATACATTCCTAAGTGATTTGGAATATAACCTTGTAATGAAACCATGTAATTGTGGTGTCAGCAGCACCAACTGCCAGGCTCAGTATCTAGGCGCTCCCCTTAACATTGCAATACAGAACTGACTCAAGTCCCCATCCAATAATCTGGAAAACTAAACACCATCCCTGGGTGTCTCAAAGAGGCAAAACTTCCCCACCCACAAACACAGAGTCTGTGCATAACAAAATAAATGTTTTAATAAAAGGGAGTGGGAACTCAGCTTTAGTTTGGGGAAAACATTACAACAATGATTCAAAAGCATTAACCATAACCATAGTATGTTGGGTAGTGGCCTTTGCCTCAGCCTCTCACCTTGTGGTGTGAAAGTCCAACCCACAAATGTCTTTTAAAATGGCACTTGCCTCTGCCACTGCTGTACATTCATAGTTATCAGACACCAGAAAAGTCCCAGAATTCAGGAGTGAGTTCATGTGGGTTCACACCATACCCCTTGGCAGGGGAAGAAGGCTGAGCAATGCCTCAGCTGTTGCCACTCTCTCTGCTACTTGCCTCTCACTGTCACCTTTGCAGTGTTCACCGCTAACAATCTATGTAGCTACTTGCCACCACTCGTCGCTGCTTCTGCTTGCTGCCACTGTGCTCCCTGCGGCCACTGCCACCACTTGTTTCATCTGACATGCATTGTTCTGAGGTTCCACTCCGTGACTTCAGGTGCTAGTGATTTCACTAGGAAGTAAGAAACCTGTCTGCTGTTATAGTCTCTGCATTGCAACACTGTCCCCGCACAAGCTGTAAGGCTCAGCTCTTAGACCTACTCGTATTGATTTCAAAAACAAAGACTCTCAGTGGAGTCTCATCAGCTGTGTCTTTAAAAACTGGAAAGGGGAGGGTCGAATGGTATTACACTGTCATCTGGGTATACTCTCCATTTGGATTTGGCATCCCTACCACCTATTTAGCAAGTGAGGGTGGCTCCCTCAATCAGGGCATGCTCAGGACAGTTCTGCTGCCCTTTGTTCATACAATAAGGATAACAACAATATTTTCATTACTCCTGCATTCGATACTGAAGTGAATTTTAACCCAAAACAGCCAAAAATGATCACTCTGACAAAGCAGGACTGTCCAGTGATCACCTAGTCAGAGCCAGTATGTCTATTCAAATACAGTCTTTCCCCCCAGATTCATTATTTGATGTCATGGGAGATTTCATTTACACCCTGTTTACAGGAATCTTAACTACCTGGTAGACTACATCTCTCTGGATAATACTATGCAAGATGAAATCAGAAGAGACACTTCAAGCTAATAGTTCCCAGGTTTAACTAGAAGGAGACTGAGGCAAAAGATTTTCAATGAATGGCCCTTTACTCTGAAAATCTCTTTCCCAGTTGGCCTGATTTAGTCCACTGATCTTCAGGACACACTTTCTCTATATCTTTGAGTAGGAATGGTTTAAGATAGTACAAGTTGTGCTCATAAGAGTTACTTGTGGGTGCAAAGCTACGAATTTGAGCTTTTATTTCTCTGATTTGTGCTCACGTTCAGATGCTTAGAGACACAACTGCTCAGATCTATGACTACAGTTGAATAGTATGCACAATTTATACCAGCAATTCAACGGCAAGTGCAGGCTTTGCTGTGCAAGTTGACCCTACAGTGAAATAGGTCTCAGACTAAAGAGTCACCTAGTATGTGATTTTATACTTCCACGTAATTGGAGAGAGAGGGATAATATGCCTTGAACTTTATTTTGATTGGAACTTGAATTTTTTTCTTCCCAAGAAAATGAATGCAGTAGAAAAATCTGAATCTTCAAATGAAACCTTTACATAACAAAAGAGGAAAACAGATGCTTCATAGGCAAGAGGTACAAAGATGTCCTCAAACACGTTATTTTGAAATGTAAAAGGATGTTAAGTATAAAGTTGCATAACCTTTCATTTCTGAACAATACCAATGGGAAATTTCAAAATCCGTACTCTCTCTTTCTAATAAATCTCATTTAGTTAAACATGTGACAGAATTAGAACTCTGCTGCTGAGTTAACTTGGGTGGCAAAGGTTACTTGCTGAAGCAGCAAAAAAGTAAACAGAATGTAACAATGCTATGCGGAAACAATATATTATATAATCCCATATTGGTATGGCAGGAATAACTGTGTACACCCTCTGATTTATGAAGTGCTATTTGTGGAAACAATAATGAATAAAGCTAAGAATTAGTATGAATTATAGTTTCCATTTTATTAGGATTTCATAATTATAACTGTTAAATTAATTGGATTCTTGTTGCTTATATTTAAAACAGATCAATAAAGGTCATGTCTAGATTTTGTAAGTTTTAGTAACTAAAATAAACATTAAAATAGAGTAAGGGACAGAAAAATTAAAAAGAAAGATGTTATAAGATTTCAAACCTTCCCCTCTTCCCCAATTTTTATTTTAAAATGAAATCATCATAGGCTGTAGTAAAGTTTTATAAAATTAGTGCAAATAATTGTTTTAACAATAGAATTTGACTCCTAGCTAATCCCATTCTGAAAAGATAACTCTGATATTAATAATTAGGTTCAATATCATTGTAGAACTGGATCATATTAGAGTTATTCAAACTTCTTTGGCATTTAGTGAAGTTAAGTATAAAATCAACTGCCTACATAGATAAATATATGTTTAAAAGATCAATTGAGTCAAAATTAGTCTTTCTAGTAATTTTTTTCTATGGTCAATGTTACATAGATCTAGTCAAACACAGGCACATCCAAATATCACTCTAATCTTAATACCAAAATATCATCCCTACATTAATTGTATTCAGAATCTATTAAAAAGTTTTACTATTTCTATTAACAGCTGTTAACCACAGGTGTTAAAGTAATCTTACTTTGTAATTACAATTAACATACATTACATAATCAACTGTTTTTCAAGAGTATCATTTATCAACCTTAAACTGAGGTTACATTGTGAAAAGTGTGCATAAAAATAGCCCCTTCCACTCAAGAGAACTCTTCCCTTTGCATATTTAATCATATTTGTAGATTTCAGAACAAAAATAAGTTTTTTATTTTGTTTCAAAACTACTCTTCATTCCTGTCATCCATCAGAGCCAACACCATTAACAGAATGAGCTGGATTCTATTCCTTCTTACGCATCGTTAAAACAATCCTAGAGTGAATCAATTATACCCAAACAAAACATTGAAGGCTGCAGAAGTGTACAATAGGGCAGAATTTGGCCTATAGAATCTTTATTACTGGTGATGATAATCAGAAGGAAAGAACTCAGCTTGACTATCTGATCCTGGTTTGAATTATCAGAGTTGGTATTTAGAAAATAATGATATTTAATTGTAAAATTATTTCTGATATGGAGTTTTGAGAGACTATGAGCATGGAATGGCATAGTGCTTTCTCACAGAGTAACTTTTCAGATCTCCACTACACTATTATTTTGATAATTTGATATATTCATACAATCTGCAAGAAGCAAAGATTGTGCATCTTTACAAAAATGTCAGGCTTTGCATCTCCACACCTTTTCTTTCATCTTCTTAAATTTGATCCCAGTCATGCTCTGACACATGAGAAAATTAATTCATTTGGGACTGCTCACATTTGTGAAGTTACTCGTGTGTGTGTTTGCAGGATCAGTGCCTTAGAGCATTATCTCAGAGCTAAAGAAAGTTTTCCTGTTTTGAAAAGCACCATGCAAAATATAACTAACAATATTACTAATAATACTTCTCTATATTAAGCTTCACAATTACTCAGTTTAAGTTACTAGCATTTTCTTACAATCAGGCACACAGTGTCAAGGACATCATTCATTTCTTCAGAGAAAACGAAATATCCCTCACAGAGGATAGAAAAATATTTGACTTTAGTTACTTATCACTGAGTCTGTGTTTCTGAGATGCTTTTGTGTCTCTACCCAGTGCTGTTGTAATTTCTGGGGGAAAAGAATTTGGTAGACTTGTTCTTTCTTTTCACCACATCAGTTTCAAAGTCAAAAATAATGCTGGGGCAGAGATGGCTTGGTATGCTTCCTACCAAGCCATCTCTGCTCCAGCATTATTTTTGACTTTGAAAATGTATACATTTTGAAACTCAGGTGGTGAAAAGAAAGAACAAGCCTCCCAAATTCTTTTCCCCCAGAAATTACAACAGCACAACATAAGGATATAAATATGTTTTTTCTTGAAAATATTTGAAGATGTTTATAAAAACGTTTATCATCTTTCAACAAGCTCTCTTAAGTTAATATATATTTTTCTTTCCAACTATTTCTTGAGCAGCTGATTATTAAAAACTGGGCTGAGCAGAGAGAAGGATTATAAAACAGTACTTAACAGTTTTGAAAACTCTCTACATGTTTCAAAAAAAATTTTTTTTTAAGCTATGTCATAGGAAATCTGTGTGGCTGTGGGGGACAGTGAGGATGTCTATGCAATAGGACACAACACAGTCATCCCCAAACCTCATAGTGCTTACTCACAACCATGTATTTATGATATGTCCTTTACATGTTAAGTCACTGATGCCCTTTGAACTCACCTTATCATGGGCTTATACTTATCAGATTTCATCCTGTATCAAATGTACACAAGCAGTACATTAGACACTTGAAAACTCTAACTCCAGTTTCCCTGCTTTTAGAATATATTGTGTTTTGTTTTAATTGTTCCTTTCTTCAGGGATAAATTGGTCTGATATCTCCTACTGAAAGACTACAGCAATGTCAGATTTCAAGAGGTAAATCAAAACACAAAATGTGGCTAATCAGCAATACGGGCTGTTTGAAAACATCACAAGTAACCGGTTGGCTAAGCTTCAAAACAATTAAGACATTTCAATATTTTAATTAACTCATCTCAGGGTACACATGTTTTGATAAAGTTATGTATCAAATGTGGCTATAAAATAGCAGCATTTGCAGTTCCTTGAACAATAGACTGTTATTCAGAACTGCCAGAGATATTTTATTGTTGTTCATTATGGTAATAAGAAAATATTTTTTAAAGAGGAGGTGGGTGATGAAGGAAAATTACCTGTATCTGATGTTCTCTTAACACAGAAATACTTTTCTGAATATACATTTGATCATAATTTAGTAGTGAGTCTCTTAAGGAAAAGGGGATGGTCTGGGGTGGGAGCTACAGTAATGAACATGGGGCAAAGTTTGTTAAAAATATATATTTAAAAATATGATTGTCTCAGGCCAAAGCCTAGCCTCAATCTGCAGTCTAAAGGAACAAGGAATCATCCACTATATGGCGGAGAGTGAGTCATGCTGGGAGGAAGATGCCTTTTTGCAGACCATGGACTGACATTGCCCCACCATGGGCTACTATTGTAGCCATAAGACTATCCCCTGGAGCTCCTGAACATCCCGCCTTAGAGGAGTAATGTCTTATGCAACTTTGTGGTCTTAGGACTGCCAGCCTCACTGCTGTGCCTTGCTTGTAATGCCTCTAAATGTCTCTTGCCCAACAGTGCACAACAGAGCTAGAGGGTTTTGCAGATTGTCCTTATGGGTACCTCCTCCCTGCCAATCGTGCTTATTCTCATCAGTTGGAATTCAAACTGATTCAGTTACTTATGGAGACCTCAGCAACTATGGATGTGGCAGTGGGATGGAGAATGAGGCGGATCTGTGTACAAGAAAGCAACAGCATGAGGCCCCAGTTGACTAAGGAACATGGGACTAATTTTAAGCATGTAAATAGAACCATTGCTGAGCTGTGGCCTGAGTGATGTACAGAACATAAAGAAATGGGACTCGACTCTTCCTGAAAATCAGTATGGTGAGAGGAAAAAACTAGTTTTTTTTTAAATTAATGTGATGTTTTCAGATAGATGAATAGGAACCACATATTAAAGGACTGGCAGTTCAATTTTTTTACTCATATGCACAGACCCATTAACTTCCATGGGACTACTTGGAGGAATAAGGACTGCATGATCTGGCTCATTAGTACCACCCATGGCTCCAATCCCATAAAATTTTAAATGCTAAATGTTACAAATTCATGCACTCTGATGGGTCCCATTTAAGTTACTGAGATTCCTCATGGTGCATAAAGTCTTTGTGGTATCAAGACTGATGTGTGTCCATTATCAAACTGGCTGACTTCTTCATCAGACATCCCAAGGTTTACATTAAAAATGTCTTATCTACAAAATAATTCCAAGAGTTCCTTATGTTGTTTATATGAAATATATTGCAAACAAAATATTATTTTCTCCAACATTGTCAACCTTAAGCTAAAAACAAGTTTGCACTCAAACTACTGCCTTCCGTGAAAACAATTCATACCTCATCACCATTAAAAAAAAAAATCAAACACCTGCATTCATGTTACTCCAGCACTTTCCTTCAATTATCAACAAACAGTTCTCTTTTTCTTGGACCAAGTAATGGGCAAATAGTAATGCAACAGCTGGCCAAAATGTAATTTAAAGAAAATATTCTAAGGTTTATAAGGGATAAGAAAACTCCTGGGGTAGACAGTGGAGAAGAGAATGATAATATGATGAACATAGCAAGTTATTTGGTTTTCAGTAGGAATGAACTTGGCTTTAATATCAGCAGAAGGAGATGGAAGTGGTACAGTGCTGGCAGGAATACAACAATCCCTGTGGGGTGTCTGTCTACAATGATATAGGTATAACCACAGAGACTGAAGCAGAGACTGGATGGTTATTAGTTGCACTGAAGAAACTAATCAATGGGAATTATAAAGTTTAAAATCTTCAAAATGAAACTGTCTGGTTGCTTAGAGGCAAAATAGGAGGATTATAAACTGTGGATGCAGACAAATATTTCCCAGATTTTATGCAACAGACCAGTTAAATGCATGGGGGAAATTGTAGCATGTCAGTTTTCAGAAAATGAAAGTATTAAAAAACTTGAACAAACCATGACAGTAAGCACAGGAACAGTTAAAGCTGCATATGAAAAAAACCCAAAGTATTGTGTTTACACACAAAAAAGTGCCTGATAGTATACACCATTTGATATGGCAGTTGTGCTTAGAATCATAGAATAGCAAGGTTGGAAGGGACCTCAGGAGATCATCTAGTCCAACCCCCTGCTCAAAGTAGGACCAATCCCCAATTAAATCATTCAACAGATTTTTGCCCAGTATCCCTAAATGGCCCCCTCAAGGATTGAACTCACAACACAGAAACTGCACTATAATAGTGCGCATAAGAGAGAGTCCATGGAGCGAAGACATTCCCTTACTACCACCATATGAAAATGCTAGACGATTTCCTGGGCCACATCTTCAGTCGTTCATAAGTTAAAGTGGCATGAGAGAGGGCCTGATTTTTCAGCCAGGGTTTAAACTAGGCCTACCTTTTGCACCCCAGTTTTGCAAGTATAAAGAATTATGGATGATAGTTAAGTTATTGTAAAATATCTGACCCTGAATTGCAGGTTCAGTCAGGAACTGTGATGTCTAAATGGCCTAAACTGCAATGCAACAATTTGTGCATAAGTATTGCAGATGCTTGAAAAGAGATGCCAAGTTTAGAAAATATGGGCCAAATTTTTCAATAATACCGTATTACTGTGTGCTGGTCTCATCAGAACACAAGCAATGTTGATGGAGGAGATTAAGATGCACAGGTATGTTCTACAAATGGATTACACAAGCAAATACCAAATCAATTGACCTATGGTGAGCTAGCAGATGAAAAAGTGACACAAGTAACAAAGGTAACATATTACACTGAGAAGAGCTTAGGAAAACTAATTAGCAACTAATACTATGGTTTAATTTTAGTTTTCAATTTATAACAGTGAGCTGGTTCTAGGACCTTTTCTCAATATAATACTCTGCCTTGGGCCATCATCTCTATCCATTTGATAACTCAAGTCTAGATCTTTTTTCATTAGATGTAGCTGATGGAGTCTGGAGTCTGTGACCTAGATCCACAAAGGACTTAAGTCTTGAGAGACAGAGTGTCACAATGCCTAATTTTTAGGCACCTAGAAAAATCACAGGAACACCACTGTGATCCACAAAACCTGAGTTAGACGGCTAGGCTCTCTCTACAATGAATAGGGAGTCAGATGCCTAAGACTATGATCCATAAACCCAGCACACTAGGCAACAGCCAGTTTAAGGTAGCCAATGGGAGATGCCAACAAGAGGGCTGTGTCCTAAGCCCAGCACTGTCTTGGAAATAGGTACGTAAATCCAGGCTGCAGGGTGGCACATCCCTCTTCTTGCAAACCATGAACTGGGGAATATGGACATTCCTTTGCCTAACTTGTGTTTGGGGCCCAATCCGGCAGGTGTACTCTGTTCATAGGCCACTTAATTCCCCACTATAACTGGGAGTGGGGCAGCGTGGAAGAGGGAGATATTCTTCCAGCTCCCTTTTAACCTCTAGTCCAGTGGCTATGGCTCACTCTCTGGATATAGAAGACCACTAATTCAAGCCTCTCCTATGCCTGGTGACAAGGGACTTGAAAAGAGATCTGCCACCTCTCCAGTGCATGCCACTGGGCTATGGATATTCTGATGTGGAGCTCTCTCAATCTCCCCATTGAAGTTGTTCCACTTTAATTAAATAAGAGAATACTTTAATATTAATGGCACCAGGGAAAGAGCAAGAATCATTCTATTGCCCAGTGGATCATGCTGGGGATTAGATGGAACACAGGCATCAGGATGCCCAGAGGGCGACAGCAGTGAATGTATTAAGAGGAGGAAACATAGGCACCTAGAGATCTTATACTGCAAAAACTTAGGCGTCAAGTGAGTTTAGATGCCTGCAGAGTTAGGTGGCACTAAGCAGGGGTGTTGGTGGTTTGTAGTCACACCTGACAACAGGACTTAGACACTTGAGCCTGAGGGATAGGCACCCAAGTACAACTGTATAGCTGGACTTTAGACACTTCAGAAATATTATTCTGATGTTTTTGTGACTCCAGTGAGCTCTTATGGGTTCACCCTTTAAACCTGCAAAGGACCTTCCACTAGTACAGAATGCTTGCTTAGGAATGTGAGCCATGAAAAGTATGTTTTGCCTGTTCTCTGTGAACTATGCTGACTTCTAATTCCTTTGGGATGCAACTCAATGTACTGACATTAGTATAATTATATTGGAGGAAATTGGATTCTTCCCCCCTGGAGAGGGAAATGAAAGATGGACTTTTGTTGATTCATACTGGTGCTTAATTTATAAATCTCAAAATTAATTAATCCCTAGGAAATTATCTGTGTTTTAGTTATTGTTTAAATAGAAATGAATTATTAGGCATTATAGAGACCATAGTTTCAGGTGCAGTGTATTATATATATATCATTTTATAATACACTAATTGCAGTTGCATTATAACTCTGGCCCAAGAACATCATTAATCGACATATGGTTAAGAGGTTAAAAGTACTGACTGGAATTCAAGGCAGTCAGTGCTTGGGATCAGGGGATAATAAGAACTAAGGAGACCAAATATTTGTAATATTGGTGGCAGGGAGTTTAATGTAGCAAAAAGCACAGAGTCCCAAGGGAGAAAGGAAAGCAGAGGTTCATGAAAAAGGCTTATTTCCCCAGCTGAAGTTGCCATGGTCATCTGTGCTGCAGAGCATAGTGAGAGAACAGAGGTGAGCAGTGAAAATTTTTATAAAATCCAAGTTCAAGAGATTTATGGTACTTCTAGGTTTCAGTCACTTTATCTCTAGCAAGTGTAAGCAAATAAAGAACAGGCCACTGTGCAAGATGGAAGCCCTACTGGCAAACAAGAATGGTCAAAGCAGCCCATTTTTCTTGATTATTGGGTGCAAATTTCTGTTCTCTTCCAAGATAATGCTAACGCTAAGGTTACTCTTCTTTTTTGTTATTTGCATTGCAGTGGTACTTAATGGCCAGGGCCCCATTCTAGGAAACTTTAGAAACAAAAGTGGTCCCTGCTCTAGAGAATTTACAATCTAAGAACTGTGTAAGACTATAAACAACAGGTTGTTATCATAAACAGACAAAGGAAGCACATGGAAACAGAGACAATATTCAGGTCTTTGACAGTTTAAACACATGCAGTTTTACCTCAAAGTGGAGGTCAAAGGCTTAATGTTAAAGAAGTCTTATGGATTCACTTAAAATGGAGTGTTACTCTGAAAAGTTAGTATAAAATGGCATCCGGGGACTCCACAATTGCCTCACCATGATTTCTGTATCAAATGTGTTCAGAATGCTTTTTTGGCTACCTGACCTGCAAACTGAATCTGGAATGTGAAAGTCAAGCTGGATTCTTCACTCATCGAGTAAGAAGGCCTATTTATTGAATCAAGCCCAAGGCATTTCATCCTTGAAAGAAGGCTATCAGTGAACCCAGCCTTTCCCTTCAGGTTCTTGGCATAAAGACTGTGTAGATGAAACGTACTCCCCCACACTGAGGCAGGAAAGGTATATGCTTGTCAACACTGGGTCTTTTTGCACAGGTGCACTTCCATCATTGATACTGAAACCAGGGAGGCCAAAAAGTGAAAGTCACTTTTTATACTAGTGTAGAGCATCTCACTAGGGATTGCCTAATTCCACCTCCATTGTACGTAGGAGGCCTCTTGCATACTTGGTTTCAGTACAGTCATCCAAATAGAAAATCTGATTAGAAAGGTCAGATATCCCATTTAGATTCTCTATTAGTTTACAAAACAATACATTTGGGATTCTTTTCCTCTTTCATAAATATTACACAATGATAGATATGGAAAAGCCACAACTCTCCCTATAATTTAAATGGCAGCTTCTGTCCTGAAATTATATGTGCTGAAATAAGCCTTCAAGTTCTCCTCTTTCCATTGCCCTCCTCTACAAAATGGCTGCCAGCTCTATAGACTTCTGTGGTCCGATCTCTGAAAACCTTCCAGTCTTATATGTAAGTTTATATTTATTAAAATCCAGTTCCCATGTTGGAAGATAAAGTGTGCGCATTCCACTACAAACAGGGATTAACAAACGTCAACTAGACTGTAACCCATATTTGTATTACTTGGATAGGTAAAGTCAGTCCTGTTTTCACCTTGAAACTGCATAAGGGTGTAACAGTGTGTATAAAGAAGGCAAATTTAGCCCTTTAGTGCCCAAGTTTATACTAGTATATTTTATTTTCCTGTGATTTACTAGAAACACTAGATACCTCATTACGGTGATTTCCATTCCCAAAGACCAGTTTCACTCAGGTTTTAAGTAAATCCCTCAGTTTAAAAGCATTGTAAGCACACACACAGTGTGCCTTCTCCCAAGGCATATTTTCCCATAGTTTCATTGCTGTAAGTATTATGAGCAATATCTTCATGTTCTCCTGTTACAGCTCTCAAAAATATAACAAAAAAAGATTTTGAAAGCTTCTTTGAACTTCATAAGTCAATGATTTCTTATATAACAGCAATAAAAACCTCTGGGAAAGAACTTATTATGAGTACTATGTCAGCAATTTTAACTTATTACAGATGGCTTAGTCCCCTTTCCACATAACTATTTAATGAATTTAAACTAAAGAGTGTATAATTTCCTGGCTGATAGCAGCCCTGAGCTTTTAGTTGGAGTTTTTTTAAACTGAGATTACAGGCCAATTTAGAAAAGGACTTCAACACGGAAAATAATTCTTAAATGCTTCTGAGCAATGTTTGCAGTCAGTCATTTTACAGGGAACTCAGCACTAGACCACATCTTTCAGGAACCATTTTTGGAAATTTAAACTGCTTTTAGTGTTGTTAGAACCCAGAACACAATTGTAAGATATTGGTCAGTATGACAATGGGAAGAAATAACATTTTTCTTTAGTAAAAATCCCTCAAAAGTTGTAAATTACAGTTATACCCAAACAGTTATTATGTAGCAATGATACGCCACTATGGAAAGAATATGGCTCCCCATCTGTTTCTTATTGATATCCCCAGAATATCTACATACCCACAAGTACAGTTCAAAATATTTGCAATGGATTTCTGGGAGTGGCATGTGGCAAAATCCCTCATTTAATACTTGACATCAATTTTAAATCCAGAGAAAAATCTCCAGATTCAACCTCTCTCTACTTGAATTATATTTAGAGACTATATCAAAAGGTTTTTTTCCCCTTGTCTTACATGTTTTAGGTGCAAAGCTATTGTCAACACTGCTTGTTAGAATAGTGAGAGGATAGCAATTACCACTAAGTATTATTTGTACTGTAGTAATATCTAGAGGTGCCAATTAAGGATCAAGGCCCGACTGTGCAAGATACTATAGAAACAAATATTAATAAAAAAGCCCCTTACCCAGAGACCTCATATTTCTAGGATTATGACAAGTCACAACAAGTAAATGACACAGACAAAAGCAATAAATGTGTTATACATAAAAATCTTCACTCTCATCCTGATACCATCAAGAAAAGTTAATATCAGTGATGGGAAAAGGCGGCCCTTAAGGAGACCGCCACCACAAGTCTTAAATGGTTGAAAACCAATGAAACACAAAGAAAACATCTAACTTATCAGCATGACCTTTCTAAGCTATTCTTTTTGTACAAAGGAGAACCAAACATTTAACATGCAGCCCAAGTCATAAATTTACCTAAGGCTGCTTTAGACTTCTGTAAATTTCATTGTTTATTACAAACTTCTGACATCTGTGGACCAGAAGGCTGCAGGTGGAAATTCAAATTATCAAGACTTTGGTTCATAGGCTGCACTAATTGTTATCAACACTGGCACGATCAAACTTTTAGTGGCTTACTTTACAAAAGCAAAAATGAGCATCTGGTGGATATTTCTTCTGGGCTTTCTTTTCCCTCATAATGGCTTAAAAAAACTATTAGAAAGATTAAGCGACATGTTTGGTATCATGGTGAGCACCCACAAATTCAAACACACCAACCAGCAATTTACCATTAAAGCATATGTCCTGGGGTGTTCCTGAGTCAGTGAGAACAGATATAATTACTAATGACATGTTACACTGGAAAAAAATGAAACCAAAATCCTGAACTTCCACAGCCCTGGAAAACCCTGAACACAGTGGACTTGCAATAGTTTCACAAAGCTGGGGAGCTAGGCTGTAGGGAGCCTAGACAAGAGTCTGCACCTCCATGTGCTGCAGATAACAGATCCATGGGGTGGAAGTGGCATAATCACCTAGAGTGGAGGGGTGCTTTCAAAAAGGGTGGAGGAGAGAATATCCACCAACATACACATGTGTAAGGATGAGACAGATATTGGGGATTAAATACAGTCCTGCTACTCACTGGCCTGGCAAAGGATTGTGCATCCTATGACCCATACAATCTTCTATGTACATAACCCATTTACTGGGACTTGCAAGTTGCTTGGAAACGTTTAAAGGAACCATAACAGAGGCTGAATTTAAATGTACACCCCAAATTAAAAAGCACAGTAAGACAACCAAAAAAGTGCCACTGTGGCTAAACAACAAACTAAAAGAAGCAGCTGGAGGCAAAAAGGCATCCTTTAAAAAGTGGAAGTGAAATCCTATTGAGTAAAATACAAACGAGCATAAACTCTGGCAAGTGAAGTATAATTAGGAAAGACAAACAAGAATTTGAAGAACAGCTAGCCAAAGACTCAAAAAACAACAGCAATAAATAAGTAAGTACAGCTGAAGCCATAAGCATGCTAAACAACCAATGGTGCCACTGGACGACTGAGATACTAAAGGAGCACACAAAGAAGAAGGCCATTGTGTAGAAACTAAATTAAATTTTTTGCGTTGGTCTTCATGGCTGAGGATGTGAGGGAGATTCCCAAACCTAAAGCCATTCTGTTTAGGTGATAAATCTGAGGAATTGCCCTAGATTGAAGTGTCATTAGAGGTGGTTTTGGAACAAATTGATAAATTAAGCACTAATAAGCCAGCAGGACCAACTGGTAATTATCCAAGACTTCTGAAGGAACTGAAATATAATATTGCAGAAATACTAACTGGGGTATGTAAACTATCATTTAAATCAGCTTCTGCACCAGATGACAGGAGGATACCTAATGTGCCACCAATTTTTAAGAAAGGCTCCAGAGACAATCCTGGCAATTACAGGTTGGTAAGCCTAACTTCAGGACCAGGCAAATTGGTTGAAACTACAGTAAAGAACAGAATTATCAAACATATAGATAAACATGATTTGTTGGGGATGAGTCAGGATAGTTTCTGTAAATGGAAATCATATCTCACCAATCTACTAGAAATCTTTGAGAGGATAAACAAGCGAGATTCAGTGGATATAGTGTATAGATTTTCAGAAAGTCTTTGACTAGGTCCCCCATCAAAGGTTCTTAAGTAAAGTAAACTGTCATGGGGTAAAGGGAAGTTCTTCTCATGGATCATGAACTGATTAAAAGATAGATAACAAAGGGTAGAAATAAATGGTCAGTTTTCAGAATGGAAAGAGATAAATAGTTGTGTCCCCCCAGGAGTCTCTACTGGGACAAGTACTCTTCAACATATTCAGAAACGATCTGAAAAAAAGGGGTAAACAGTGAGCTGGCAAAGTTTGCAGATGATACAAAACTACTCAAGATAGTTACATCCAAAGCAGACGGTGAAGAGTTACAAAGGGATCTCACAAAACTGGCTGCCTGGGCAACTAAATGCAGATTAAATTCAATGTTGATAAATGCAAAGTAGTCCATATTGGAAAACATAATCCCAAATATACCTATAAAATGATGGGGTCTAAATTAGCTGTTACTGCTCAAAAACCATCTTGGAGTCATTTGTGGATAGTTCTCTGAAAACATCTACTCAATGTGCAGTGGCAATCTGAAAAGCTAACAGAACATTGGGAATCATTAGAAAAGGGATAGATAATAAGACAGAAAATATCGTACTGTCTCTGTATAAGTCCATAGTAGGCCTACATCTTGAATACTGTGTGCAGACCCCATCTCAAAACAAATATATTGGAATTGGAAAAGGTACAGAATATGGGGATAAAAATGATTAAGGATATAGAGCAGCTTCCACATGAGGAGAAGTTAATAAGACTGGGACTTATCTGCTTGGAGAAGAGACGACTAAAGAGGGATATGATAGAGGTCTGTAAAATCATGACTAGTGTGGAGAAAGTAAATAAGGAAGATTTATTTACTCCTTCTCATAACACATGGGCTAGGGGTCACCAAATGAAATTAATAGGCAGCAAGTTTAAGAACAAACAAAAGGAAGTATTTCTTCACACAGCACACAGTCTACTTGTGGAACTTTTCCTAGAGGATGTTGGGAAGGATATGAGTATAACAGGGTTCATAAAAGAACTGGATAAATTCATAGAAGATAGGTCCACCAAAGGCTATTAGCCAGGATGGGCAGAGATGGTGTCCCTAGCCTCTCTTTGCATAAGCTAGGAATGGGTGACAGGGTATGGATCACTTGATGATTACCTGTTCTGCTCATTCCCCCTGGGACACCTGGTATTGGCCACTGTCAGAAGACAGGATTCTGAACTAGATGGAACGGCTACTATGGGCATTCTTCTGTTACTTGCTCTTTTAAATGGATGGGGAACTGAGATACTAAGAGATTAAACCCCAGATTTTAAAAGATATTTAAGAGTTGCTCTGCACTGTTTTGCAACACCAAACTAATTTAGAATATAATATTGCAATCCCAGCTAGATTTACAAAATAAAACACTGGTGAATTTAGGTAGAAGAGAGGTGTTGACTTAATCAGTTTTGACATGCAGATTTGAATTGGAAACTGTCATTTTTTCCTCAGTGCTAATTACATAACATGAGAGAGTGAAAATGTGTGCTACCATTTTCCCTTTTCAGAAGCTTTCTAAAGCAAATATGCAAAATAAGTGTCACATTAGAAAGCTGTCACAATATAGCAAATACTAATTTTTTATTTTTAGTTAAAAGTAGTCTACAGCCTCTAAATCACACCACAACTTACTCCTGGGGGCATTCTGTGTCACTTGCTTGTGCAGAATTCACATCCCCCAAACATTTCTTTGCTTACTTGCAGAAAAATGACTTCTTACAGGGAAGGGAAGGGAAGCTGCAAGAGCGGTCATATGGCCATCTTTTTAGAAATGGTCAGTAGCCAATATAAATTATGAGTTTGATTCCCCAGCCCTCACTTGCTCTTCAGTTGCCTGTGTTGTAACATGGAGCATATAAATGCATATATTTGTTAACTAGTAACTAGAAATGAAGTGTCAAATCTAGCTACTTTACTGTTAGGCAAGAGGATCTGGGGATTTTCTCCCATGCTCTCCACTCATATTTTTCATCCATTGTATTATAATTTAAATAGATTACCAAAATAATTGAAACCAGAGTGATTATATTGCATTATTTTGAAAAAATATGCAGAATTTTGCAGACTTGAAAAATTCTGCACACAATATTTTTCATTGTTTGGTGCAGAATTTCCCTAGGAGTAAGGAGGAAGTGTTGTTGCATCTGGAAGTACTGCAAGCTGACAAATACGGATTACCATAGTGGCTACAACTATTTTTTGCTGAAATCTGTTAAAAATCACACACACAGAGACAAATACAAATAATATATTACAATTAAAAGTATTTGGAGATCACCTAAACATAATTCAAGTAAAAAATAAAGAAAAACTTTTCAAGGCCCCATGGATGTTTAGGAAGTTTTTATCATCTATTTTAATAATTGCTAAGTGAAATTACATGTTGCTTTCTTGTTAAATCAAAACTACTGCTTAACATAAAACTTACCATTAAATTTTAACTTTGAAAGGTGCAATTTAGCCAGCCAGATATATTTTTGCTTTGCACCCATGAGAAAATAATAAGCTCTCCTTACAGGTCAGATATAATAACCCTTAGTACAATAAGAGTTGACTCCTTACTAAATTACAGTAGGATTGCAAGAAGAAATTTTCAGTACTTCTCAAACTAGAGAAAAAGCACTTTTCTTCATGTTTTGACCCACACAAAGAAATTCTGTTGTCTCATTTTATTGACTGACTTCTACTTCAGTGCTGTTTCAGTAGAACTAGAAACCAAAATTCTCTAGTTGTCTCAAAGGAAAGTTACAGCATAAGGCAGTACTAATATGTACTTCCCCACATAGTCTTGACAGTATGCTTCAACTCAGATCTCAAGGCATGATTTCCAGATAATAGACTGTCCATGCCTTTTGCTTTTACTTTAAAGAGCAAATTAAAGTCAACAGGAAGTACCAAATTTAAAATTAACGAAAGGAATACACACACACACACATATATATATATATACACACACACACACACACACCCCCCTATAATCAGTAACCTATGGAATTCACTGCCTTAATATATCACTGAAGCCATGAGCTTAGTAGATAAGGGATACTAGACTTCTATATATAGAGAGAACATTCAAAGTTATACTTGATAGGATAAAAATAGTAAGAGACACCTCAGATCATAAACTGGCCACAAACTGGGCAGGTTAGGAATAAGCTTCCCACAACAGCAAGTTATTCCCTAACAGACTATTAGTGGGCTTCTACTTTCCTCCAACTCTTGTTGTGAAAATCTATTTCCAGGCCTAAATCACAATTATTTTGAATTTTGCTATTATCCATGGCAAAAGCACCAGGTTCACTGCAAAAGTGACATTTTCCCCTACATTCAGATTTGCAAATATTAATTAAAATTATTTTTAAAATATAAATACTTCCAAATGGCTACTTTCTCACAGTCTTCAGTTTGTGATACAAACAAGTTTGCAAAGCATCTCTGATTCACTCTGCGTCTAAGAGAGAATGTAAAATAGAACTAATTCTGAGACAGAGTTCTCCTTTTCATGGAAATAAATTAGTACTGTTAACTTTTTTTAAAAAAAAACCAATACATACTAACTTTGTTATTGTCATATCATTTAAAAGTTCTGTAGTGTATTTGCAGATCCCAAGGTTTCATTCTAACTCCTTTCTTGAATCCCTAGGTGTAACAGTTTTCACAAAGTGGGGAAGGAATCATGGCATTTAGCCAATTGCTGGAATACACAGTTGTGCAGATGTGCACTGCCTCATGGAGAACTTTGGGAAGTATAACTCCTCAAGGAGGTACAGATGTTCCTTCTCTGTCCAGGTACATAGGCAGACATTGTTCTTTAGGATGCTGCAATTTGCTTCAGGCCAGCCAGCTGCTTTTAAATGCCAGAGGACATTTGGTTGCTGTCCTCTCTTTGGTTCAGAGAGGACAGCAACCATAAGGACTACAGTTGGTACAGGCTTCCTTGTGGGCTAGCCAGAAGAAAAGAGGCTCCTTCTATACCCTCCCTTTAATATCATGAACGCATGCAAAGACCTGACACAATCTGCCCCAATGATATAATTACATAATTTGAGAGAAATGTATGCTATTAACATAACTTGCTTGACTCTTATCACACATTTATAGCAACATTACATTATTGAATATTCTGTGACAAGTACACTTCATTTGTTCCCCAATATAAAACATGATCTTAATCATTTCAGCAATATATGTGCTTCCTGTGAAGACATGGACATTCGTCCCCAAATCTTCTAGAATCATAGGTGATGGAACTAGGGATACTGGGGATGCTCTGAGTTTACAGTTTAATTCATTGGCTCTCAGCACCCCCACTATAAAAACTGTTCCAGCACCCATGCCTACAAGTGTGTGTGTGTGTGTGTGTGTGTGTGTATACGTATACACACAAGTTCTAAAAGAAGCTGCAGTTTTTATAAAACACTGTGTATTAAAAAATAAAAAGTTGAACTGCTGTGTTGCCAGATTATTTCTTTATTATAGTTTTAGAAAATGTAAACATAAACACTGCTAATATTATCCCTTTGTAAAGGGAAATTGCACCTCCCTGTTGCTCATCCCCAAACTACAGTGTTATTTATTGACTATCCATAAGCAGTTGCATGAAGAGAAAAAAATCTTAATCTACTGGTTTAGTTGCCACTGATATAAACAGAAACTGAAATCTGAAAAGTGGTTACTTTTTAAGCAGCCTTACTGCCTTTGTGATTTTTGCTTTTCTTAGCACACATAATGTAGAGCATCGGTTACCATTTTTACAGGTCCTGAATTGGGCTTCATGTTATGAAATTTCACAAGTTAAGCATAATTCGCCCTTACTGTTGTAGTACTTAGTACTTATATAGTGCTTAGATCTTCAAAGCACTATACAGATGTTAGCTACTTCAAAGGAAGTTCAGTAAGAAAGACTCAGAATGCTACAAGAAAGTCAGTCAGTAGGTACTACTCTTCCATTTAAATTAATATCAATTAATGCTGCAGTGTGCTGTTGGATTTTGGAGGAGACAAAGCCAAGGTCTTATCCATCTGTGGTCTTCAAAATACAGTGACAGTCTTGATTTTGAAAGTACAGAGATTTTAGTCCAGTTACTAATCTGGGTAATTACATGTTATCTTCATTCTCTATGCAATTCTCATTTAGAACAGTATTCAGAACTTTCTGTCCTAATCTGTTGCTGGAAGATACCTACCGCATTCACCCGGGTGGTGCCTGGGTGTATTTCTGTTGTGTGTGCAGCATTTCCCAATACTGGCAAAGAGTTACACTCCAATGAGCAACACCATTAAATAAACAGGATCCTGCTCCACTCCACTTTCTGAATCAATGCATGGTAGAAAACAGACACCAGTAGATTAGAATTGTATAGTGCAGGGATTCTTGATACTGTCTCACTCAAGCAAACTTTCCACTGACAATGGTGTCTGGTTTGTTTGAGTACGAAATACAAGATAGGTCTCATAACTGGGTTGGGCTGAGCTGAAAATTATGGAATCCTGTAGTATTTTACGAAATTATAGGCCCAATGCAGAATTTCCGATTTAGACAAACTAGTTAAAATTACTGGGAATTCCCTGCCTGGGGAAGATTGGAGCCATTATTAAGAATCACATTCTATGAATGTAAGATATTCGTTATTTAAATAGCCATTCATATTGCATTAGTCTAGTGCACTAGATTAGTGCGATGTGTCTTAAGTATAGTCAGAAAGTGAAGTTAGTACAGAATGCAAGTCTCCTTGTTAAATGGTGTCTTGTTAAGAGGAAAATCCTGGTGATCAATCAAAGGACCTATGAAGCTTTAAATGGCTCGAGACTGGATTTGAGAGACAAATCTTTCTCCATATGCAATATCCACAGTCTGTCAGATTTCAGGGCCTGCAGCAGGGCTAGTCTCTAAGCCACTTAATGAATGCAGTTGGCCTGTATTAGGCTGCCTGATTGTGGGAAGAGTGAGCACCAGTTCTTAAGCCCAGCAGCAGCAGCTGCTCAAAACATTTGCTTATGGCTGCAATAGCTTCTCTGCCTGCTTGTTCCAAGCCTTGTTCCAGCCTTACTCCTGCATCAGACCTAGCCTTGCCTCATCACCGGTAACCCAACTCTGATTTTTGACTCTTGGCTCCTATTCCTGGCTACTGACTCCTGCTCCAACCCACTCATCATGACTCCTACTCTAATCACTTGGCACAACTGCTCATGTCCCAGTCTCTGACAGTTTAAGCAGCCTATTCCAATCTCTCTCTGATGGAGATAGTGGGAAACCTATAGATCTTGGGATCCCAGTTTGCCACCTTGCAGCAGGGAAGCTCCGTTAGAGATAACTACCTTATGAGATCACTAAGAATTCTTCCAGTCTGGGTGAATTCTATGCATTGCATTAATGAGTTCTCACTGGAATCCCCAGGCTCATCGTGCACAACCCACGCATCCACTGGTGGTCAAGAACGTAAGCTTTGACTCCTGTTTTGTAGACAGTCCTGTTTCTCAAGAACTGATCTGGGACCAGCAATCTTTTGAGGTTTGTTGGCTCCTCCAAAAAATTCAGAGACATAGAGGGAGGATCAAAAGGGTACCCTCCACAACATTTCCAGTGACTCCAGGGATTCCTGTTAAATATGAACACTATGCTGATGTATTTGACAAAAAGAAAGCCAGCATCCTACTATCCCATTGACCTCCAGCAGAGGTTTCCTTTTGAGTGCGTTTACTCACCTGAACTACAAGTACTCCAGAGCCTTCTCAAGGAAAACCTGCAGGAGGAGTTCATTTAAGTTGAT
This sequence comes from Dermatemys mawii, assembly GCA_007922305.1. Lineage (NCBI taxonomy): Eukaryota > Metazoa > Chordata > Testudines > Dermatemydidae > Dermatemys > Dermatemys mawii. Next base: position 26,502,366 of record ML677363.1, on the reverse strand, counting down.
GGAGAAAGATGGCTCCCTTTGGCCTTGACTGAATTACAGAACTCTGAACTAGATTACAATCTGAAACCGATTATTAACAAGCTGTTTGAAAGACTCCACTCTGGCAAGATCTTCACAAAGCTGGACCTCTGAGGAGCTTGTAACCTGGTAAGGATCTGGAAACACAACGAATGGAAGACTGCATTTTGTACTAAGTATAAATATGTAGTCATGCTGTTTGGGTTCCGTAATGCCTCAGCAACCTTTCAGCATTTCGTAAGTGACATGGTTAGGGACATGCAGGATCAATTTTTCATCATTTACCTGGATAATATCCTAATTTCCTCCTAAATTCAGGACTTCAATCATCATCATCATCAGCAGCAGCAGCAGCACCTCCACCATGTGTGCACTATCTTAGTGGAGGGACTCCATCCACACCCCGTTTCTCAAAGATCAAGAAATGTGAGTTTGATAAGGACACAGTGGATTTCCTAGGATAGATCATCTCACCCAAGGGACTTACCAAGGACTCAGGTAAGGTGATGGATGTGGCCCAACTGAATACTGCCAATGTCATATACAGGGTGGAGTGATTCCTAGGATCTACCACAGGTGATTTATTAAAGGATTTTCTAGCCTGGTTGTGCTCATATCAGTGTTCCTGCAAACAGGGGCCTAGTTTGCCTTGATCATGGAGACTCAGTTGGCCTTTGAACAACTGACAGAGGCATTCACCTCAGCACCCATCCTGACTTACCCAGAGCCCGCCAAACCACTTATGATTGAAACTGATGCCTCAAATTTTGACATCGGTATATATTTATCTCAATATGTGAGCCCTCTGCAACCAACTCCACCTCACTTTCAGAAGCTAACCATGTCAAAATAAAGCTATAAAGCATAAGTGGCTGTCAAGGTGGCTTTTGAGGAGTGATGCTATTTCCTAGGAGTCTGATTGTTGGTCCATGTTCTAAAGAATCACAAAAATCTGGAGAACCTATTGACTGCAAGAGGCCTTAACCAATGCCAAATCTGTTGAACCTTCTTCTCTTGCTTCAAATTTGTGGTAACATTCCTCAGGGACTAGAAAAATGAAAGCAGACGACCTATTGCATAAAGATAAATATCTCAAATCTGTCAATGAGCCGTCTGTGCTGTGCTCTAGTTATCCATCTTTGCCAATAGGATGATCAACATCAGTCTGATGTCCACCATCTACTCCCTGCTCTCCAATGACCCATTCTCAATCCAGATCCCCCCATCCCTGAACTATGGAGGTACTTGACCTGACTCTGAGTTATAGTTATGGAACAGCTTCCTCTATCTCAAGGGTTCTGTTTATGTTCTGGAGGGACAATCCAGACTGCAGGTATTAAAATTATGCCATCATTTGCTGCTTGTGGGACATTTTAGCCAGTTCAAAGACCTGACATATGGTCTCAAGGAACTTCTGGTGGTCATGCCTACAGGCTTGCATTAAGAATTATATAAGACCCTGCAACCTCTGCAACCTTATCAAGAACCCACAATCAAACGCCCTATATCTCCTCCAGCCTCTGCCCACATCTCTGCAGTCTTGGTCTATGTGACAGAGTGCAGGGTGTGAGCCGGCAAGTCTGCACTCTGATCACTCAGATGTAAATTAGTTCCCCTTGAGAAAGCTGATGGGGTAATTAGACAATAAGGCTGGCTATGATAATGGGGTAGGGAGGAAGCACTAACTGGGGGTGGGGGGTGAAGGAAGAGAGAGCAAAAGAGAAAGGGTGATGTATCAGATGTGGACCCCAGTTCATCTCCTGATTCTCGCTGGAATTTCCTTGGTATCAAGTACTTTGTTTTACCCATCTTGTCCATCTGTCACCCACAGACTAGTGGGCAAACAAAGTCAATCAAATCTTGGAGCAAACTCTTTGCTGTTTTCCAGGTTACTATCCAGAAGACTGCTCCCCAACACTGCAATATGCTGAATTTGTAAATAACGATGCAATCTATGCCTCCACCTAACATAGCCCATTCTTTGCAAGCTATGGCTTTCACTGCCCCTCTTGCACCCAGACTTACCCATAGGTTGTCTAGTACCAGCCACCATGGATTTAGCCACAGTACACCAGCAGCTCAATGTACTCTTGTAGGCTGCCAAAAAAAAACTATCAACACCACGTAGATTAAGATCATCATGCTACCTCCAATTTGGCTTCAGGAGACAACGTGTGGTTCTCTGCCCACAAACTTAAATCAAGTCACCCATCTAACAAATTAGACTACCAACCCCTCTGCAACATTCACATCATCTTTCACATCTCACTTTTAAGTCCCAGCACTGAGAAACCATAGCTAAAATGCTCCAACCCACCACTACCACCCATAACTGTCTGCAGACAGGAGGAGTACTTGGTCTACCAAAACCTTGACTCTCTGGGTATTAGAGGGGATGCTTTAATTCCTGATGAACTCGGGAGGCCATGGTCCGGATGAGTGTCTCAGGAACTGCTAGAGAATATTAGATAGAGGCTTGTTCCTGTCTCTACTGCTACCTTGCCTCACTGCAGGTAATCTTGCTCTGATTCTCGGCTCTGATTACTGATCCCAGTTCTCACTGTTGGCGCTGAGTCTTGAGTTCTGATTCTTAGTCTGTCCTTTGGCCCTGGCATCTATCCCCCTAACTCCTGCTGTAAACACTACACCCAATGCCTGTCTCTGACAGAGTCCTATGCAGTGGAGGTGATCAAGCTGGCATCCACTGTGTTCAGAAGGGAGTGAGCTGTTGACAACACATTTGTCACTAGAACTGCTTGGCTCTAGAATTTGTTTCCACTGCCCTCTTATTCCAAATAGCCCAGGTTTGTTGTGTGCAAAGGGCCTATGGGGAAGAGCTGAAGGTATGAATATGATGGCGTGGGTATAATTTTCCCAGTTTTAATTACTTTACTTGATAAATGAATTTTGTGATGCGGAGGGAGGGAAGGTTGTTATGCCCCTAGGTACATTATTCCTTTGTTTTAATTTAAAGTACATAGTTTTTAGGCTCCTAGAGCTGTGGATGGTGGTCTGATTCTTCATTCCATTACTCCATTTTTACCTAAGTGTAACTCTACTGTTTTTTTAATGGAGTTAAACTGGATTAAAACTCTTGTAGCAGAATGAGGAATCAGGCCCAACATCTGTTTTGTATTTAAATTGAAACAAACAATTAATGGAACTGAAGAATACACCTGCTTCTTAAGACTACAAGAGAAATTCATTTTGCAGATTTTTTTCCCTGGTACAATCCTGCAGGTGTTAATATACAGCAACAAGTATTCTGTACTGATTGCAATCCAAATGCACTCTATGTGATATTATGCAGCAACTAGGAACTTAACTTGTGCTACTAATGCACTTGTGTGTGTGTTTTGGGGGAATAGAACCCCTCATTTTCCTTGCTGTACTAGATAAATAACTATGGATTTCCTTAATTTGACTTAGTTTCAAAAAAAGTTTAAAGGATAAATAAGATTGCCTAACAAGAACATTTTCCTGCACACAGTCTATCCAAGGATACTAAAGGTATATTTTACCATAATTTAAATGGAGAATACTTGATTTGCAATCCATTTTCAGTGTGTGCTAAAAGCTATTTGGGCCCTATATGCCTTAATATAACTTTAGGTAAATTGCTTTTTTGAATGGTAGTCAGGTGCTCCTTATTAAAAAGAAAAACTAGCCCACAATTCAGCCAATGAGAATGCAAGAATTGCTTGGAATAGGAAACAGATTTCCACTGCAATTGCATTTTAACATTGTTGAACACCTGCTTGTCCCTCAAAATAAATTACCGGCAGAGACTGTATGAGACAGTTTGTGCACACCGTATTGAATAATAACAACTGCAGTTTCATAGTGATTTCACAGTGAGCATTCAACTTGTGCCACCCAAGGAAACTATTATAACACAATTTGTAATTGCTGTTACTTTCCCCTCCTCTGAATTTTGTTGCTCTTGATTCTACTATCACATATTAGAAAAGTTTAAATGAATGTTCCAATCTCTACTTCCACTTTTGTTGCACCTCAATGAGGGTAACACACAGTCAGATTGGGATATAATCAATGATTGAGATTTGACCAACCATTAAGTTGATGGATCTCAGATAAGTGTAGAGAGGATTAATACAGTATGATGAATATAATGAATTACTAACATTGATACAACACTGTAAAATTATTGTATTTTTGTTATGGCAATAATATTTAAAAAATCAATTAAAAAATGAATGTAGAAAAAACTTCAGAATTATACAGGCATCCTTGGGAAGCAGAAATGACTGTACTATGAGTTTTAAGGGATCCTACTGCTCAAATATCAGACGCTGATCGGAAAGAGGTGTCAATGTAAAGGACATGAAAAGATTAGTCTTAGGATATTAGAGAGTCAAGGAGGGTGAGATAATAGCTTTTATTGGACCAACTTCTGTTGATGAGAGAGACAAGACTTTGAGCTACACAGAATAGCTCCAAAGCTTTTCTGTTTTACCAACAGAGTTTGGTCTGGCAATGGAAAGAAGTGTCATGGAATCCCAGTGAGGAAGACAGTAGTAATGCAATTACTTATCTCCCATTTATAGTTTTTTCATAAGGACAAGACATATATCCTGAAGATAATAAGTCTGGAAAAAATACTTTATACAGTAGCTGAACTTTTTGGTTTTCCCTGATTTTAGTCTAACAACAAAGATAATAAAAAAAATTAAGTGTGATCGAAAGGAATCTTTAGTAAAAAAAATATTGATGAGGCAATGTTGCTTCTCTAACTCTGCTACAAACAGGATTTTATGAAAGGACAGAACATGCTTGATTGGGCATAAAATGGTGCACAGTTGTGAAGAGACTCAAATGAAAGCTTAATTGTACAAAACAATTATTTTCAATACTGAAGGATGACATTCTAAGTCTAAATATTTATATAGTAAGCTCTAATAACTGGATTTCCAGAGGGCAAAGGAGTAAAAGTTATTAAAAGTAATAAAATAGTAAAAGTAATAAAAATTATGTACTTCTATTATAGTGGTTGGTGGACAAGTTGGCCACTTTCTTTTGTTCAGGGATATATCTTTCAGGGATATATATTTCATATACATGACACCAGACTGCCGGTTCTGGTGCATTACTGTTTCAAACCAATTCAACCCCACCTTCCCTGATTTCTTTCTACTGTTCTTTCTACAGAATTTACTTTTTAGATGAATGAGTTGGAGCTGCTGTTTAGAGTTCCAGTGTGACCCACTTTGAATCATGTAAGTAAATGCAAGCAAATCATGTTAAGTAAATGCAGACTACAGCAAGACCATACTCTGTGACAATACTGATTTACTATTGCATGTGTTTGCTCTGTACTGAAAGACAGCGAAATATTTTAAAAAATGAAATTGAATCATTATTTTAAATACTATGCTAACTTTTCAAAGTATTGCAACCCAAACAAAATAAAAATAGCATACTGATTCAGGTACAGAAAAAAAATATGACTTTTGCATATTGGATCCAAATGCTGCATTCAGAAGCAATGTACATTTCTGCAGTAAAAAACCCCTGCATTATTACATTTTCCACGTATAATTTTCAAAGGAGAAGCATCTGGGCTACTTATATTTTGCTTGGGGAAAATTTAGATTGCTGAGAGCATCAACTAGGAATTATTTTTTTTTATATTACATGGAGATATAGAAGGAAATGAAGAAAGGTTCATGTTATTAATTTTAACTGTGAACGCTTGTATTTTATGCCATCTTCTTTAGTTAACATGTAAGTATCATTACATGACTTGCCTTGGATATACAAGATTAGCAGAGTTACGAAGGTCAGATTAAATTATGCACTGCCTCTATGCACGTTGAAGCTTTAGCAGCAAATAATATAGTAAATTGTTTTTAAATGTATGTGTCATCATGACTTTATCATACTGTATCATCACCTCATTCTAAGGACCAATTATTAAATCTAACAGAATTGGAGATACTATTAGTATACAAAAGGTGAAATGCTTGGATTGAGTTTTTCATTTCAAGAATGCTAATAAACTTAGGAGTAGCACAGGACACAAGTCAGTGACCATGGCAGCATGGTAACTGGGCTTGTACCGATATGCCCATAGGCCTGAACAAAGGACAGGGATTGTTCTTATCTATGACAGCTCTAATACTGACTTCCCTGATACCCCAGGGCCAAAATCACTTAACCTCCCTTTCTGTTTCCTCATCTGCAAGACACAGGTAAGTCTTACCTATTTTAAAAAATATTTGTGAAGATTAATTACTGTTTTGAAGAGTTTGAAAAGAAAGCTGTTATATGGCCAGTTCAGTGGTGGATTAATGATTTTGCCGCCCCTGGGCCCTGAAATAATTGCCACCACCAGCCTGCCCCCAGCTCACCTCTGCTCCCCCTCCTCCCCTAAGTGTGCCACCACCACTCCGCTTCTCCCCCTCCTCCCCTAAGTGTGCCACCACCACTCTGCTTCTCCCCCCTCCCAGGCTTGCTGGAAAGAATTGTTTCCTGCAGCAAGCCTGGTAGGGAGCAGGGAGAAGCAGAGTGGCGGCGCGCTCGGGGAGAAAGTGGGGCCGGGGATTTGTGGAAGGAGTTGGAATGGGGAAGGACTTGGGGCATGGCTGGGGGCGAGGAGGGGTGGCGTGTGCACCCATTGGTGCCTCTGGCTATTATAAATTTGCTGACCCTGCAAATTTGCTGCCCTAGGCATAGGCCTTGTCAGCCTAAAGCGATAAAATGCCGCTGGGCCAGTTTGGTCAACTGAGTCCAGAGTGCATTTTGGGAGATGTAGTCTTCCAGGGAGTCTGGCCCATAAGAGATTATGTGGGCCTGAATGAAAACTCCCATAGGGCAATACTCCAGAGATATGCAATCATTGATCTGACTCAAACAGAAGCCTTTCGTGGCATTTCACCAAAATGAAACCAAGTCGTTTGCTCTGAGGGATGTCACAATATTTTGATCGAAATGTTGAAATGAAACTGACATTTCCAAATTTAAGATTTTTTTGGAATTTCAACTTTTTCTCCCATTTCAGGATGAAAAAACAAGGTACTGTAATATTGGAATCACCTGTTCAATGGAGATATCAAGTCTTGCTGGTTTCTAGTGGTATGATGGGTATTACTGAAGGAAGTTTAGATTGTTGCTAGTTAGACCCTTATATGCTGATATTACTCTCCATGTGCTCTGCTTATCTAAATGTATGACTTATTGGTTAGAAAGTCTGCTGAGGAAAAGAAGTCTTTTAATTAAACTAGCAAGCATAAGTTAGTCTAGTTTTCCTGTGTTACTATTCTAAAAGAATCCTATAAAAATTTTGCCAGTGGTTATGTGTGCATATGGGATCCACAGCTGGCAACTGTTACACCGTAGATAAGCACCCGACTTTCATCATAAACCAAAAATCAAGCTAATCCCATTTCAAAACAAGGTCAAAATAAGCCGTCCCTGAGAACCCCAACTCTCTATGTGACTAGATTACCCCGGCGTGCAGTCTGGGAGTGTGGTGCACCTCTGACTCTCTTCCCCTTTACCGCAGCTTGCCACTTGCCCCTGCGTGCAGGGAGCCAATCAAAAAAAGAAGCAACAAGCTACAACAAGCCACAAGCCAAAAACTAACCAACAAGCCACTCACAAGCCCACTTTCTGGGTTTTTTCCCCCATGGGTTTGGCATGTCTGATGGGATCATATATTTATTACATAATATGCTGATAATCAGAGTACATGCTCTCTCTCTGTGCATTACTGTGTTTTCATTTTAATAAGACAATGCGTCTTCCTAAGCAACGCTTAGTATGTGTAATTTTTACAAGGCAAACTTTCTTATTGGAAGAGAATTACTGAACAGCTCTCTCCTTTATACTACATGTTGTACTCTCTTTCTGTGATTCTTGAATAGTCTTCAGGGCTTTCTCTTGCCTTGAGCAACATCAGCAATGGAGCAAAGAAACAAAAAGATTCTCATTAGAAAGATATCTAAGGCATATCTCTCCTAAATTCAGATACTCATCCAAATAAACTTCAGGAAAGCAGGTAACTTGACCCACCAAGTATTCATCTAACCAAAACTTGGTTCGGTACCTTTGTTAATAACCTAATTTTGAATGACAGGGCCCAGATAAAATGTTGTCCTATTTTTTCAGATCTATTGTTTTAACATGAACAAATATACACTGTGCAGAAGGAAAAATCCCCAACATCACTCAGGACCTAGCATTTTTGGGAGGCGGTGTGAGGGGAAGGGGAGAGGTGATATCCTGGCTACACTGAAGTCAATAGAGCCAGATTTCACACATTATTTCATAATGATGACAAAAACTTTCTTTACATGCAAACTACTCCACGTAAAACAACTTATACATGCCCTATTCTGTGTTATGGGACTGATATTGTTATCTACATCTGTTCTGGAGGTACTGGATGGCAAATACAGCATTAATGACTCATTCTGGTGGTGATATGAAAACTGTTGCATGGAATCAAAAGTGGTCAAATGATATAAGATGTGAATCATCACATTCTCAGCATTTTAAACAGACAAGCCATAACTCCAGCTCTCCCTGTCTCCCAATACTAGATTTTATGAATCAGAGGGGTAGCCATGCTTGTCACTTCTGCAATTCCAGACTAAGAGTCCTGTGGCACCTTAAAGACTAACTAAGGTATTAGAGCATAAGCTTTCATGGGCTAATACCCACTTTGTCGGATGCAACCGACGAAGTGGGTATTAGCCCACGAAAGCTTATGCTCTAATATCTTAGATAGTCTTTAAGGTGCCACAGGACTCTTTGTCACGTCTAGATTTTATGAGATGCTCTACCATTCTTCACAAGGGGCCAACGATAGTTTTAGATGGCATTACAAAGACTTAAGATTTGGAGTTGAGACAAACTTTTAGAGCTTAGTTTTCGTAAGTGCTGAACTGGAGTTCTGCATGCCCAGCACCTCTGATAATCAGTCCCCTAGGTTTTTTGCACTGAGACCAAAACATTCATATCAACCTGAAAACTGTGAAATTGCTTGTACTGTCCCACATTTATCATTTCACACCATTTCTTATCATGATTTTCCTTCACAAAATACTAATTTGAAATGTTTGTGCTGGATAAGGAATTTAATTAACACAGTGGTTCTCAACCTTTCTGGATGTCGGATTTGTTTTGCATACTCCAAGGTTCCTCTACTTAAAAACTACTTGCTAATAAATCAGACACAAAAATACAAAAAAGTGTCACAGCACACTATTCTGAAAAACTGCTTATTTTCTCATTTTTACCATCTAGTTATAAAATAAACCTATTGGAATATAAACATTGCCCTTACATTTCAGTGTATAATATATAGAACAGTGTAAACAAGTTGTCGTCTGTATGAAATTTTAGTTTGTATTGATTTTGCTAATGTTTTTTATGTAGCCTGCAGTAAAACTAGGCAAATATTTAAATGATTTGATATACCCCCTGGAAGACCTTTGTGTACTTCACAAGTATGCGTACACCTGGTTGAGAGCTACTGAGTTAGCAAACTTAAATATCTGATTCCAGTCATCTGTCAGTTTGCTGTTCCAATGAAGTTCTACTCCCCAGCAGGAAATATCAAGTTGAAAGGCACTAATGAAAACAGCTCAACCAGTTAAAAACTAAAGTGTGGTACAAGGATGCCAAATGCTCACTTTATACAAGCACTCCAGACTAAGCCAGCTATAACTAGGCAGGCAGCAAAGAGCCAATAAAGTGAAATCTGGTGTGAGCCCTGCACTTTTCTATAAAAGTTCCAATGGTGTTTTAGCATTATCATCTAGTTAAATCTATTCTACTTAAAAATAGGATAAAAAGGGGTCACAGAACCAATAAGAAAACCAAGTGCACTGGGGAATACAGCCAAAGATAAGAACTCTCCCTCACTTTCTCTAAGTGGCTCATCACAATAGTATAAGGCATGCAAATATCCAATGTATGTACACAAAGTATGTGTTTGTATTGTTCACTCATATGGACATGTGAGCAAACTTCAAATATTTCCATGCATAAAGTAAGAGCACACAACTTTAAGGCTTCCTATATGCAAGCTTAACTTTGAAATTCTGGTTCCTGCGGTCTTCACAAATTAGCCTAATTCTACACAATGCCCGATAAAGCTACACATTCCACATAGGGTTAGTGGTTTCTCCAAAACAAACAAACAAAAATTTCGTAACTATTAACTTTTTTCCATTACACAAGGCATTGTTTCAGTATTTAACAGCTATTTAATAACAAAATGTGACCACAAAAGTTAGCTCACATATTTTCATATTTTTCATTTAAACACTTTGAAACAAGAGGAATAAATCTATATTTGCAAAGGCAGCCAATATATTCTAACTATTTAGAGATCTGAGAGGTGAATGAGTAATTAATACATTTGACTTCTATAAAACTGTCATCTGTGATCAAACCTTGACAACAACTCTGAATCACTGAGTGAAATAAAATCTGCTCACTGTGCCTAATTATCTTATAGATCTGACTAAGAAAATTAAACTTCCTTTGTTTTTTTTTAAAAAAGTTAACCCTGCATATAATGATAGGCACCGAGTTTTCACTTAAAGTCACTGCACAGAATGGTGCCAGATATAATTAGAGAACTGGAGTACAAAAATGGCCCTGCTGTACTCAACAGAAGTTTTTCCATTGACTTCAAGGGAGCCAGGATTTCATCCTTCTTCGTTTGCAATAAAAGCCAGAGGTGATATATCTGAGACAAATTATCCATATGAAAAAATCCCATAGGATTTAATGAAGAATAGAATCTTTATGAATTCGTAAACCAATCTATAGAATTTATACCGATATATAAAAAGCAGATTTAAGATGGATTTGATACTCTGGTGGTTTTTGTTTCCATCTTACTCTAACTAGCTACTTTTGCTCTCATAGGACTTTGGGCTGCAAAAGAACACATTATACCGAGTTACTACACAAAGAACCTACTTGTCTGTTTTTTGTCCTCTTATCAGAATATTTTTCCCCCTGGAAACACTCACAAATACTAAATTAAATAGAACTACAACAAGACAGTGCTCTGTGGGGAGCTCATTCCCTGTCTCCTCTGAGTCTAACACACGGATGTGGAAAGAAGTAACCCATAAAAAGAACTCTCATGTTTCTAAAATCATTTTCTCCTCTTGGTAAAGCTCACCAAAGCTCACATCTCAAAGAAATTACATTTAGATTGAGATCATGACACAGTGATCATGCTATGAACATTATCTCCGTGTGTTAGCAGGTTCTGGAGGTTTCCATGCTAGGAGCAGTTTGAATTTCCTTGGCAACTTTGTGGAACATTTTTTAAAGTAACAATTTCTTTGGGAACTCAGCATGTAACCAAGCAAGGTTAGAGCCTTATCCTTATTGAAGTTAATTGGAGTTTTATCTAGGTACAGGCTGTAGGATGAGATCTGTGAAGAGCTTCCAGTCTTGGAATGGGATTGCTTAGACAATGAATCTCTGCAACATGCTCAATGGAAGCTCTCTACACCCTAGTTTACAATCTACACAAGTAGAGGATAAAGCTCTACATTACAGGATGTTTGATTTGATTAGAAGTTTAAAGGAATGTATGGCTTGTGGGTGATTGTCTTTTCCAAAGATTTTTTTTGTTGTTATTGACATGATGAAGCGGTATACCTGGCTGAATATTTTTAGAAGTAAATTTACATATATAGATTTTTTTAAAAAAGTCATTTCTCTTTTTCAATTTCATTTAAGAGAAACTGGTGTTAAAAGTGGAGTCTTTAGCTACTTGCTAGAGAAGGTAAAATTAAGATAACTACATGGAGAATTCATGCTTCATGTAATTCTTCTGGAACCTACAGCTGTTACTGATATTTCAAGGCATAATACATACGTATTCTACTGCTGATTTTCATATAATCAGGAAGAGCCACTTTAACTTTCTTTTCCAGCAGGCCTCGTTCTCAAGCTACAAACCCCAGAATGCCTTTTTTTTCAGGCTAAAAACAAAACAAAAACAACACTGAGGTGGACCTTGACCATCCCTTAAAAGGGCAGTACATTCTATGACACTGACATTATTTTCGTTTACTTTGTGTCACAAAAAACTTTAAAATATTTTTCTTATCTTGCTGAAATTCTTATCCATATATTAATGGTTTCCCACCTCAGTAGTCATAATCCATCTTTATGGACTGAACCTTCCCTTTGAATTCAGTGAAAGTTGGAATGAGTCTTCATATTTCCCTGCCTTTTAAACTTTTAAGGGTGTGGAAGGAACTGGCTTAATTAGTCTTAGGGTATGTCTACACTACAAACTTACGTCATTTTGTTAAGGCCGATTTTGTAAAGCAGACTGTATAAAATCGATTTTGTGCGTCCACAGTAAACACAGTAAGTCGGCATTGTTCGTCCACGCTACAGTGGGAAGCGTCGACATAGCGAGTGGTGCACTGTGGGTACCTATCCCACAGTTCCCGGAGTCCCAGCAGGCACCATTTTGAGCTTTCTCCGTTCCCAAACCCACCCACCTCACAGTGCCCCTCCCGCTGTGAAAGCAACTATAAACAGTCATTTCGTGCGCTTTTGCTGCCTGAGCTGACTCCATAGCAGTGCAAGCATGGAGCCTGCTCAGATAACCGCTGCAGTAATGGCCGTTGTGAATACCTCGCGCATTGTTGTGGACTTTATGCTGCATCGTATGCACAAGAATGCGATCATGAGACGACTGTACTATCAGGAGAGTGAAGAGGACATCATGGACATGGACACTGACTTTTTTGAAAGTAAGGGGCCCGACAACCTGGCAATTTTGGTGGCAACGGGGCAGGCTTATGCTCCGGAATGCCAAATCTGGGCCAGGGAAACAAGCACTGACTGGTGGGATCGCATAGTGCTGCGGGTCTGGGATGACTCACAGCGGCTCAGAAACTTTCTCATGAGAAAGGGCACGTTCATGGAACTTTGTGACTTGCTTTCCCCTGCCCTCCAGCGCGAGAATACCAAAATGAAAGCAGCCCTCACAATTCAGAAGCGAGTGGCGATAGCCCTGTGGAAGCTTGCAACGTCAGACAGCTACCGGTCAGTCACGAATCAATTTGGAGTGGGTAAATCTACAGTGGGGGCTGCTGTGATGCAAGTATCCAGGGCAATCATTGATCTGCTGCTATTCAGGGTTGTGTGTCTGGGAAACATGCAGGCTATAGTAGATGGCTTTGCCACGCTGGGATTCCCTAACTGTGAGGGGGCTATAGATGGCACTCATATCCCTATCTTGGCACTAGACAACGAGGGCGCAGAGTACAGAAACTACAAGGGGTATTGTTCAATGGTCATGCAAGCACTGGTTGACCACAAGGGACATTTCACGGACATGTGCGTGGGATGGCCGGGAAAGGTTAATGATGCTCGTGTGTTCAGGAACTCTAGGCTGTATAGACAGCTGACGCAAGGGACTTTCTTCCCAGACCAGAAAATTACTGTGGGGGGGGGTTGAAATGCCGATCTGTATCCTTGGGGACCCAGCCTACCCCTTAATGCCCTGGCTTATGAAGCCATACATGGGATCCCTAGACAGGAGTCAGGGGCTGTTCAGCTACAGGCTGAGCAAGTGCAGAATGGTTGTGGAGTGCGCATTTGGCTGTCTGAAGGCCAGGTGGAGAATCCTACTTACTCGCTCAGACCTCAGCAAAAGAAATGTGCCCATTGTTATTGCTGCTTGCTGTGTGCTCCACAATCTCTGTGAGAGCAAGGGGGAGACGTTTATGGCGGGGTGGGAGGCAGAGGCAAATGTCCTGTCCGCTACTTACGAGCAGCCAGACACCAGGGCAAGTACAAGAGCGCACCAGGAAGCTCTGCGCCTCAGAGACGCCTTGAAAAACAGTTTTGCGACTGGCCAAAATGCTGTTGAAAACCTGCTCCTTTGCTCTGCTCTGCGATAAGCCTCCCACCCTCCAGCCCCATAGAGCTGCTGAAAACTTGCTGCCTTGCTCTGCTCTGCGATAAGGCTCCCGCCATCCTTATTCCCTTCCTCCCGATTTGCGGAGTAAATAAAGTCTCTTTTTTAAAAAGCATGCATTCTTCAATGATTCTTCACAAATAAAGGGGAAGACTGGCAAGATAGCCCAGAAAGGGTGGGTGAGGAGGAAAACCAGTCAGTGTGGTGGATGTGGGTAAGGGGGGACAGACACAGCACATTTTTAAAACTTTTCTGATAAACTGAGCCGCATGCTGCTTGTGTTGTATTGTGGGGTAGAGTGGGTCGGTTCCTGGAGCCTCCCTCCCCCGCGTTCTCACCCCACATCTGGGTGGGGAGGCAATGGAACTTGGGGAGGAGGGGAAGTGGTTACACAGGGGCTGCAGGGGCAATCTTTGGTCCTGATGAAACTCCACCAGACACCGGAGCATGTCACTCTGATCCTCCATTATCCGCAGCATTGCTTCCATCCTCCTTTCTTCCCACTCCTGCCATCTCTCCTCCTGTGCTGCTACTGCTGCCCTGGATGTGCTCTGGGACTCTAAAAAAATTTCTCTCCATGCTTTGTTTCGAGCTGCCTCACTGCAGGAGAAATTCATGAGCTCAGCAAACAAATCTTCTCTTGTGCGCTTCCTTCTCCTTCTCATCTGTGCTAGCCTCTGCAAAGAGGATGTTAGCGGGGGGAGGGGGGTAAGGGGTGACCACGCTGGCTGTAGGAGGAAAGAAGGAAAAAGGCAGATACATTCTACAGGAAAAAGGTTATAAGATAGATGCATTCTCCAGAACAATGGGAACAGTATTTCACGATGAAACAAAGTATTCACAGAGTGCATATGCTTTCTGTACAAGGTTGCATTTTGCACCTTAAATTGAGTGCCTGTAGCTTTCCTGTACAGACATCACATCAGACACTCTCTCCCAGGGCCAGGCAACAGAAACCACCATGCAGGCGGTCATGGTAAGCCACATTCTTTCGGTTTGATCCACATTCTTTACAACAATGCTCTCCTTTCCCACAGTAAGCACCCCCCCATCGCGTGGCTCCCTGCTGCTGCAACACAAGCAGCCCCCAGCCCAAGCTGCTGCTCTCATGGAGGTTTCTCTCCCCCACACAAACACACACATGCCTCCAACACAAACAGCCCCCAGCGTTTTCTCTTCCTCCCAACCCCCTTCCCCAGCTCTTTTGAGCTGGTTGGTCTCCTGTGCTGATGAGCTCTGCATGGTCCCTTGTGCTGAGGAGCTCTGCATGGTGAGTGTCCTGTGCAGGTGAGCGTTCTGTGCAGGTGAGCTCGCCATGCTGGCCAAACAGGAAATGAAATTCAAATGTTCCCGAGGCTTTTTCTGTGTACCTGGCCAGAGCAGTGAGTTGAGACTGCTGTGCAGAGCAGTCACAGTGGAGCATTGTGACTGCTGTCCAGAGTGGTCAGAATGGAGCACTGTGGGACAGTGCCTGGAGGCCAGTAAAGTCTGCATGCATCCTCACTAAGCCACAGTCGACCCAGAGACGTCGATTTAAGCGTTACTCCCCTGGTTTTGGTGGAGTACAGAAATCGATTTTGAGGGCCCTTTAAATCGACTTAAATGGCTACTGTGTGTGGACGGATGCAGGGTTATGTCGATTTAATGGCATTAAAGTCGACATTAACTTGTAGTGTAGACCAGGCCTTACTCAAGGAAACAGAAGCACACATTCCCATCGCCTGTCACTCTTGATGATGCTTTATCAGCCTCAAGACTCGTCTCCACTGCTAATAAAGATGTGTTTTTAATCTCAGGGTAACTAATGCATGTGAGCTATCCTGAAATAAAAAGATAATGAAGACAAGGCATTTTACCACAAGGTAAAGGTAAACTCACTGAGGTCAACCCCAACTGAGGGTAGAAGGCTGACCTTGATGAGCTTACCTCACCATAAAAATAAAATGCCTTGTCTTTTTACTTCAGGATAGCTCATGAGCATTAGCTACACCCATCGTAAAAGACTTAGAAAAATAGGGTGAACAAGGCCTCTGAATCCAATTAGAGACTGCTCATCTAGTTGCTAACCTCTGAGACTACATCCCTGTGCCCTACTATCCTATTACGAATTCCATTGTTTATATTTTAATTCTAAATTCCCTGACATTTACAGCCAAAGCCAAACCCTTAAACACTATCATCAGCATACAGTGGTTTCTGGTTTATGCAGTATCTATTGTATGTAGCCTCTTTTGTTCTTTTTAAGGCACATTTCAGCTGCTTATTTTATCACACTACTGTTTTACCTACTAAAATCTGCATAAGAATTGGGCAGAGTTGCCTCTGACTATAAGTCAAGTTTAACTTTCAGAAAATTACCTATCTGGGAGCCGTACTTAGTCTTTCTATTTTTCTCATGACTTTTTGCATTTGTAATGGAACTCTTGGCATGAACAGCATGGTAGCTGATCTATTTTTGGCTTTGTAATTACACTAGGAACATGAACAAATTTTGTTTGGGCCAATTTTAATAGCCTAAGGCTCCAAAGTTGTTACATCTCTTGTTGTACGAGAAAGATTCAGTAATAAATTTGCTTGTAATCAGACTGAGAAATACATGTTAAGTATAATTTTTATATCTCACACCTACATTGGTGTCAGTCAAAACCTATTAAGTTTACCAGTCATTATTTTCTCTCTCACACACTATAGACACAGCTTTGGACTGACACCAATAGAATTGTGAAATACAGGTTGTATTGAACATGTCTCAGTCTGATTACAAACACATTTGTCACATATGACAATTTAATTATTCCCTAATATAGTCTAACTATTCTCTAATATAACTCCAGTGATTCCAAGCTTTTTGCATCAGTGATGTTCTTCTGACAGATATCATTTCATTCCATGCAAAGTTGTCCTAGCTAGATATATTGTTCTCTTATCCTCTATATATCTAGCTCAATGTTCATTTAAAAAAACCAAAGAGCGAAATTCACTTAAGCACAAACAGCTCACACAAGCATTCCATATTTAAGTCCCATATTGGCACCATGGTGGATAGGGGTACTGGTTGATATCAGCCAAGCAGACATGTTCTGCACAATGCAATGTGAGAAGGATTACAGGCTCAGATCCTCAAAAGGATTTAGGTGCCTAATTTCCATTGAAATAAGTATGCTTGCTGTTAATAGAAGATAAAATAGTTTCTGGGTGAGCACACGTGGCTCCTTGTGTTGGGGTGCACAACCTCACCAGGAGCATTTGTATTGATTGTATTGTCAGCGTGGGGTATTGTGAGATGGCTCCTGGAAGCCAGAAACAGTAGATGTAAGCAATGCAAAGTTTACACTGACACTGTGTCAACCTCATTACATAGACAGTGACTCTACAGGTGATATTAAATTGGGGTTGAGATGCACTTACGTCAGCAGGAGCCAAATTTAAGTGAAGACTCTTCCATAGCTAGGTAGATGCAAGGCAGCTTACCTAGAGTTAGCCATCTAGTGTAGACCAGGCTTTACTTTGCTGGAGGAGGATGGGGGAAACGTGAATTTCAGCCAAAAAGCATTTTTTGTGTATTTACACACTCATTTCTTCATTTATCAGTCACAGCATGGGCTGCTGCATGATTGATGAGGCTCAGCAGTCTGTTACAATCACTCAGGGAGCTAGCTACATCTTCATTTATACTTGAATAATTTAAATGCCAAGGTTCTTATGCATGGTACGATTGTACAAAAAGCAAACCAATCAACAGCGCTGAGGAGACTACAAAGATTTTAGACAACCAGGGCAAGAGATAT
This sequence comes from Dermatemys mawii, assembly GCA_007922305.1. Lineage (NCBI taxonomy): Eukaryota > Metazoa > Chordata > Testudines > Dermatemydidae > Dermatemys > Dermatemys mawii. The sequence continues at coordinate 26,484,621 of ML677363.1, read as the reverse complement.
ATACACTTATAACTCAGACGGGTCGTGAGGCTTGTCTAGAATGAGATGTAGCACAGTGCTTCATTTCTCAGTCAGCTCCCAAATATGGCATGCATGTCTAACTGATTATTTTTGAATGCTTTAGTAAAAAAAAAAAAAAAATACCCACCCAAGTTTTCATGGTTGCTTTGCAACTTAGTATTCTTCTTCATTTGAGAATGATATTAAGTAACTTGGATTCTTTCCACCTTTATGTTTGGCAGTACAACTGATCAAGAGAGGGGGAATATAGATATTTTTTTCCTGAAGTAAAGAAAGGCCTTAGGGGTGTTATACAAAAAACTATCAAAATCTCTAAAACCCCAGAGTTCCCAAAGAACTCTAAAAAGCACACAGATGTGTTTCAGAACACATCTTTCTTCCTCTACTCAGAAATTGAATAGGTGACCATTGTATTTGGTGTAACTTATTGTTTAGTACACTGCAGTATGTACAGACAAGTAATTACAATGATATAGTATTTCGCAAATAGAGCACATGCTGCCCGGCTTTCCAAAAACAGAACTTTTGTTCTTTAGGCGTGGAAACGCACATACACTTGCATGAAGTTCTAGGGAAGTTCTCAGAGTAGATTTTCATGTGCCTGAGGGTATGTGTGGTGTAGATGTGATAAATCGAGCCCCAAGCATGCTCCCTATCAACTCCGGAACTCCACCACTGCAAGAGGTGGAAGCAGAGTCAACGGGGGAGCGGCTGAGGTCCACTCGCTGCCATGAGGACGCCCAGGTTAGTCAATCTAAGATATGGCGTAGCTGAAGTTGCATATGTTACGTCGACCCCCTCAGTGTAGACCTGGCCTGAGTGTTTGTCAGATAGGTAACTTTGGTGTTAGAAATGCAACTGGTTCAGAAATAAATATTTGTTCAGCCATTTACTGAAACATTTTCAAAATTAAATTAATTTGCAAAGACTTGGAATAATGTTAGCGAGGAAGCATGTAGGGAGAAAATGTTGCTTCTTTAAATAAAGGAGAAAAACCCTTTTTATTCATGTTTTTTGTGCAGCTACTAAACTCCCAAAGCTCTTGCCTTTTGTCTAGATCAGTGGGTAGGTCAGGCCATACTTACCAAATAAGAGATTTTCCCCAAAATATGCCAGTATATACATCCACCTCCTCAAAAGGTGAAATTATGCATAACGTTACCTATATAACCATTTGTGGAGCCAAATGTTCAATAGCATATTTAAAATTATCGCTTCATTAATCTCAGTAAGACATGGGGGCAAGACTAAATTAATTATTTCCACCCCCCAAAGTTTATTTTACTATCTTTTCATCTTCCACCCATCAATCCCAAGGTGTGTTTCATAATCTGTTTGTGTCTTTATTGGGATTAATGATACAATTCACGAGAAAAAAACAGAATCTATCCCCTTTCTATTGCTAACATCTCTGTCCTTTCGGTAGCAGTCTAAAATTGAAGGCAAAACTAAGTATCTTTAGTCTGTGCTTCAAATTTTAATTCTCTTGATTACTTAGAGGAAAAAGTAAAAAATATTGCTCAGGAATGGATTATAACTAACTCTGATTGGAATTTGATTACTAGTTAAAAAAATCATTAACCTCTAGACTTCAGACTAAAGACTGGTATGGAATACAATCAAAATACAAGATAAAGAGGCACTCTGTAGAACTTCTGGCAACCTGCTCTGTGGTTTGAGTTATAGGTATATAAACAATTAGCCATATTATTAGTGGTGTGACACATCTACGCTAACAGGGGCTGTTCTCTACTTGTGCTTAATCAGCACTTTAAATCAAAGCACTTTCTTTGAATTACTTACAGAAGGCATATCCTCAGGCAGTATGAACTTAGCATGATATGGAAGCATGAAATTGACAACTGCGGTATAAGGTCTGAAGCAGTAAGATTGGAATATTCATTTGGGAATAAACATGGTTGTAAGTATGTCAAAAAAATCCCCCAGTTAGCTATTATACAGTGCTTTACACAAGTGGGTAAGTAGTATCCCACCCAGGTATGGAACATACATACACCCAAAAATGTAGTATGTGATGGTTGTTGGGGTGCCCAGGACTGAGAGTCACCTTGTTATGCTCCACAAGGTGGAGACTTGCTGGTGCTGAATTGGGTGTCAGCTCCCTGACACCTTCAGCCTGTTAGCCACCCACTCAATCTCCTGTGGGCTATGCTACCTCTCACTTTGCCTTGCAGGTCAATCAGTGCATCCCAGTCCCCAAGCCCTTTTGAAACATTCTCCTGTAGTATTCAGGCCCTTATCCACTGAAAACTCAAAGTAATACCAGGTATGCTATCCTGAAGGGAACAGTGTACACACCAGCTTGAATGACTCAGCTCACGATCAGCTCCTTGCATAACACCACAGAACTGAGATATGATTCCTTTCTCTATAAGCTTAAATTTACCATCAAAAATCAGGATTGAAGAGATACGATAATGGAAACAAAAGGATTACATGTAAACCAAAAATATATATATGCTCTCTAGAACATAAACTTAATTCACCAGGTAAACCTCTGGTTCAGATCAACCTTCTGCAATGGCTGGTTGCAAACCTATTTGCAAGAACATAGGACCTGTTTACTTCCTAGGTGCAGGATAACAGGTAATTTCCTTGTCTCCTAGTTATAGCCCAGTAAACCTCTGAAGTGCACCCTCAGATAAAGTATTTTTCCTACTGCTGTTCTTCTCTTCCTGTTAAATCTCACAACCCTACATTTAGCTCAGACTGGTGATCGTGAATGAGACAATACTCAATTTGCATTTCAATAGGTAGATGGATACACATCTCTGGTCTGGAAGAAAACCAGTTTTCCACCTCTGCTTGGGATTAACACTTTGATATAAACTATAAGAACATATTTCCATTATATATACACACTGTGACAAAGTTCCGAGTCTGTATTTGTGGGTCCTGCGCTTCCTGGCAGATTTAGGGGCCTCAGAAACTTATCCAGGCCCCAGAGTGACCTCCCTTCCTCAGTAAGTAATTAGGAGAGACAGAAAGGGGGGAGCCCGGGCCCGCCCTCTACTCCGGACTCCAGCCCAGGGACCCTAATAGTATCAGCTAAGATGGATGACCTTTTATCCACAAAACACAATACAATTCCCTGGGCTACTTCCCCACAGCAGTCCCTGCTTCCTCAAACTCCACTTCATCCTTACCTCAGGGCCTCCTTCCTTCTGTATGATATGTTGTCCAACACTCAGTCTCACCAACAGCATAAATTCCTTCCACAGCTCCTGACACCCACAGCCCACCTGACTAACTGGGAGGTTTTTATCTGGTTTCAGCCAGTCCCTGATTGGCTTCAGGTGTCCCAATCAGGCTAGCTATTTCTACTCCTTTCTAGAAGGTTCTTAATTGGCCCCAGGTGTCTTGATTGGCCTGGAATGGCCTTTATTTGGCTATTCAGGGAACAGGGACCTACACATCCTAAGGCTGATATACCTGCCTTCCAGCACTCTCCTATACCCTTCTGGTCTGACTCCGTCACAACACACACACACACACACCTTCTTACATAGTATCACAATGGTTATGCATATTGTCCTAACATGTATGTATTCCTGCTGACACTTTTGACACCTTGTATGACTTTCTTTGGTGAAGCAGCATATACACACCAGAATCAGGATATTATTCTAACCCTCTTGCCAGTTGACATTGAAGTGTTCATAGTCACAATCTGCAACAACCTAAACTAAACATTTGTCTCGAGGATTTGCAGTATAGCAACTATCATAGGAACCCTATTAATACCCTGCTGAAACAAATCTGAATGTAATTTGAACTCCATGGGGAATAATGCCATTTGCCTTCCTATTTACTGCTTCACTGTAAGTGCTCTGGAGTAAGACTTAGTGCCAGCCATCTGCTCTCACAATCAACTCCCAGAAACTGAATTCTTTTTTTTTCTTTTCATTTTTTTTTACTGTTGCAAATATTCCTTCATGAAACTTATGTTTCATAAATAGGCATAATAAATAACAGGCAAAATGCAAGTATTTTTCTTTAACTGAGCAATAATCTCGCTTTTTCCAAATAGTTCCACATTGCTTAGTTTTGGTCATTAATAAAAATGTATGATAAGATATTCATGTAATAGGAAACATTAAGGTCACAGTTGTGCCCTTGGATGGATTAGTGTAACAGTGAAGTTAATAGTAGCTGAGCATGTACTTCTGTGGGGACAATCTTGTCCTAAAATTATAGTATGGCTACCATGTGTTAAGGCAATTCACACTAGACTATATGAGAAATTACACCAAATATATGTAATGCTCTTACTAACCCAATAGGTACAATGACAGTTATCTCACTCAAATCCTTAGAATTATTAGTTATTTGTGTAATCATCGTTTTATAACCACGATGCTTTAATGAAACTTTCAAGGGGTAGGTGAAAGTCACTCCCTTTGTGCTGTGAGTGGGGAAAAACAACATTCATAACTATTCCAAGTGCCCAAAAATATTTGGACTAGAGGAAGGTTATTCATTAAAGTTGTTGAAAGGCAATTCTATTAAAGCTCTATCTTTTAATCTTATCTGAAACATCAAATTAAATTTCCTTTGGAAGCTGCCCTGGAATAGCAAGAGTTTAAAATTGGGCTTGTTTCACTGTTAATGTTACAAAAGAAGCTGGAGCACAGGAAAACAATATTGAGATTGGAGATGTACATTATAATATTTAAAGTACAATCACGGAAAGGGATAGCATTGTCTGTTTTGCAGATAAAGCTTTTAACCAGGGGAAGTTAGATGCTATGTAGCACAGAGAAAGCTACAGGATTTTTATCGTCAAAGCAACAAAGGATGCTGACAATTTGGAGAGTAAGTGGACCAAACTAGTAATAAGCTTAAGTACCAACAGCAGACAGATCACACAGTAGGCGAAAGAGTAGACTGAATACACACAACAACAAAAATTTGAAAGACAGAAGCTTTAAAATTGGTTGAAATACTAAGTTTTAATACACCAGAGAAATTACAAACTATCCATATTCACCTGAAAATAATAGTGTTTCTTACAAAAGAAATGGCAAAATATGCCCTGTCCGATATCCCAGGCAGTCACATTGATATCAGATTTTGGCCCAACCAGCACAAAAGTATGAAACGGCTATATGAAACAAATCCTTAGCAGCAGCACAGACAATGTACCACTGCACTCTCAAGATTATGAAAGCCCCTATACCGGGCAAGGCAAAAAGCCCTGAACTCCTCTTCTGTTTGGGGTATTTTAGAACTCTGGCTCAGATTAATAAAACTGTTTATTACCTAGGACTATCTACATTTTACAGGTACATTCCCTAATAGGTCCCATCTCTCCCCACCCCATAATCTTTATAAGATCTTGGCCACCTAAAGATACCATTGGGCTGCTGCACCTGGTATTGTAGCTAAACTTGTCAGCTGAGCCTGTAACACACTACTGTATGAGGACCTCAACAAACGACCTATCATCAGACCTGTAAGGATAGGTGTCAGCTTGGGACAGGACACCACTCACTGTCTAAGCTAGACTCCACATCAGCTCTCCCCTGCAAAATCCAAAACCCAGAGTACTTGGCTGAGAACGGAAAGGATGAGAAACAGAGACCACTGTTTTCATTTTCCTCATCACTATCAGAAATCTTCATGCACATCTCCCTAACCACCATTGCACCAGTTCTCAGTGTGCCTGTCACAACAGGCATGCTTGTTTTACCACTGTTTTACCCACATGGCACATGACTGATTTTTCTTGTTTTTTCTCACATATCTTTCTTACAAGAAAAAACAGAGCCCCCGGAACTCTCCCCTTCATAGATAAAATAAATTACCCATGTAATCTGTTTGAATCCCTACTCATTGATATACATGCTAGTATATCAAGCTGCTGGGCTGTCATTGGAAATATTTTATTACCTACATAGTTCAGGAACTATCAGCGTTAGGAGTGGTAATGATGCCATGGGCATTCTACTAACGCAGGCTCTGTCTGCAGTGGGTGTAGACATACCCAAGGTAGCTCTGATAGAGCTATCTTGATCAATAGCAGTGAAGCAGCAGCAGTATGGGCAGAAACACAGGCTGTACAACAGCACCCTAGGTATATACACAAGCAGTTAGACTATGCTGCTGCAGATTCCTTGCTATTGCGTTACGGCTAGCAAGAACAGAGCTAGCTTGGGCAGGTCAGCGCATGCTGCAGTCAGACCTCTGACTGCAATGTAAACAAACCCAGCATAGCGATCAAAATACTTGCCCTAAATATTGACCTTCAGGCCAATCTAAGGCGTTTGTACATTTTATCATCACCCCAGGCCTGTGAAGTAGAAAAATACTATTATTCTCATTTTACAGAGGCAAATATTATTGTGCTCAGAGGTACCCACATATTAATAAGCCAGAATGACCCAACTCCTATATTTGACTCATAAACAAAGAGCATGTACTAATGAAATACTGAATATTAATTTCTATAGTGATAGCCAAAGATTAAAAAATGGCTTGGTTGTGAAACTTTGTCCCTTTATTTTTACACTAGGCTATAAAACTGTATTTCTCTCAGACCTTCTATAATTGGTATTTCTACAGCTTGGTTTGGAGACTTAAGCGAGTCTGATTTATAGGCTGAATTTATGTAAATTAATTCACTAAATGTGTAGACTATAATGGATTTTAAAACAGTAATTAAAAATCCACAAAAATAAGCTATTAATTGTTCATATACTTCACTACATAGACTGAGCCATTATATTATTATATCATTATCACTGCCACTTGCATGGCCTGCTTATGGGTCAGCAGAATTGCAGTCAAGAAAGAGCAGACACGGTGCCCTCTATATTGCCATGGGGTAGCCAGCACTGTAACACTGAGAGAAGAGGGGTGAAGGTGTGTGGCATCATAGCTCCACCCCAACCTTTGCAGCCGGACTAGCAGGAAAATCGGATGAATGTAGGAGCTTCCTAATGCTTCCCCTTTCCCCACTTCAGGGCATGGCAGTTCTGCATTGCCCTTAACTCTTGAATAAGCTCGACAGGAACAATCTTGCCTTTAGTCACAGTGACATGACTACATATAAACATAACTGAGGATCTCTATCATACATGGCATCTCCAATTCAGGATGCTTTGAAGAGAGACTCAATTGTTTCTACTCTTGTTCAGATAGCATTTACCAATTGAGCTCTTTTCCAGCCAGCAGAGCCCAGTGACAACAACAGATTTTGCTAACTCTGCATCATTAACTTGGCAGCAAGTAAGAACAGTGGGTTTAGAGTGGCATTGTGGGTCCCTGTCTCCTGGAAGCCTAAGTAGGTTAGCATTGTATAAGGAGGGAGCTCTCCATACCTTCTCACTCTCACAGCTGAATTTCTCAGTCACTGTTGAAGAGCACTGCAATATTTATATGAAGTGCAACCAAGCTTAGCTAATCCTTGTTAGTTTAAAAATTTGGTGTGGACACTTATAAGGTCATGGTTTTCTTAGTGCAAGCCAGACCAGAAAGCCCAAAGAGAAGTTTTGCTCAGAATGTATCACCACTCTTACTCAAGACCAAGTTGCAGAAGTGCACAGATACTCACTGTATGAAGATACACCATAAGAGAACTTTTTAAATATTAAAATTCTGATATAAGCACTGAATGAAACTTTGGGTTGGTTCTTAAATTATCTTAACAAGTTTATCCATCTTTATTTTCAAAATTAATCAATAAAACTATGAAATAGTTATTGCAGGGTAATTACTGACCTTTGGAAAAAATAACCTTCTGTGAGATTGGGAAAGTAAGCTGGGGGAATCTTCTTAAATTATAGGTTACAAATTCAGCAAGCAAAAAAAAAAGTTTAATTTTTCAGCCTTTAAAAAGTTTAAAGCTAATCCTTTTGTCTCAGAGCTTGGTTAAGAATTAAGGATTTAGGATGTGTCCTGTTTTCCACAACAATAAGTCTTCCTAAAGCTCTATAACTTCAGGAAGCTATAGACTTATATGACTATAAGATCTTTTTGATTTATTACTACTCAAGTAGGTCTCAACTCTGCAAACACACACACTTAAAACACATGCTGAGTTTTAAGCATGTGTAACCACATTAACTAAGTGCATAACTGTTTTCAGGAGTGGGACACTATTTTGTAAAATGGTCTGACTGTTGAGAGTCAGATATACATTGAATTAAAGCAATTCTACATTTGTCATTAGCTATTCTAAAAAGGGAGAAGCTGTTGAAGACATGAGGAGTGTGGTTGTACCTTTCTGAGACTATAAATTAGGTTCAAGCTGGCAAAGAATACAATATTGGGATGAAGCACTTGTAAATACCAGGCAGGAAAAAGAATTGAAATGCCTGTGTTAGTCAGTCAATAATAGATAAATATGTAAGAACATAGGTCAAAGGGTAGCTTTTTTAATTGAAAAGAATGAGGTGATAAGGTATGGGTGAATTCACAGGAAAACTGTATTAAAAAGGTAATATTTGATCCACTTTATGTTAGAACTACAATCAAAGGTGACAAAGTCATTTATAGCACTCAAACAAAAAGCATTAGCTGATGTTTATAAGAGTGTCTTAGTTGGAAATGTGGTCAGTCTTGAAGAGGCTGTTAAACTGAGATTACAGTAAGATGTGCTGTGTGAAATCATAGGAAGTAATCAAAGCACAGCACTCAGTCAGAAAGGAAATTCCACCAAGAAGTTCTTTTTTTGTAAGTGTGGTAATTCTGCCATTCTAGAGATAAAGACTTGATCCCATCTTTGACCATTGAGTACACAACTCGTGATTATCATCTGTAATCCATGAAAATGGGCATTATGAATGTGAAGCTGTCTACTTTGGATAAAGACTGTAACATTATGGTCCAGACTGTGAACCCATTCTTCTCAAATATGAACAACAGTTCATCAGAGTAGTCCCATGATTTTGCATGGTCATTCAGTTTGGATGACATTTGTTTCAATTGAGAGGGCCATCACAGCACTGATGCAGAACTCGTGCCCCACTAATGCCCTACTTTGACGAAATAAATGTTGCATAGCCCACTTCTTGTTCTCTGGGATTAGTTTTGCCCCTTTCAGAAATTATTGTTTTGGGGCACTTTTGTGCCTGACCTGCACATGAAATTCCCAGTGGAATCAGTGGGAGTACTGTGTGAACATGGGCTTTGTACTGACTTGCGTGTGTATGGAAATATTTGGGTAGGCATACTATAGAAACTGAAAAAGATAAACAAGCAACCTTCTAAGGACTTGATCCTCCTTTCATTGAAATCATAGGAGATTTTCCACTTCCTCCAATAAGTTAGAGTAGGCCCCAAATCACTAATGGGAAAAATACATACTAAAGAAAGAATATTCTGAAATTACAGAGCATGGATCTCTTTCAGAAGAAATTATAGTGGAGGAAAATAACTGAACAAAAAGTGTTTCTCAATATAAGTTTCTATTGTAAATTATCAGGTTTCTCAGGAAAGGTTGTTTTTAATTACAAATCTTGTATATTCACATGAGTTGTTATGTATTTATCCTTCAACACAAATTGAAGATAATTACTAGATAGGATTAAATGTAAAAACTGGGTAACTTTCTGGAACCGGTAAGCGAACAGTGTTTGCCCCCCCCCCCCCCCTTGCATCTGCAACATCATGTGGACTAAAAAACAAGTGATTAACACTAAAGCAGGGGTGGGCAAACTTTTTGGCCCGAGGGCCACATCGGGTTTGCAAAATTATATCGAGGGCCGGGTAAAGAAGGCCCCACCCCCAATCCAGCCCTCCTCCCATTTCCTGCCCCCTGACTGCCCCCTCCCACTTCCCGCCCCCGACTGCTCCCTGACCCATCCATCAACCCCCATCCATTGCCTGACTCCTCCTTCCACCAACCCCTAACCACCCCTCAGGACCCCACCCCTACCCAATTCCCCTCCTCTCTGTCCCCTGACTGCCCCAACCCCTATCCACCTTCCAGCCCCCTAACCACCACCCCAGAACCCCACCCCCATCCAACCAACCCTGCTCCCTGACTGCCCACTCCAGAGCCCCCCAACAACCACCACCCTGGAAACCCCCCCACTCCCCTCTTACCATAGCAGCCGCGACCCCCAGAACTCTGCCTGCGAGGCGTGACTACGCGGGAGGGGCGAGCGCGTAGCGTGGCTCCGGAGGCGGGGCGAGCGCGCAGCCCCGGTCTCCGGGGCGTTCCCCGCGCGGCTCCGGGGTAGGGGCCAGCGCGCAGCCCCAACCCCCAGGGTGCTCCCGGCACGGCTCCGGGGGAAGGGCCAATGCGCGGCTTTGGCCCCTGGGGCGCTCCCTGCGTGGCGCGGCTCGGGGAGAGGGGGCGCGCAGTCCCGGCCCCCAGAGCGCTCCCCGTGCGGTGCAGCCCCGGACCCCAGAACGCTGCGCGCATGATTCCGGGGTGGGAGGGCGCTCAGCCCTAGCCCTGGCCCCGGCCCCGGCCCCGCAGCGGTGCCCGCGCTGTATGGCTCCGGGGGAGGGGCCAGGGGTAGCCTCCGCCGACCGGATGGGACCCGCGGACTGGATCCGGCCCGTGGGCCGTAGTTTGCTCACCCCTGCACTAAAGTGTAATTTCTCTTCTGAGTTCTTAAAGCTGAAATAGTACATTAGATTGGATGAGATATTAAATGGACTAGACTGAGCATTAATGAACAACAAACAAATAAGATGTTTGACATATCTAAATAATTTTGTCTGTCTGTGAAAACTATGTACAAACACTATGATTTTACTGCTAGCACAGTGATTTTTCCAATTACATTCCAGCACCACAGTTTCCTACATTAGGAAGGAAGACAGAGACAAGTTTCTGCTTGGCATGTGTATTACATATATAATACACAATACATACTATTAATTTGTATAACTGTCTCATTCAGCAGATATTGTTAGTGTCAGTCCAAAAGTCATTCATAAATGTGGCATGATTACAATAGAACCAATCTCATTGGTTAAAGATGAGGAACACAACTGTTCTGGGATGAGAAACTTCCTCTTGCAAAACAAATAAATGAAACATCTATCTGAGACTCAAATGCTAAAGGATTCAGAAGCTGGTCTCATAAGCATAGACAAGTTTGGATTCAACACAGGGCTCCTGGGTTCTAATCTGGCTCATTTTCTCACACTGGGCACGGAAGCAACTAGTTACTTCAAACACTATTCATACATTCAATCTTTCTATCTGTCAATGGAAACATTTACTTCCCTCACAGGGAGTTTTGAGGATTTGTAGGATAGATGTACTATGTTTTGAAGCTGTAACATGGTATTTAAGTGCTCATTAGTCTTTTTCTATGATTATACAAATATATCCAGATTCGTTTGTTCTTAGAAGTGAGGCTGCAAACTTCACTGGCTCAGACTATATTGTTAGATTCATAAAATGTGTTGACATTGCCTTGGTTGGAGGTACGGTGCTTTGTCGTATTTAGATTTTCATTTCCTCTGTGAACTGAGGAAGAGTAAAAACCAGGAAAGTGGAAAAGTGATACCTAACACTTAAAGAGAATGGACTAGATTGTGCCATTTCAGCACAGACTCTTAATAGACATATGAAGCCCCCTACCACCGCACCGCACCCCTCCACCCCCGGAAAAGTACTATGAGGCATTTTGCTTTAAAAATATTCATTAGTGTAGGCTTATTAGTATTCCACTCACCTTAAATGAATTTTCTATCCCTATTCTATGTTTACACTGGCCACCTCCCCATGGGTTTGCTGATACTATACTTTTTCCCCTGGGATCCATCCAGGTTCTAGAGTTCTCTTAAATCCCAAGAACAGCATTCAAGTGTTTTGTGAGCAAAGGAGCGCGGTACCTTTTCATCAAGTAAAGCCCAGGGCAATTGAAGCCAAATCCAGAGCTCCAGTCAGATATCTCAGGGCAGTTCTGTCTTGAAATCACTGTTGCAAGTAAGACTGACAGTTTTTACATGCCCTCCTACACCGCTCCACCTGGTGAGAATGGCATGGCTGACAAACCAATAGTAAGCCATGTAAGACTCCTCCCCTGAGAAGAAGGATGGCCAATTGCTTAAAGCACTAGCTTTGGGTTTGGGAGACTGAGGTAACTCTGTCACAGACTTCCTACATAAATCACTTAGTTTCTCTGTGCTTTACTTCCCCATCTGTAAAAATCAGAATATAGTACTTCTGCAACCTACTGGAGTGCTCTGAGAATGACATTAAAGATTGCAAGGTACTGTGGTCATGGAGGCATATTAATGCCGAAGATGCAAAGCCATGTAATTCTATAAGTGTGTAAAAAAACCCAAACCTATTTCCTTTCATCAGTTTTATTTCCTAATAATAGGTACACAAAAATAAATCCTAGAAATTTTAAGCAGATGTAGTATTTCACAGCATGTTGCTTGTTTCACTGTAGTGAAGCATCTGCTGAGATCTGCAATTTGGATACAAAGTGAGTGGCTGGTTAATAAAGAATATCCCATGTTTGGAAATCCCCATATATTAGTTGAAGTGTTTGGAGCATTATTCACTGAAAAACCTAGCATACCTTCACTAATGAACTGTGTGCAAGTACTGGAATTTTTAAGAAGGAATTAGAAAACCTATAATGAAATGAATCCTAAAATTTTTTTGAGAGAGAAAATTGTTGTTATTTACTAGAGATTGGCAAAACTCTAAGACTAAGGCGAATTTTGTGCTGCAGGCCAATATGCAGGAGATCTTTTATGATACATACAGCATAATTTACCCACCTGAGCACATTAAGAACTGGTCTATTTCTGTCCATCCCAGTTAGACCACCCAATTAGAGCAGGTATTTTAAACACAATGGTTTAGTAATGTTTGAAATAAAAAGTACAGATGTTTAAGAGATGGGATTTCTGTGCGTTAGAGTTGCAGGGTCACTGTGAGCGCTTCGCTCCTTTTGGCCCTAAAACATGCTTCCTGCTGCTAATGCAATCAAGGGTGTAGGATCCTGCTGAGAACGAGATGGTGCATAGTTCTCTAGATGCCCCAGTCCTGGGCCATGCTGAGCATCCTCTGCTCCCAACAATTCAAGTGATATTTGAAAGCACTCTCAGGATGGGGCCCTAGCTGACTGTATATAGGCCTGTGAGTGAAAGTAAAACAGCAAGCCAAATGTCCACTACATTGAAACAGATACAAGAATATGGGGCCAGATCTTCAGTGTAAATCATAGTTCCCATGTTTTCAACTGAACTACACCCGTTTACACAATCTGGAAATACGGCCCATGTCTATTGACTTCAGTGGGGATACCTCATTTAGGGTTTGTCCCCTATTACCATTGAAGGCAATGGCATAGTTCCCAGTGATTTTTATGGTACAGGATCAGCACCTCAGATCACTTGCAGGGTTGGGACCTTAAACTGTATAAGAACATAAAGAATCCAATAATATTATTGGAATTTCTGCCACTGATTTCAGTAGAAGCAGGCGCAGACCCATGAGGTCAAGAATATATATAATACTGACTTGTATTTTGTATATCCCAGATTTTATATGCAATCATTTATACCTTTAGCATATCTATTACCAGCTATTTTAAGTGGCCTGTTGCTGGGTCTCCCCACCAGACCTCCTTGGATGTCTACAAATCAAGAGAGAATAAATAAAATATTGGCAAAATTGCTACCAAAAAGTATATGCTGAGGGTGATGAATGTGATTTGTCTGATGAATTAGGGAAATGGTACATTCATATTTCAACATATTTATTACAAGGAAATATGGGCTGAGAAAACTTTATACTCTCTCAGCAGAAATGCATGATAGATAAACTCATTTCTCTAATGAATGAGATTATATAATATGTTAGGGAAAAAGTTGCATTTTCTATTCTTTAACTTTTGTTGGAATTTCTGTTAGTATATACTAACAGAAATATGCTCATTGAGCTAGAATATGGGAAATAATGTTTTGGTTCAGCAAAACACCTAAGCATGTGCTTAATTTTAATAACTTAAATTAATCAGATTTACATTTAAACATGAGTTTAAATGTTTTCCTGGATAGAGGCCTAATGAAACATTAGCCACACACAGCAGAAGGCCTTCACACAAGCTCTTATTCATGCTGCATTAAGTTCCATAATTAGATATGCAAAAAAAAAAACCAGTAGGTGTGACAACCTTAGACTCAGCATATGTTTTAAAATGGTGGCCACATAATAAAACATTTAATGGTTTGCAATTGATCCTCCCAGTCATTTTGTTTTGAAGAGAAACTTGCAAATTTTCTGTACTAACTACTGAACTAGTCCTACAACCATTATTCATATTAATGGTCCCTATCAGATTAATCCCAATGAGATTATTTGATTAAAATGCAGAATCATTACCAGGGGTGGGGGCAGGGAGTGCTGCTGATCTATATTAATTCCCAAACTATAAAGCTGATGGATACATTTTCAGTAGCTGTGTTGGCAAGTTACTTGCAGATGACCAATTCATTACAATATTTAAACTTGTCACCTACAGTTTTTTAACAAACTAACCCATCCACCCATGATGATTCTCAAAAGAGCACTTACATGACTGGTTAAATTGATAATCTGTCCCATTAGATCACCAAAGAGATTCAATGGTTCTCTCAAAAAACGTACTCCCTTAAAAACCTTTTAATGAGTCTTATGTATAGTTCATCCAAGAGACATTTTACAGGATGTCTTTATGATCTGCAGAAATTTTAAAATTAGAATTGATTGTTTGGATAAACATCTTTTGTAAGACAAGAGTCAGAACTTTGTTGTTTTTTGTACAGAAAGTGTAAAGTATAGGGGTCTAATTGCTTTAGAGAGATTAATTATGGTGGAGCATTGAGACTGTTGCCAAGGAAGCATCAGAATTTTTGAGTTTCACAGATATCTTGGTATGTTAAAAATATTTGGAAAATAAAACCTGAAATAGAGAGGATAGAAAAGACACTGTTAAAAACTATATCTCCAATAGGCACCAGGCAAGATTGGGACCCTATTGTGCTGGGCACCAACAAAATTTAGAAATGACAATCCTTGCTCTAGGGAGCTTACTAACTAAAAAAGTATAATATTTTCCAGGAGAGTCTCCTAGGCTTCAAATGAAATTTGGGATCAAGTTTGAGCATTTTACAAATAAAGTGTTGTATGATAAGTAAATCAAAACAAAGTTGTCTTTCAAATGCTGTTTGGATATTTTTGTAACAAAAAGGGATATTTTTACTTCATAGGATATCAGATGTATATAAATGCTCTTTACAAAATCTGATATTTCTAGTATCTGTGTTTATTTTGAATAATCTGCTTATCTAGATGAATTCAAACAATCAAACCTTCTTAGGTTTCTTTCAGTGTAAGTCTACAATTTTCCTTCCTAATGAGCCCCTACAGGATAGAACTTTATCAAAGAAAGTCAGTCATTTCTTTTGTAGCGAAAGGAAATAATTCAGCACTGGTGACTGGTTTGAATCATATTTCCACTGTGAATATCATCATAGGATAAGAATGGACAGATTTAGAGAACGCCATATAGGTGCCTTGGGTTCTCTGTGCAATAAAGCTACACTGCACGGACAATAAGGTGGATCTGAGGAACCAGCTGTCAAAAGATAGCCAGCCAGATTCAACTAAAATACCAGGGTTGGACAGGGTACTGTTTGAACAGGTACAGATGCCACTGACTAGAACACTGGCCATCTATCAAGTGAGAGTTTCCAGTTGGAATCAATTTGAAACAGATCAATGAAATCCAAGAAATACCTGCTTTCTTTAGGAAGAAATAAAATTAGTCATACAATGCTTCAACCAATTGAATCATTAATAATCAAGGAAAAAAACATTATAGGAAAGTATGAATTCTACTGTGAAGTATGTCAACTCTATCAGATTATTTAGTGTTTATTTCCAGTGGAGCAGACACTCATGTGTGACAGATCAGGATAATTTCATAATCTAACTGCAAGTAAATTATAAAATAAAATGCTAAGACTTTTCTTGAGAACTAAGTGCAGAAGAGACCAGCCAATTACCTGATCTAGCCTCCTGTATATCACTGGCCACCAGCACTACCCAAGATTCACACACTGAACCCAACAACTGGAATGAAATCAAAGTGCAACAAGGGGAAAAAATAGGAGGGACCAAGACACACCAATGCCCAAGGCACCTGAAATGGCAGAAAAATGATGAAGTGAGATACACACAGATAATCTAGGCAACCGACCTGCAATCGATGCTGCAGAGGAAGGCAAAACCCTCCCAAAGTCACTGCCAATCTGGCCTGGGGGAAAATTCCTTCCTGACCCCACCTATTCTGATCAGTTAGACTCTGAGTATGTGAGCAAGAACCAGACAGCCAAGCACCTGAGAGAGAGAATACTCAGAGCACTGATCCATCTCATCCAGTTTCCCATCTCCAGCTGTGGCCATCCCTGTTTTTTCAGAGAAAAAAAATATGTATAAAATATGACCTCAGACCACATTTGGGGTGAGCCACAGGACGGCTGCCCCCTACCCATCAAAAGCACTCCAATTTGTCCATTTTTCCTCAAAACTAATCAGTTGTTAGCCTCCATAATTGCAATGCTGTTCCGGAACCTCACTCCTTTAATAGTGAGAAATCGTCTTCTAATTTTCAGTCTGAATTTATTCATGGCAAGTTTATACTCATTTGTTCTTGTGCCAACATTATACTTGAGCTTAAATAGCTCTTTGCCATCTTTGGGGTTTGCTTTCTATAAATAGATCACAGGCGTAATCATATCAAATTTCTTTTTGCTAGGCTAAACAAGCCAAGCAATTCCAGTCTCCTCTTTACGATAGGGCTTTCATTCCCCTGTTTATCCTAATAGTTCTTGAATTAATATTGGACAAGGTGCAGTCATCTTTCTTGAACATGGGTGACTAGCACTGTACACAGTATTCCAAATAAGGCCTTACAGGTGCCTTGTACAATGACATTAATACTTCTTTAGCTCTAGGGTTTTATTCACCTGATATATCCTAGGATTGTATATGTCTATTTCATAGCCATTTCATTTTGGCTCAGTCATTCCGTGATTGACCTACACACAGGTCTCTCTCCTCCTTTGTCGTTTCCAACTGATCAGCTTCCAGCTTGTAGCAGAAATTCTTATTAGACCCAAAATGCCAGGTCATGCACTTTGTACTATTGAATTCTATCCCACTTCTGCCACTCTAGTCTTCTAGGTCATCTAGATCTTCCAGAGTAATATTCCAATCCTCTGAATTGGTGATGGACCCCAATTTTGTCCCAGTAAGTTTCATTAGTGCCACTTTTTGTGACAAGGTCATTAAATAAAAAATCTTGATTAAGATTGGTCCTAAAACCAATCTTTGAGTAACTCCTCCAAATCCAATAGTTCACCTTTTAGCACAACTTCCATTCTTCCATTTAGCCAATCCCGTTTACCCACCTTACAATTCTTGTACTAACCTCCATTTTCTCTAATTTAACTAACAATTTCCCATATGTTACCATGTTAAAAACTTTACAGAAGTACAGGATCTACTGCATTTCCCTTATCTTAAAAAAAGGAAGGAAATTAGGTTAGTCTGGCAGGATCTTTCTTTGGTAAACCCATGTTGTATTACACCCCTTTATTGTTTACTTACATCTATTTAATTATTCTTTCCTTCATAATTTGTTTTAAAGGCTTTGATACTACTGAGGCCAGAATAATGGGCCTGTAATTGCCTGGATCACTTTGTTCCTCCTTTTAAAATAGGGATATGATGTTAACGATTTTCTAGCAATAGATGGATTTATTGCTATTGAACTAGCAATCTTGTGCCAATTCGTTCAGTATTCTGGGAGGGAAATCCCCATTTAAGTACATTATGCTGAGACTGTCTTCCTCCTCAGATGTGGGAATTTGCATTTCTATAAACTCATTTCCATCAGCCATCATGCTTTCATTCCCAAGTTACATATTATTGCCCTTATTGAAAACTGAAGTATTAATTTAGTTTTGGGGCCATGTGTAGATTATTTTTAATCTCAGTCCTATTTACACTGTATAGCAGCCCAACCTCCTCCTTCCTGATTCTCTTTATTTATTTTAATTTCCTTGGCAAGAGCTTTCTCAGCTGGACTTTTAGCAATTCTCACTTTGTTCCCACATTTTCTAACCCCAAAGATGCATCTTTCCTTCTGGATCAACCCCTTTTTTTCTATCTCTTATAGGCTCTCTACTTTCTCCACTCTTACTCCAACATTTTTGAAGTGATTATTCACCCAGCAGGGTCTCAAGCCTTTCCCTACAATTTTCCCTCCTTGCTTGGAAGCAAATTTCAGAGAGTTTTTCTATAGTTAACATGAAGAAATTCCAAAGTTCCATAGTTAACATGAAGAAATTCTCTGCACTGATTTGTGTAGGATGGGCGGGCGCTCTCCAAGGTGGAAAGTGTCCCCCATCCTACACAAACCTGTAAAAGCACAAAGAGCACAGCTTCATTGTAACATGAATTTTTAGGGACTGGTAATAGTGAATGCTTCAGGCCATCAGTGCGGAATCCTATCTTTTTTTTCCTCACTATCAACATATCTGCAGGGGATGTAAGTAAAATCTAAGGCTGGAAATTGCTCATTTTTTGTTTGGTGATTATGAGGAATAGCTTCCCACCGGTATAGCTCACAACTCCCTTCTACTCCTGAAACACTGATACAAAGCTGCAAAGCCAGACCAGGAACATATTATCAAACACCATTCCCAGAATAGGGATGTAATTCCCACTCCATCCCATCTCCAGCCTCCAAGGTACAACGGCATATGTTTTATAAGCAAAAATCCCAATGCACACACTATTTGCCATCTCAAAGGTTCCCCCAAGGCTGGGAAGAATCTCAGTGAGATAAAGGCAGAAATGCATGTTAAAAAATGCTGTCACAGCCTCATCATTCAGAATATGAACAATAACTACTTGTCACTTTTTAAATACCCAGTAAAGAGGTTCCACCTATTGGAGGTCCTCCTCCTTGTGGGGAGGTCTGGAAACTAATTCTCACTCCATCTGGCACTCCCTGCCTAAGCTACTAATGCTGTGACCCCCTCTCTGCCTCTTAGACTTAGTTGTCTGGCCAGGTCACTATATAAACCACCTCCTCCAGAATAACAAAGTCAAAGTGGACAAACTGTTCAGACTCTGTTTAAGGAAGTGCTCTGTTCTAAGTCGAAGTCCAGTGCCATTTTCCAAGCAGCTGATAATGAAACCCAGACACTTGCACTATTCCATGTTCCAGCCCAAAGACTCTCTGACTAGCAACACATCTCTGTTCAATTCTCGGTTGCTGTTTCCCTGGGCTCTTTCCTACCTCACTCTCTATCCCCTTGCCTAACTCTGGGTTTAATAATAGAGCTTCCTCTGCTCTCTAGGACTACTTACCCCTCTATGCCTCTTGTGAGACTCCTTAATCCAGTACAGAACCCCAGGGTTTACTCTTCCCCTGGATCTGCTCCTTGTCCCTGGCTAATTCTTTTTTCCTTTAGGGAGTGACTGCAGACTCCCTCCCTGTGGCTTTATAATCCTAGCCCAGATCCTCCTCAAGCTGTGAGGCATGATTTCGCATTATAAAAGCCATGCTGACTCTTCCCAACAAATTGTGTTCATGTGTGTCTGATAATTCTGCTCTTTACTATCATGTCAACCAATTTGTCTGGTACTAAAGTTAGGCTTACTGGACTGTAATTTCCAAGATTGCCTCTGGAGCCATTTTTAAAAAATGGCATTACATTAGAGATTCTTCAGTCATTGGGTACAGAAGCTGATTTACATGAAAGTTTACATATAACCTTTCTGCAATATCATGTCTTGGGTGAATACCAGCTGTTGTTGATGACTTATTACTATTTAAATTATTAAATTGATCCAAATCCTCCTTTATTAACACCGCAATCTGGACATGTCCTCAGATTTGTCACTGAAGAATGACTCAGAATGGGAATCTTCCTCACATCCTCTGCAGTGAAGACCAATTCAAAGAATTAATTGAACTTGTCTTCCTTGAGTGCTCCTTTAGCACCTCGATCACCTGATTATTTGGCAGGCTTCCTGTTTCTGATTAACTTTTTAGTGTCTTTTTCTAGTTGCTCTTCAAATTTTTTTGGCCCACCTTATTGTATTTTTACACTTTACTTGCTAGAGTTTATGCACCTCTCTATTTTCCTCAATAAGATTTGACTTCCAATTTGTAAAGGATTACTTTTTTTGCCTCTCACCCCCTTTTACTCTGTTGTCTAGACATAGTGGCTTTTTTTTTTTGGTCTTCTGTTTTTTTTTAAATTTGGGATACACATTTACTTTGAGACTCTATTTCTAAAAAGTTTCCATGGCCTGTAGACATTTCATACTTGTGACTGTTTCTTTTAATGCCCACTTATCCAGTTCCTCAGTTTTTGGGCAGTCCCCCCTTTTAAAGTTAAATGCTACGGTGGTAGGCTTCTTTAGTATCAACCTCTCTCCCCCCGGCCAAAAGGATGTTATATTTAATTACATTATGGCTATGATTACCCAGCAGTTCAGCTATATTCACCTCTTGGACCAGTTCCTGTGTGTCACTTAGGACTAAATCAAGAATTGCCTTTCCTCTTGTGGGTTCCAAGACTCATCGTTCCAAGAAGCAGTCATTAATGATGTCTAGAAATTTTATCTCTGCATCCCTTTTCTGAGGTGACGTACCCAGTCAATATGGAGATAGTTAAAATCCATTACTATTGAGTTTTCCGTTTTTACAGGCTCTCTAATCTTCCTGAGCATTTCACAATCAGCATCTTGTGGTCTGCAGTATATTCCTACTGCTACACACATCTGCTCAGTGGTGCAGCTGGTGAAGTCCAAAGCCAAATTTATACAGCTTTGAGTGCTAAAATAAAATCTAAGCAGCCTCTGCATATTAGACATTGCCAGCACAGTGGTGCGGAGAATTGCTGTGTCCACACTTGCTGAAAGCATTTTGAAAATGGTGCTAGACTGCCCAGAAAGGAAGTACAGGGCAGAGGCAGATAAATCATGGGATTTTAAAAAAATATTTGAACTAGCCTGAATTTCATTATGCGTTCCGCAACATACAGTAAGAAAAATCCCAGAATGCACACTACTTAGCAGCAAAGCAGAGGAACATAGGATACCATTCCAGAATTCCAGGCATGGGATACACTCAGTTCACAGCAAACTGAATGTGTGTGTACACAATAATGTGCATTGACAAAGGGCACACTATCCCATGTGCATTCTATCACTGTGACTTGCCTAATGAATATTACCTGATTCTGCAAAAAAGTGCAGATTAACACCCCGGCTCCCCTCAGTTTTTCATGATGTCTCAACCAGAACTCAGCAGTGAGCCATGTTGGGTTTTTAACTAATACTAACTGGAAGAAAGATATCCTAGGAACTGAAAGACAATTCTCTTGTTACTCTTACCAATGTGGAACTCAGCTTCTGAAATCTGGACTACTAAATTTATGCATAATCACACATAGTAGAGTTGGAATGATAATTACAGCTGAACTCAGTAATGTATCTTGGAGAGAAGAAAACAGATGTGAAGTCTGATGTTGAAAATTCTCTTTCACTGCCGAGTTACATGTGGCAGATTATTAAAAAAAAAAATAGATTACAAGATGTCTAGAAGAAGATTTTGTATTGGAACTCCGTTTCAGCCTGGCTGTGGTCATCAAATTTTCCAAGAGTAAACTCTCCTCAGCCTAGCCCTAACATTCAGCTCACTCTGCTGAATCCTCTCCCCTTCTATGATGTGGACAGAGGTACCAAATGAGGGATCCCAGTGTGCTAAGACTTCAGGTCTCCCCTTTTCCCAAGGCCCAAGATCCACCAGCAAAATCCCATGTCTCTTACTTCTGAGAGCTAACAAATTGTTTCTTACTTTGTGTTTGTACAGTGCCAAGCACAATGGTGCAACAGTCTTGACTGTAGTGTGGTCGAACCTACAGGCCCAAAATAAAATAGTTATTATTACAAATATTAATAAGTTAAGACTTGGATGTTACTCAGATTGCAAGACCAGCCATTACTTATACTTGCATAGTGCTTGTCAGTTATTTCTTTTGCTTGTAACTGATCCACAGGAGACAGGATAAGCTTTTCTACTACTGTATCTTCATTCATGAGCAACACATCTACAGATAGCCTTGTTCAGACATTACTACTGTGCCCATCAGTCTTGTAATGTATAAAATAGGTGATATTCCAGTACATAAATAGTTTATATTGCCAAAAGAATATTTTTTAAAAATTGCATTTTAGTGAGCCCTGTAGGGACAACCCAGAGGGAAACTCTACAAGTACTCCAAAAACTAAACATTTTAATTATACATGAGGTAACGGGGCTTCAGACATGTTGCTTGCTTCTGATCATCTATGATTGAAACAGGCAGTGTGCAAGACTGAAAACAATCACCACTGGGTTTAATAACTTATAGCCGCTTAGCTTTAATGACAGCAAGATAAACAGATGTCTTAAATCTAAAGAGCTGATCAAATATGTACATTAGGAATGGATTTTAAGAGAGGTTAGCTAATTGAATTACACATTTTTGTACCTAATTCCTTCTAACTTATTTTGTTTCTTGAAATTCTCAAAAAATAACTAAG
Source organism: Dermatemys mawii (assembly GCA_007922305.1). Taxonomy (NCBI): domain Eukaryota; kingdom Metazoa; phylum Chordata; order Testudines; family Dermatemydidae; genus Dermatemys; species Dermatemys mawii. The sequence goes on along the minus strand of ML677363.1, from coordinate 26,461,997 downwards.
TTTATGTTGCTAATGACATAACATTTGAAGTTAAGGTTTTGACATGTAGCTATGGAGGGGAAGGGAGATCTTAGACCATACCTGTCAGGTTTACAAAGCTTTACAAGTATCATGTAAGATAAAAGATGTCATAAATAAGTGGTCTGGATGATGAATATTGCTAAAAGACTGTGCACTAATGAAGAATTCATGATTTCAATTTTTATCATGGTACAGTGAAGATTATGCTCTGATCTAGAGTAGTAATGATCAACAAAATCCTACCCAATGGAACTGGATTAATGAATACTGTTGGTGCAGGCATCAAAAAGTTATGTGATTCTAATGGCAGAAAGAAATGGGGATGCACCTCCAACCTAGCATATGTTTGCTACATTTCTGTTCTTCAGCAACATCTGTGGTTGTAGAGAACAGTTCCCTATGTGCCCTGTATATAGAGATTTCACAAACTTAGGTTAGATAGTATTACTAGTAAAGGGGAAATGGGCTTAAAATAATTCCCTAGATCATCCAAATTTTTTGGTGTTCAGCATATTGGTAGAGATCCCTAGCATGAAAATGCAGTCCAAACTTTAGGCAACGTATGCCTACGGAAATTCTCTTATTACAGAATTTACAGTGACATTTATTTATCCTAAAATATTGTTGCCTGAGAAAAATGCAATAAATTACAGCATGAGGTTGAGCAGAATGGCATTCAACATAGTACAGTACTATGGTGTTCCTGATAATACTATAACCATACAAGTCTGATTTCATCTTATCTGATCTTGGAAAGTAATCTGGTTTGTTCATGGTTGGAAGACCACAATGCTACATGCATTCTTCTAACCTAAGATGATAAAATGTCACTGAAGATGAACACATTTTGTCAGTTGTGCACATTTTGTAGTTGGCCTGTAGTAGCTGACTTTAAAAAGAGCTGTTTTAAATATTACATGAATGAGCTTCTCAACTGTATTTCTTAAACAGGGTTCTGTGTATTGTGATGATAGTAAGGACAAGATGTTTCTGGTTACATTACATTCTGAATTATATACATATTCTAGTAAATTTATATAAACTCAGTGTTTTCCCCCCTGTATGTGTAGTGAACAAACACAGAAGAATTATACTGCTACTCTTTCAGATACCTGAAAGAAACTAGTCTTGAACTCTACTCACCATATTGATGTTTAATATTATGAATACATAGAGTGGGAAAGTTAAGTAATATCCTGTTACATTTTTCAGGTTGTTATATTCTTTTCTTGCTTGACTCTTTAGGACAGCAATGATAATAGTCACATATAGTAGTGGTTAGGTAACTTTGTGTTCAGCTGATTCTGATGAAAACTTTGTCTTTTTTGGCAGTAAGGAACAATGAAAACCCATATAAATAATGCTTTCACCATTTAATTAGTACAAACTCTCCTTCACAAGGAAAAAGGACATGATAATCACAACCAAACAACTGGCCCATATAATTCAATATCCTGCCCCTGAGAGAAAGGTACAAGAAACTCTGTGGTAGAAAATTATGGAATAACCTACTTGTGAAAGGATGAACTGACTGCTGGAACGTTTCCTCATGGTCAGGAGTGGTGGCTCTCTCGCCTCATATGGTGCTCTCCTTTAATGGCCATTCTTGACCACCAGTGATCCCCCTCTTCCCAGGACTTGGCCCTGTAGCCTAGTCATAATTTAAATTCATGCATTCTGGGGTGGAGAAAAAGGCCATCTAACCAATGTCCAAGAACTTGTATCAGGTCTTCAGCTCTTACTCTGGGCTCCATGGTCCTCACTCCTTTTTCTTAGGCCTTCCATCATTGTTGTCCATTTCTCCAGCCTTCAGCCACAATTCCCCCTACCAGTGACTGCTAGAGGAAGCGAGACCCTCACACTACATCACCAGGGTTCCAGTCCAAGAGCACTACAAGGGGTGTATTGTCTGTCTCCTTACTGCTAGCTCTCTGGGCTTCTTCCTTCAGAGGCCTTCTTCCCTGCAGCCTTTCTAGGTGGGATTTCCAATATCCTCCTCTTGAATCACCTAACAAACCAAAACCAAAGGCACAAACTGAAACCGACTTCTACTCTCCTTGGGCAGGGCCTTTCATGCTTCTTAAATTTCCCTTGCTGTTCTTGCATTGAACATCTCCCAGGACTCATTCACTGGAAGTCCAGATCATGCCTTTAATCAGGGCTCACTAGTGGAGCTTGCTCCACTCCCAGTGCTTGCTTCATCTCTCTACAGGCCTCCTAACAGACTTCTTTATTCAGGAAAAGATCTCTCATCTTTTCTCCTTGACCTTCCTGGTATCTACTCTCTCTAGCTCCAAAGAGTGACTAGAGAATCTCTTTGCTGCTCCTCTACTGTCAACGTCCTCTGCTTATAGTACCACCCAAACAATCTCTGCTGAGGTTCACCTAAGTCTGTTCCACTTTCCAGGTACAGGCTGGTATGCTAGACAACATCTTAGGACCATATTGACCCTTTTGGAGCCTGAGTTGTGTACACATTCCTTGCACTCTCCTTAGAGATTTTTCTTCCTAACCATATCAGTTAGTGGTTGGTTTATGCCCTGAAAAATGAGTCTTAATGGTACAGATCTGATTCACATTGGTTTTAATGAGAGCTGAATCAAACCTTATATCTATTATACATTTTTTTAATCTCATCCAAAACAACTGTGGAACATTTTCTTTATCCATATAAATGCCTAATCTTTTTCTGAATCCTGCTTAGCTTTTGGCTTCAATGAGCTCTTGTGGGAATTAAATTCCATAGGTTATGTATCTGTTTATTTTCATTAATGGTTTTAATTTAACTGTCTTTCAATTTCATTAAAAGTCCCTTATTCTTGTATTAAGAGAAAGAGGATATAGAAACACCTGATTTACTTGACATTATTTGTATACCTCCATTGTGTTCTGACGTAAATATCTCCTCTTTATACTAAACTGACCCAATATTTTCATGCCCTTCTTACAAATGAGCCATTCATGCCATTTACCACAATTAAAACAATTAATTTTGAGAAGAAAAGCTATTGAAGAGAATTTGGAAAGGAAACCAAGAAAAAGAAGTAGGAACAACTGTGTCACCTCAGTCTCTTGGTGTTGCTCAGGATCTCTGTTCTCTCTACTTTACATCTGACCTGGAGCTTCCACCTGGGCAATAATTCTTATAGATGTTAACAGCATGCTAGAGTTAAATTAATGCTTAAGAGCTACTGATGTAGTGTCTTTTTTCATGCAAAAATGTTGGGTTTATATCCAGTATAAATCCTAGCTGGTTGGGGTGATTCAACTAAATAGTTACAAAAGAATCCTATGGACTTTCTATGCTATGAGCCTTGTTACTTTATCAAGAGAAAATTAAATAGGAAATAGAGAAGAACAGTGAAAACTCTAAAAATAAAGCAGGAGGAGGAAGAGAAGAAACTTCTTCTGGGATACTGTGGGCCAGACTACAGAATTAAAAAAACGTCTAGCTGCTTACGCAGCTCAAGGTGCATTATGAATTTTATTGCTTAGATAGAAATAGTCTTTAGCTGAATTTTAACACATCAATATTTTAATAGCACCAATATCAAATTAATATTGCAACAGATATTGCTGTTTCAAGAAGTATTTTCTTTGCTTAAGATAAAACTTTTGCGGGCACATCTCCTTTCATCAGCAGAAGCTTAGTGAGGAACAAAATTCAAATCGGCAATACAGAATTAAGAAATAATAGTAACCTTCCATCTTCCATTTGAGTGAGATGGTGATTTCCTAAGCCAGGAAGTACATTATTCAATGAGTTCAGCCTCTTCCTCTGTTAACAGAATTTCCATGAGCAAACTGCAGTTTCCTTAAGTTTATTCCATACTTGAATTTACATGGTGCATTTGTGTGTGCAAGTTTTAATCTATTCATTTATCACAGACAGTTCACAGCAACTATCCCACAAAAGCTTATGCCCAAATAAATCTTAGTCTCTTAGGTGTCACAAGTACTCCTTGTTTTTGCAACTATCTGACAGTTTACCTTCGAAATTCAAGCTGTGCTGGTTAGTAGTGATCCGTCAAAGAAGCCACATATTATTGTTTCCACTTCCTGATTAGGGAACATAACTCTTATTAGTCATGATCCTGCACCATTCAAGTCAATTGGAGTTTTGGCATTGACTTCAGTAGTTGTAGGATCAGGCCTATAATCAGGAGAAATGCTTGAAAAAGTTAGGGACAGGTTCAGAGAAACACAATTAGAGATTGATTGATTTATTTATTTTTTAAAAAAAGCTTTTCTCAAGGAGCAGACTGTGCATGAAGCAGGTAACCTCTGCATGCTACAGGGCAGTGGTTCATGAGAACATCTTGCAGCCTACCACTGACCTGCTGGGTAAGGAGTGGGAGTGGGTCTGATGTATCCACATGCTTCTTAAATTCCAGACACTCCCTCCTGCAGTGAAGGTGCATTGTAGCAATGGAATGAATTGTTTCTTGACTCCAATACAACACCCCAGCCCACAACATTTTCATTCAAATATCTTCTGGTTAAGTATTTGAACCTCTCATATTCTTACTGTGTTGAACACTGAAGTGTCATTTGGTACATATGTAAAATCATATTTCCTTCAGAGGAACTAAATGTTGTTTGAAAGACTGAAACATTAGATACAGAGCATAAAAATATTTTGAACAAGTGATATTGTCAAATACCACTCCATGGGACAATACAGACACAATCAACCTTGCAATCGCAACCACTGAAATTCCAAAATGAGAGCAAACTTAAAATAAATGAAAAAAAAAAATCAGGACACCATCTATATACTAATCGAGACACATTTTAATACCCAGTAGGGGTGCATTGAACATGATCTCCAGCATTTTGATGTTTCATATCATATCACACAGGCCAACATTAAAAAATGGACAGTTACTGTGGTATGCTACATCCTTATGTACAGGGTTGCTGAGAACATTGCTAACATTAATTTGACCTGTAAACTGTGAAGTTTTTAATGATAACCATTGTATTAACACACCTGAAGCCTGATTCTACAACCACTTAGGCATGCAACTACTTTAGTGCAGGGGGACTTCCGTTAAAGTGAATGGAAATTCTCATGCGGATAAAGTTGCTTACATGCCTAAATGTCTGCAGGATCAGGACCATCATTTTTATTACTTGCATGGAGATTTTTTTTTTAAAGACATCAAGATTTTCATCTCTCCTTGCAAGAGAGAGAGAGAGAGGGAAAAAAGTAGCATAAAAAAGTATCTGGGAGGCTTTGTGCTGTTCTCAGAGTACTCTGAACAAGTTACTTCATTTTCAGATAAATGGCAATATTTATAATTTACATTGTCAAGCTTCTTATAAATGTTACCAGTGGATATTTAAACTATACCTGGCATGGGGTCTACCGTACTCAGTCGTGGTCTGGGATGCTCTGTGGGGAACTCAAGGAGAAGAAAGAGTGAACAATTAGATGTGAAAGGTATGAAGTAAGACACTGCTAATAAAAAAAGAAATTATGAAAGTAATACATGGAATTTATGCTTGAGGGAGATAAAATATTAAAACTTAACAGTGGATGTCAAATGTAATATTTTAATTGTTATATAGTAAATGGCTGACATATGTAGTAGTGATGAATAACACCACATTTAGATGATAAATGACTTGCTGAGACAAAGGTGTGAATATGAATATCAAGGAACTCTTATGTTATGCAGCTGACTTTTCCCCCTTGTGGAGTCCAAGTTTATTGCATTATTTTGGAGAAGTGGATGGAATGTGTTTGTTCAGATAATGAACAAAAGATCTTATTTCTATTTATATTCCAGTACTGTCACAGGAAACATACTCAAGGTTGATAAATCCAATCAGTTTTTCTTTCTGATCTTTCTATTTGCAAAATGTACAGTATTTTCATTTTAAGTTTATATTTTATTTTAAATCACTAACACCATGATTTAGTCACCTAAGTAGTCACCTAATCCTGCACATGATTATGCACCTCTTTAAAGTTAGGCAAGTGTATAGTTTTTTGCAGGACTGAGGCCTAAGTTACCTGATTTTCCAAAGGGTGAACACTCAAGAACTCCAATTGACTTTGTTATGGTGTTTGTGTGTGTGGTTTTTTTAAAAAAATACCTCATTAATTACATATTACTATTAAGGTGACAAATACTACATCTCTGATATTGTCAGACAACATATATTCTGAACAATATGGTTCTGGTCCATTAAGCTCATTTGCTTTCAGTGAGCCATCAGGCCACATATCCTTTCTATTTTTAATAAATTACCTGAGACACAGCTTTAGTTAAAAAAACAATATTTTCAGTGAGCAAATTTGCACATTTTCTATATTATTTATGTGCCCAGTTAATCTGCCATTGAAATAAATTAACAAATCTAGAAAACTGTTACATATTTTGGTAAACTGAGGCATATTTTACATTGCATGTATCTGATTATGTCTCCTTAATCTTTTTTTCCTTGTTGCTTTTTTGGGGTGGAGATGGGGTGGGGGAGTAGAATGTGGCCTGAGTAAAATATTTTATAGGACCAAAAAATGATTTCTGCATTTTCTCCTCCATTTTGCCTCATCTGCAAGTCAGCCTCTATCCCTACTACAGTCTCTTCTATCTTGCCTCTGCTTGGGAGTGTCAAAAGGATGATCTGACTACTGTGATACATCCCACTTTGAGTCCAACACTTCTGCGTCTAGTGCTTCACTAAACAAACAACTTTACTCCGTACATTTTGATGACAATAGTTCTTTTACTTATCCATCTTCCCGAGTAAAGCTACAATAATATTCTGAACACAGTGTTTTATGCTATAACTCTTGCCAAAAAATTAATTGCATTCATTGATGCATCAGAAACAAAAGACATTTTCCTTAATACTGGTTTTCTCTTTTTCCTCTTCCCCAAGATCATTGGACTAAGACTGATTATTATGGATAATTTCAATTGCCATGAGGATGAGGATCCTTTTGGAATACCATAGCTCTGGATCTTCTAGACCCTGACAACTGTCTAAAGTCTTTTCTGGTTTGAATTATTATTTAGATCAGAGGTGGGCAAACTATGGCCCGCTGGCCAAATCCGGCCCAGCCCCTAAGCTCCCAGCCAGGGAGGCTAGCCCTCAGCCCCTCCTTTGCTGTCCCCCCACAGCCACGCCACTGCGCGGGCAGCACTCTGGGTGGCAGGGCTGTGGGCTCCTGCGGGGCAGCGCAGCAGCGTGTCTGGCTCCGGCCAGGTTGCGCGGCTGCCAGACATTGCTGCTCTGAGTGGCATGATAAGGGGGCCAGGGGGTTGGATAAGGGCAGGGAGTCCCAGGGGGCGGTCAGAGGACAGGGAGCAGTTGGATGGGGTGGAGGTTGTGGTGGGAGGGACTGGTTGGGGGAGGGGGAAACAAGGGAAGTTGGATATGTGTGGGAGTCCCAAGGGGACTCTTGGGAGTGGGGGTGTGGATAGAGGTCAGGGCAGTCTGGGGACAGGTAGCTGGGGGGTTGGATAGGGGATGAGGTCCTGGGAGGGTGGTTAGGGTGGAGGAGTCTCAGGAGGTGGTGGTCAGGGGAAAAGGGGTGGGTGGGGTTAAATGGGTTGGAGGTTCTGAGGGGGCCAGTCAATGGGCGGGAAGTGAGAGGGAGGTGGAGAGGGGCCATGCTGTTTGGGGAAGTACAGCCTTCCCTACCCAACCCTCCATCCAGTTTTGCAACCCCGATGTGGCCCTTCGGCCAAAAAGTTTGTCCACCCCGATTTAGACCATGGTAGAACCCAAAGGGTTCTAGCACTTTCAACACAGAAAGTCACTACCCCAAAGTGCACAGCATCTGCACAAAGAAAAGGGATTAGGATACAACATACTAGGAAAGCAATCTGCATGATGCTAGACATATGTTTTTTTAATTACACATTGGCTTGCAAATTGAATGTGGCGACCCACATAAACATTCCAGGACTGAGACAGCAAAGTATTTCAGCATGTGCCTAACTTTAATAATTCCTACTGGTATAGTCCCTATTGGGACTACTAATTATTTATTGTTTTACTAAATCAGGGCCTTAGTTATCTAGGAATATAAATGACAGTGCAAAAATGCATGACTTGTTCACACAGATGAAACATAACTTAAAAACTGGGTATATGGATGTTTGGCATTATTGCTTTAAAAACTATCATCCTTTTTGGCTGTTCCTCTTGAAGACAAAACAAGATGTACAATGTGCTGTAAGTAATTAACGGACATTGTTCTCAAAATAAAGAGCTGACTTGGATAGGTCATAACTGTTAAAAATAGAAGTCCCATAAAACTACAAAACTGAGGTTTCCCTGGACTTTATCTTGGCAATAAATAATTTGATTAGTTGCAGATTACATTTCATATGGCAGTTGTGGAATATTGTGAATTCACTTGTGAATATTTGAGTCATGTCTAGCAGAAGAAATACCCTTCACTGAGAGCTTGGTGAATGCCACTATGAGCTTTCAGATTGACTACAAGTTTGCATTCAGTGAGGTCACAAAAGAGATAACTGTGAAGTTTGGCATTACATGAACCAGTGAATATTAAAGACCATAATATGACATTTAAATTGATGAACAATGTCTGTGTTTTATTAAAAAGTTTTCCATTTACCTTGCATATGCTGTCACAATTCCAAAGTGTGGAGGTTTGAATTTGGACCATTCTTTGGTTGATGGATGACGAGCAATTTTCAAAGCAGAATGTTGTACATGGACATTCTCTGCAGTGCATATTTGAAATGGTCGATTTGCCAATCACTTTAATGGGATTAAAAAAAAATAAGCCAGCTATATGTAAAAGAATGAAATAAGTCCACAACAAATCTTGGGACAATGTTGTTACTTCTATGTTTATCAAGGCCGAGAATGACACTTGGGAATATTTTCACTGCAATAGCTATAGAATCTACAGGAGCAAGTTTTACTAATGTAATTTAACTATCATAGTATCTCTTATTTTTCTTCTACTGTTATAATTATTTTTAGTAATTAAAAAAAATGGTGTTGTCTAATCAATATTGTCTAACATTTAAAATTCCTCTTTGAACATTCTCGTTAAAGGAAGAACACTCCAAAAACAGATCTCTCCAAAGAACAGATTTTTCCCTCCGTTTTCAGTTGGCAGCTCCTTTCATTCTTGAGAACATGGTTTGCTGTTTATAAAACTAACCCAAACCAAACCAATTTCTGAGGTTCAGAAAAGTGCCATTAAGGACGGTGCTTCCCAATCCACCTCCCTTCTCAAATGTGATTAGTGGTGGTACCAAACAATCCCTATCAATCATATTTATGGTGATAGGTTTTCTTGGGGTGGGGAATATGGTAGTATGTTGGGAAAATGACCTCCATTTCTGATAGCAATTGTGTGACCTTAATCCTCAGTCACTTAGGTGCCATCTTTTGGAAGTCATCAGGTAGCCCATTTCTTCATTCTGGGATATAGGGGACGTTGCTGGGGCTTTATCCAAGTGTCTGCCTTTTATCTATAAAGGGACAATCTGTCATGTATGTTCCTGAGTTCACTGTAGTATAGAGGAATCTCCAGTTCACAACTGATCTATCCCAACTGTTTGTTGCTGCAAGCACCACAATATTATTTAATCTGTCTAAATGTTCCCCTTTTTATATGCAATTTATATACATTATGTGTTCCTTTGCTTATTAGCAATGCAAAGCAGCAACCTACAGGGAACTTGAATGACATTTCAAACAAACAATATATTCAATTTAGGAAATATTAGTATTGTTTTTATTGCTCCTATCCTTTACAATGATATCTCAGATCACTCTACAGTTTTAATAAAGGGGAAAAAAAATCCAATATCAGTGTCAACAATTTACCCTGATTCTCAGGAATCAAAGATTTAAGTCCCAACCATGTGACCTTAACTCTTTACCCTTCCAAGGTGAATCAATTGAATTACAGTCATTTGACTAGATCCTGAGATGGTGTAAACTTGATTTCAGTGGAGCTAAACTGCAAGTTCAAGAGTAGCCCAGCTCCATATGCACAATCTAGCAACTGTGCCTAAATGGCAGATTGAGCCTAACATACTTAGTGCTGTACACCTTACACTGTGTACTGCCCTGCCGGTCAATGAGACTATTCATGCAGTAAGGGCTTGGTCCTGCAGCCCTCTAAGTCAATAGGAAAGTTGCCCTGGATGTCAACTGATGCAGGATCAGCCTTAAATGTATCTCAGCCTCCACAGTGCAGTGACATTCAGTAGTATCTAACATGAGGGCAAGGTAAATCATACTCACCGTGAGTAAAGATTGCACAATTGTACAGTCTCAGAATTAATGATGCTGGTGAAACCTTCTAGACTCTCTTTTATTATCTCTTTCTTAGAAATCCCCTTTCCAGGGGTGAAATATTGGCCCTACTGGAGGCAATTTTTGTGGTCATTGCATTTCTCATTTCTTACTTGTTTTGGTACCTTTTTATCATAATCCTGGAAAAATCCTGCTACTTTGTCAATATTTCCTTGACAAATACATTATGGAACCTTACATCTGTAAAGTAGTAAAACTCTTCCTTTACAAGTATCCTAAAAATGTATGTACTGTCTTTTTAATAGGGAACTCAACCAATCTATGCACTGTAAAATCATTTTGTAAAGTTAATACTTTATCTAGTAAATTCCTATTCTTTTCATTTTACTTTTAGGCCATTTAATGGGTTTTGATAATAATTAACCTTTTAAACCTTTTATTCTTTGTTCTGTATTGTGACTAATGAAAATCCTCAAACCTACCACTTCTAATGTGGAATTATCCCTTCCTTTCTAAATTGTTGGTTGCTTATTCTGCATGTCTCAATCCAATTATTCAAATGACAGTCAAACTTCCTTTATCCTCACTATCATTCTAGAATCAGCCTTTTTGTCATCATCATCAATGCTGGTAATAATTACATTGCTACTTCCAAAAGTACCCTTGAGCCCTGTCAGTCTAGTACATTATAAACCATTATAAGCCAATTTTAAATATTCTTTTTTTCTGCACAGTTCCTTGAGAGACTTATTGTCTCTGTTTTGCGATTTAGCAAATTGCAATCTATTTAAAACATTCCAGTTAGATTTAGATGTCAGAATAACACAACGACAGCTCAGCTGGGGATAAAAGTAATAACATCCTGCCTGACAGAGATACTTGCCTACAGTAAGAATGTTTTTGATTGCAATATTAACAACCTTGACATTTAACTCTCTAGACACAGTTATCCAGAAATATTGTATATATAATTAGTTAGGGGGAAGAGAGAGATCAGCCTTATAAAGCTGCTATGAAAATTTAGTAGACCAGAGCATGGGTTGTGGGGGCTTGAAGTCTGTGCTCTCCTTTATCATGAAGATTAAGATAATGGAGAAAACTAGCCTTTCACCACTCAATACAAACCTATTCTCCCTAATAATCCTGGAAGAACTTTGCAATGTTATTGTATAGACTAGAGTATAATACTATGCAGTTGATTGACTATTCATATACTCAGTGCACAGTGTGTGTGTATATATTTTATTTATATATATATTATACATTTAAGCTATGGATAACTAAGCCTTCATTATTTGGTTGGCAGTCAGAAAAAACTCCAGGGGTGAGAAAATGGGTAGCTCATATATACTGTCTCTGGGATAGAAGTATCACGTGAAATACAAATGACATGGTTGAACATTCCTTGATACTCACCTCTGAACAGGATATTTACTATACAATCAATATTTATGTACAGTTCTTTTACTAATCTGATCTACATATTTGTTTTAATTTTAACTCCTGAGAAAATGCTGCATTCATCCTCTGTGTGCTTTTCCAAATTGAAGGCATTCATAATTTTACTGATTATAAAGGAGCTTTGCAGTGTTTTGATAGCGTTCAATTACTATTTAAACCCTTGAACTTAAATTTTGGACAATTTATCATTTTATATTTATGGGCCAGATTCACAGTGTAAAGTGATGTAGCTCCAGTGAAACTAATGGTTTACACCAGCTGAGGCTCTGACCCATATGCATAGAAATATCACACCTCCATTCCAATCCTTTTATGATCAGTTCCTAAATCTCTTCTCTGTTTATCCTATAATTATGTCTCCTTTCATTTTTATTTCTGGTATTTCATTATTAGTAAATTTTCCCTCCCTGTTACTTCAGTACATCAGTATGTTCAAACATTCACAAGGCTTTGACTTGAAATAGGTTGGTGGTGCATGTTACATCACAATTTTCAGCTCTTGCACATTAGCAGTGAGACTTGAGAATACTGTTGTTTGTTTTCCTTTTCTGACAGATGAACAAATAACTCATGCCTATTAATTTTAATGAGTTACCTCAAAGTTTTTCTATACAACAACTTTCAAGAATTTTTAAACACTGAGATAAGCACTTAGTTAAACTAAGAAGGGTTTAAGTATTTGGATTCTTGACTGCTATTCCTCTGGATTTCATACAGAGTTAAAGTCTCTCTCTGCATATCTGTATATGTGACAATATAGGAATAAAATATACTTACCAATGGAGCCACCCTTGGGAAGTGAGGGGTGATGTGCACAGCAGTGTCTGGAAGCAAGCTCAAACTTGACTGCAAATGCACAGGGAAAGCATGCTCACCTTCTGAAGAGGTTTAACACCTGCCCCTCTCCAAGAGAGCAGCTCCAGTCTCTGTCTGATGCTTCAGGGACTGTAGGCCCTGCTACATCTCCAGATAGACCTCTTCTGAATCATTCAGCCTTTCTGGCAATCCTGGTACTCCTTCACACTTAATGGAGCTATGCAGAGAGGACTCCTACCCGCTGATGGGGGCGGGGAGGCAAAGTGAGGGCAGCAGCTTCAGCAGATGTTACTGAGCATGCTCTGGCTGTGTGAACATGCTCTGTACAAGCCAAGCAGCAAATCTGGGGGGGGGACACGTGACCCCACATGTCCCACCCCCATGTGTCACCTCTGGAGCTATGCTAATTTACATGAGCTGAGACTGTAAACCAATGCATGCACACAGCCAAATTATAACTGCAGCTGTGCAAGAGTGTTAGGACCGATGAGACATACTCTGCCCGCTTTCTTCCTCCATGACAGTAAACCCACATGGGGGAAGAGGGAATTTGGGGCAGCAACCGAAAGTGGGGCAGCAACCAAATCTTTTTAAAATGGCAGGTATGTGACTCTAACCAAAACAAATGCAATGGTTCCTGTTGGGGAAATATCCACAGGCAAGAATCTAACAGCTGCAAATCTCCTCTTACAAACAGAATAACAAACAAATAAAAGCTTTTCTTAAACTCAATTTCTATGGGACTTAATAGAGTAACTCCCTTGGTGAAGTCAATTATTCCACCAATTTGCTGCCAAATCTATCAAGTTTTCTGGCATTAATACAATAACTACACTAAGTAATGTTAATACCCAGACCAACACACAAAGAAACATTTAAAGAATCCAAAAGATTAGAGCAGTCTTCAGAACAGCTTATATTCATTCCATATCTAGGTATTGTGCTGTGCTTGAGGTGTGGAACAGTATTGCATATATTTACCAGATGGCAGGCCAGAAACAGTCCTCACTGCTGTTCACATCTTTGCACCACAACATACAGAGGAGAGGTCTGGATCCAGCAAAACAATGTGTTTAACTTTCAGAAAATGAATATTCACATGCATAGAGTTAAGCATCACATACTTAAGTGTTTGGTGGGTTGGCCCCAAGAATTAGTAATGTTCTTTATTAAATGATTCCCTTAACGTTATAGTCATCATCTCCTTACAATTAGTATACCATGAGCCACGTAGGAGGCTTAAAGATACCAAGCAATTTTCCCAAAGGTCTTATTCAGCAGTCAGACACAAAAGACACAATCAAATATCTGTCTTGCTGGCATAACTGATATAGATATTTTCACTGATAATTACCTGACATGCAGTGTACGTACAGCTGACATAAGAGACACTATTTTGTTAACGGAAAACTTGATAGCATTCCATTTGGGAGCAGGTTAAGTGTTATTAATATCACCTGTGATGCCTTTTATAAAGAAGAAAAGACTTAAGAGCACTACATTGCAGTAATGAGGCCATATCATCAGGAAAACTGAAAGTGCCTGTTCAGGATAGATGTTCACTATTGAATAGTCATTTTAGTGAAGAGCGTGATATAAAAAGCACTGGGTAACCTTCAAGCTATTTCTACAAGGAAGATTCTTTCAAGGGTTTTATTACTTTGGCAAAGAACATGGTAGAATAAGATTAGTAAATAAACATATCCTGGTTTTGCCCCAGAAAACTCAAGAGTCACTTTCATCTATGCCCTCCATGGACTGCTTGCATGATGAACAGGGCTTGGGTGAGGAGAACCTCTCCTTTATTTCCCCTCTCTGAAATAGTTTATGCTACTTAATGTTCCCATAAGGGTGAAATAATAGAGGAAAACATGTACGGTAACACAACCCTCTATAACTCAGACAATGTATATAGCATAAACATTGTAGTATGGAAAAGGAATCGGCAAAGGCATGGCTTGATAAAATGAGAGTCTTCAATTTATCACAAGAGTACAGCCCCCTCTAAAATCCCACAGTCCCTGAGATCTCAGTACCCTAAGAGTCTTGTTGAGTCACTTAAATATCACAATATCTGCATGAATAAATTCATTGTTTCTGAGAGTTCCTTCAAGGAATATATATTAAGGAAATGCACTAAAAATCTTGATGGGTGGCAAATGCTGAAATAATCTCAATTCAAACTAAGGGTAATGAACTAAAAAGTAAACAGAATATTTTTAAATTTAAAAATAATGTATCCAGATATTTGGGTTATGAAATTGTGCTTTAGAAGACACTGTTGATAGTTGGGTCATGTGACCTGGAGAGAAGACAGCAGCCTGCCTCCTGGTCTCCTTAACCCTAATGCACTAATCCTCATCAGTTAAGGGCTCCCAGGCATCTAAATCATAACTTTCTGTCAGAAATGTACTAATTAGATACTGAGGGCCCTTTTTGTTGTGTTATGGATCCTGTTGGGAAAAATAGAAATGCAAAATGACCAAAGCCTGAGTATCCAAAGATAGGTAAGGCTTAGAGATTGTTGGGTTTTCTCAGAGGACTTTGCAGTTTTGAGGGACTTTCTAACTACTGAAACCTGATCTTGTACTTCAAGATACATGTGAGCTCTCTAAAAATGTGGAAGAAGTCTGTGGTGGGGCACTGTCCAGTTTGACCGATGTACATAGCAGAGGGGCATTGCTGGCACATAATGGCATATATTACATTGGTAGATGAGCAGGTGAATGAACCAGTGATGGTATGGCTGATCTGGTTAGGTCCTGTGATGCTATTGCTGGTGTAGATATGTGGGCATAGTTGGCATCAAGGTTTGTTGCATGGATTGGTTCCTGAGTTAAAGGAGTTATGGTGCGGTGTGCTGTTGCTGGTGAAAATATGCTTGAGGTTGGCAGGTTGTCTGTGGGCCAGGACTGGCCTGCCTCCCAAGGCCTGTGAAAGAGAGGGATTGTTGTCCAGGATGGGTTGTAGATCACCGATGATGCGTTGGAGAGGTTTTAGCTGAGGACTGTAGGTGATGACCAGTAGTGTTCTGTTGTTTTCTTTCTTGGGCTTGTCTTGCAGCAGCAGGCTTCTGGGTACACGTCTGGCTCTGTTGATCTGTGTCCTTATTTCCTTGTGCGGGTATTGTAGTTTTGAGAAAGCTTGGTGAAGATCTTGTAGGTGTTGGTCTCTGTCTGAGGGGTTGGAGCAGATACGATTGTACCTCAGTGCTTGGCTGTAGACAATGGATCATGTGGTGTGTCCGGGATAGAACCTGGTGGCATGAAGGTAGGCGTAGCTGTCGGTAGGTTTTCAGTATAGGGTGGTGTTGATGTGGCCATCATTAATTTGCACCGTGGTGTCTAGGAAGTGGACCTCTCTTGTAGACTGGTCCAGGCTGAGGTGGATGGTGGGGTGGAGGCTGTTGAAATCATGGTGAAATTTTTCCAGAGTTTCTTTCCCATGGGTCCAGATGATGAAGATGTTATCAATGTAGCATAGATAGAGAAGGGGCGTGAGTGAACGAGAGTTGAGGAAGCGTTGTTCCAGGTCAGCCATAAAGATGTTGGCATACTGTGGGGCCATGCGGGTGCCCATAGCAGTGCCACTGGTCTGGAGGTATATATTGTCACCAAATTTGTAATAATTGTGCGTGAGGATAAAGTCACAGAGCTTGGCAACCACTTGTGCTGTGTCATCATCAGGGATACTATTCTTGACAGCTTGTATACCATCTCTGTGTGGGATGTTTGTGTAGAGAGCCTCTACATCCATGGTGGCTAGGATGGTGTAATATATGCCATGTAATATATGCCAATGTAATATATGCCATCATGTGCCAGCAATGCCCCTCTGCTATGTACATCGGTCAAACTGGACAGTCCCTACGAAAAAGGATAAATGGACACAAATCAGATATCAGGAATGGCAATATACAAAAATCTGTAGGAGAACACTTCAATCTCCCTGCACACACCATGAAAGACTTAAAGGTCGACATTTTGCAGCAAAAAAACTTTCAGACTAGACTGCAAAGAGAAACTGCAGAGTTGCAATTCATTTGCAAATTTGACACAATCAATTTGGGACTGAATAGAGATTTTGAATGGCTAGCTAACTACAAGAGCAGTTTCTCTTCTCTCGCTGTTCACACCCCCAATTCTAGAGGAATACCTCACCATCCCTGATTAGAGATAACAGCTGGTTCAGCCTCATTGGACCCACCCTGTTATCTTTAACCTGGTTCTTGCCTACCTATTTATACCTGCCCCTGGATACTTCCACTTCATGCATCCAACGAAGTGGGTATTAGCCCACGAAAGCTTATGCTCTGATACTTTAGTTAGTCTTTAAGGTGCCACAGCACTCTCTGTCACTTTTGTATTCAGACT
Organism: Dermatemys mawii; assembly: GCA_007922305.1. Classification (NCBI taxonomy): domain Eukaryota; kingdom Metazoa; phylum Chordata; order Testudines; family Dermatemydidae; genus Dermatemys; species Dermatemys mawii. The sequence continues at coordinate 26,445,057 of ML677363.1, read as the reverse complement.
TCCCTGTAAACGTAAGCAAGATGAGAGCAGCATTTTATGGTGTCAAATAACTCTCAGGGGATCAGATATTAAATACAGCCTCAAATATCCTGCAATCTTCGTAATCAAGATGACGAACTCTGTGAAATATTCCATTACTCCAGTGCAGGCTTGGCACTACAAAAATTGAGACCAGATCTCACAATGAGTAACGGGATGATCCTCTCATAAAGGAAAAGAAAATGAAGAATGTAAGGCTTGAAGAAAAGGAATTGAGATTGGGAAAACCAAGCAACTCATGTACATATATTTGATATATTTAATAGTGTTATAAGGTGTAACTAGTACTGATAGACAAGATATTTAGTACAATTGGTAATTAATATTCTCAATATATTGATAAGCCAGCATAAGTATATTTATATATTCATAATTATCATACTCTTATTGCCTTATTTCTCCTTACATACTCATATTTAAGTCTATTTATATGTTTGTTATATATACATGATGCTAATATATTCATAACAATTTACTTGGATTTTACTTGTGACTACCTATATCACTTAATATGGGATCACGTATGTTTATTTTTACATTTCTACCTATACTGAAAGTTTAGGTATTTATAATATGTGTATGGTAATAATATATTCATATCTATTTATTTGCATACATATCATTTGTCACTTCATGTTTACCCTTTTCATTAGTCTGTAAGTATAAATATGTATATACCATGTGTATATTAGTATTTATGTACTACATACTATTATTTATGTATTCATCACTATGAAGTGATAGGTTTCATTCATTTATATACCTTGGCATATGTATATATTTTGGTAAACATAGGTAAATCTGGAAAATTCCTAACTGATTCATATTGTGCCTGGAGGAAGAAAAAGTTGGTGTAGGCATATGCCATCTGGGATCTGAATGTGCCCATATTGGAAGTCTGGCATTGTAAGAGTAAAGGGGGTTGTATATTTTTTATGTATTTCTTTTCAATGGAAACGCACACAGACGCTGTCAATCTATTGGGCATCAATTAGCAGTGGACCAACCACATGAATTCTAATACATTTTAGTCCTAGAATATACAAAACTTAATGAACCCTCCAAGTCAATCAAAATTTCAAGGCACTTAAAAGTCAAATGCATGTCACATAACTTTCCTTCAGGAGGCGCGTTTAAGGAATAAAGCTGCAGACAGAATTAAAAATCTATGAGTGTGATATGAACATCACTTTTCTTTCACCTCCAGAAGCAGGGGAGTAGTGATACTAATCCACAGGAGCCTAACTTTTCAATTTATTCAGTTGTGGTCAGATTCAGAGGGAAGATACATAATAATTGAGGGCATTTTCAGTGCTACGAGAGTAATGTTGGGGAGTGTATATAATCCTAGTGTTGGGAATACATCCTTTATTGCAGAAATTACTGATCTTATTTCCAACAGAGCTGATTCCCCAGTGGTGCTAGGAGGAGGAGATTAGAACGCTGTCAAGAATAATATCCTAGACAAAAAAACTGTGTTCTAGGTGAAAATCTCAGGCCTTTGTAAACCATCCATTATCCCTACTAAAGGATGCTGCACTAGTGAATATTTGCAGACTGAAGTATCCTGCAAAGCGTGACTACACATTTCTTCATGGTTCATGTATCCTATTCTAGATTAGATTTTTTTTTATGACTGTCTAAGGTGCTAGCTCATGTAGGTCTGGAGGTACAAGTAATATTGTCATTGGCATGAATCCAACGAAGTGGATATTAGCCCATGAAAGATTATGCTTCAATACTTTTGTTAGTCTTTGAGGTGCCACAGGACTCTTTATCACTTCATTGTCATCTCTGATCTTTCTCCAGTTTCTCTTCACATAGATACTGGTCAAACTGCTAAAAGATCTTCAAGATGGAAGTTAAATGCACCTCTACTTAGAGACCCCTACATTTCTTCAGATGACTGAAACATCCATTACCAACTTCTTGAAGGAAAATATAAATACTGCCCCCTCTACAACTTTATTGGAAGCAGTGAAGGTTATATTAGGGAGAATTCAGAACATTTGCAGAAAGAAAGAGAGAGAGAGGAAGAAAAAGCTTATTTCTTCTTTGGCAGAGGGGGTTATCAAATTTGAAAAAAAAACCATGAAAGTCCTCAGAATGATGAGTTGCTATACTCTCTCATTATCTCAAAATACAAATACAATGAATATATTATATTCATATTGAATTCTTTCTTAATAGAGTTAAACAGAGGCATTCTGAATGAAGAGATAAAGCAGGCAAACTCCCAGTGAGGAAAATTAAAATGGCTTCATCCAGTAACACTATACAGTATTCTATTTACTATAGTCTTTCTGTACTAGAAAGTAATGAAATTAACAGACAGTTTAAAGACTTTTATGAATCCCTTTGCACATTTCAAGATGAGTTCAATTCCAATCTATCTGATCAATTCCCTGATGGACTGCTCCTAAATACATTGCTGCTACTACCTCAAAGTGATTAAATGGAGGAAAATATCTTTCTACTTGAAGCTAAGCAGGCAATTGGATCATTCAACACAGGCAAAGAACCTGGATGTGATGGCTTTCCAACAGAATTTTATAACAAATTTATCAGTCAATTAGTATTCATACTGTCAGAAATCTTTAGTAAAAATGTACAAAAGCAATAATGTCACTGGATAGGAGTACAGCAATAATTACCCTAATTCTAATAAAAGACAATGATAGTCTTCAATGTGGAGATTTCCACCTGATTTCTCTGTTCAACACAGATTAAAAAATTCTGATAAGATTCCTTCTTCACACTTAAATAACATTGCTCCAATCATCCATTCATGTGGGCCTGGTGTTTTTTATTCATAGCATTTTAGTAGCATATAATAGTTAGAAGCTATTCCCTTTAATCTGCCAGGCATACACAACTGATGATCCAGCTATTACACTATTGTTAGATACTTAAAAGGTCTTTCATTGAATGGAATGGCCATGCCCGCAAGTGATTCTGAGAAAATTAGGATTTGGACCTAATTTTCTGATCTGAATTGATATTATTTACAATACCTCTTACCTCTGTTCTAACAAATGGTGTTACGGTGTCCACTTTTCAGTGAAATTGAGGAACACATCTGGGATGCCCTGTACTGCTGCTAACATTTGACATAGTTATGGAACTGCTAGCAGCATATATCAGACAGGCACCCTTCATTGAAGGATTTATCATCAAGATAAAAAATACAAGATTAGTTTACACATGGATAATGTTTTGCTCTTTCTCAAAAATCCCTCTTCTTCAATTCCACTGCTACTGTCTTCAATAAGCTAATTTGTGAGCTATCAGGATTTTGGATAAACTGGAACAAATCTCAAGTTGATTAATATTTCTCATAGACCAAATCCATCTCAATTGCAATCATTCTACTCTCATTCATGAAAAGAGATAACTTACTTTGACATCAGGATATGATCTGTTTTATCAAATCTACTATCTTCAAACATGGATGATATTCATAGAAGTGACAAAAGACATGGAGAAATGTTGTTTGCCAATATCTTTATTGGGAAAGGTAAAAGCTATTATGATGAATTAAGGACTAAGATTAACATATATGTTTAACTTAATTATACTTAATTTTCCTGCTTCAATTTATAAAAATAGGGTTATTCAATAATTCTTATGGAATATGAAGATACCACAGATATTCCACAAGATATGTAATAAATCTTCCCCCACCCCCAAAAGGGGGGAGAATTACTTGATCTTCATTTATATTATCTGGCTTTTCAATTAAGATTTTTAATAAAATCATTCTGTCTCACTAACACATCCAAACCCCCCAGCATGACTGGAGATTGAAGAAAATTAGTTATTCTTTTTGGCTCTCTCTTTCTGCGCTTCCATTTAAAAAAACAAACAAACAACAACAGTTACTTACACTTTTAAGGAAAAAGGAAATATTTACCTCCTCATGGAGTGTTCTTCCAAAAATCAAGTTCATTAGCATTTCTAATATTACCAGCTATCTTTCCATTCCAATCTAGCATAACCCTGGATTTAAATCTTCTAAAAGTTCAAAACTCAAACCTCACTGATTAACCAGGGTATATTCATCATAAAGATATTATTGAATGGACAACTTGTGCCTCCTTCTCATATCTTCTTAATAAATACCCAGTTACCAAGAGACCAAGGTTATTCTACAGTAACTGCTACTCAAAATTATGAAAGAGCTGGTGTCTAGTATCAGAGGGGTAGCCGTGTTAGTCTGGGTCTGCAAAAGCGACAAAGAGTCTTGTAGCACCTTATAGACTAACAGATTTTAGGGATCATGAGCTTTCGTGGGCTAAGACCCACTTCATCAGATGAATGTTGTGGAAATCTCCAGAGGC
>ML677363.1:26330323-26440278 GCA_007922305.1 Dermatemys mawii | reverse complement strand
CGCCTCTGGAGATTTCCACAACATTCATCTGATGAAGTGGGTCTTAGCCCACAAAAGCTCATGATCCCTAAAATCTGTTATTCTACAAGGTGCTACAAGACTCTCTGTTGCTTTTGAAAGAGCTGGAGAATTGTTGGCAGGTTACAAACACATCACTTGATGTGCACCTTAAAAGGTATGTAAGCCATAAACATTTTGTGGGTAATGCATACAGCAGCTGAACTCTTTGAATTATTCTGCTGACTATACCTTAAAGGAAAATTGGGGGAATGAATGAAACATCTCCACTTCCTCTGACAGGTTGAATAATATCTGGCACAGTATGCACAGAACATCAAGTTCTCTGTTTTTGCATTTCTTTCAGAAAAAAAAATCTAGATAGTATTGGACACTTGAATGATGGCATAAAGCTGGACTTGCCCCACATAATAAATGTGGGAGATATGATAGCTCCAATGCAAATCCAGCTCATATATCCTTTGAACGTTAAAGTATATCCACTTCTTAGAAGGAAATGTGTGGTGCTCTCTCTTCCCTCTACGTCAAGCCTCTGTGTTTTGGGGCATTCTGGAAGATTTACTCTGTTTACATAATGTCATGAGATGGATGCAGCATCCCTTATAATGGTCAAAAGCGTAATTTTATGAAGATAGAAATCTGCTATACCCCTCACATTCTTTGATTGTCTAACTGAGCTAATCAACACCCTCATGGAAAAACTGACATTAATCTATAGAGACGCAAGTAAGTCCAAGTATGAAGACACTTGGACTTTCTTGAGACCATTACAAACTTAATCTGGGTAGACTTCTGATGTTTTTGTTTTGTTTTGCTGGGTGGGGCGGGGGAAGAGTTCTTATGGAATTTTTATCTTATCTCTCAGGAGTATTCGTCTATGAATATTTCTAACTGTGTTACTGCTAAATTCATACTCCTGCTGTGTTTCCTTTGTCATTGTATTTAAGTATTTCTGTATGGTTATGTTAAAACTTCTGAAAAATATAAATTAAGGATACTGTTGATAAGGAATTATTTTGGGGGAATACGAGTCCTATTTAAATTGTTCTCCATTCACTGTACCAAAAGGTACAGACTTGTGTAAGAAAATTTTGGGCATGGGACCTACCATAATTAATTGTTAAGACAGACATGGCCCCAGTGCCAGAATCTTGGCAAATGATCACTTAACTAATAAGCTGTCAAGATGCAGTGAAATACTCACAGCCCTTTGCAAACTGTGTGGCATGGGGACTTTGCCTAAGTACTCTTCAGAATGGATACTGCAGATGTCTCTTCCTGGCTGGGGAATTCTGAAAACAGTCCTTGATGAACTAGCAGACAATCTCCAAACTTTCCTTAAATGAGTCACTAGAAACCTAAAAGTACCACGGTCTCAGGGACCATGGGAAGTGTGGGACTGCATTGTTGTGATCAGCTGGCGACACATTTGATTAAGCATTGGTTTTACTCTCAAGCTGGCAGCTACCCTTTGTGCTTCTCAGGTCTCTGCAGGGCTCAAATTTCTATTTGTGTACATTTTTGTTTCATATGATAGGCAATGTGCAAATGTAGGGCAGACAAGGTCTTTGCCAAAGAACTGACAAAAACCATAGAAATGGCCAAGGAATGTTTTATGAATAGAAGAACCCTCAATCTCCATTAGTAGCTGAACTATCTGTTCTGAATTCATTCATTTTTTGCAAAATAAATAAGTGAATAAAAAGTGAAATGTGTCCCATTTCTTAGAGTTGTGACAACCTGCCAGGTAAGCAATGTTCTTTATTTGAAAACAATAAATTACCAGGTGAACTAATTTAAACTGCATTACGAATATAAAGGTGAAGGTAAAACATGAGCTTACAAACAAGATATAATAATGAAATACAGCATCAAGGCAAGGCAGATTTTCCTCTTGCTATTTTTATATAGGGGGTATTATATGTCATGAGCTGAGAATGTCCAGCGGGAACTGAAATAGGTGCTACCACCTATGGCACCTTTTTTTATCAAATAGAAGTGGAAATGTAGCTGTGAAATCACTCACCATTTGAAGACTGAAAATCCTGACTGCCCTCATCTGTGATCCCCATATTAATTCTTGGTGCCCAGCAGAAACCAAATCCTGTTCTAGACTAGCCATAGTGTGCAATTGTGGCATCCTTACTTAGGCTGGTGAGATTTACTTACACAATTACTCCAAGAGTTAGGATAGTCATCTGGTTTGGGAGCTAGTATTGGACTCAGGAGACCTGAGGACAAGTCCCTCCTTCAGTGCAGACTTTCTCTATGTCTATAGGGAAGTCCTATAGGATCTCTATGCCTCAGGCTAACGGGTGTTGTGAGGATAAATACACTGAAGGCTATAAGGCATTCATCCTACAGTAACAGGGAGCAGGTAAGTACTATAAATAGTCAGTCTTCATTGGGACCCTCAGATAAGTAAGTATTCCACAATTTGGCTTATAATCATAACTAGCATTTAATCAGTGGAACTACTTGTGACGTAAAAAAGTAATAAGGGTGTCAATCTTCTGGCTATTAGTAGCTATAGCACCACTGCATTGAGCAAAGGCTAATATTAATGCTTACTTCAGAATGGAGAGAAAGAAGTAATATTGGTATCTGAACATGAATAAACACTCATTGAGCCAAATCCTGAAGTCCTTACACAGAGTCAGATTTTTAAAGGTGTTTAGGCACTTAAAGATTAACATAGTCACCTACTGAGTTTTTCAAAAGTTCCATGAGGCCAGTTTCTATTACTTTGAGCACTGGGGTACTTTTGAAAATCCCACTAGGCATCTATCTGCATCTGTAGGCACCTCAATACTTGTAAAAACCTGGCCCACAGTGTTTCCTCAGGTAAACTTCCTAATGATTGGGAGTTATGTCTGAGTGAGAACTGAGTAAGGACTGAGTAGGACTTCAGTATTGGGCAAAATGTCAATACATTAGGTATACTGAGAATACAGCTTGGTTTTCAAACAGATATTATTCTGTATTAAAATGACAGAAAATATTAAATAGGTTCTAAGAATTGGGCTAAATGGCCTGAGACAAACAGGCTCTGTGGCATAAAGATGACCTGATATAACATTTCCACTAAAATATTTGATTAAAATTGTAGTAATGCATGTAGTTACAAAAGGCTCATCTGTCTCTTGGGAGCAGATTGTGAACCCCATACTCACTCAAGAAATACCACTGAAACAAATACCACTGAAACTGCTCACAAGTGCTCAGCTCTGTTAAGAAAAAGAAGGCAATTCAAAGTTTGGGCCTCGGTTAGGAATGTTTGCACACCTTTGACTATCTTGTTCTGTCAAAGCCCGGATACATCCATTAGCCTCATGGAAAGTGGAAGCCCTCCTGGGAGACACAGCGCAATGCAATGAAGGACACATTCCAGCTGCTTTGTCATTGTCCCTTTCATTGTTTGCATCTGGACGCACCGTGCTCCGTTTCATTATTTCCCACTCTTATCTTAAGAAATGAAATTTTAAATACAGCCCATATATTTAAACTAATAGATGTGATTTTTTCATGGATTTAATAAATAATATTTCAGCATCTGCATTTATTTGTCTGTATGCACTCTTACCTTCTTCCTTTCCCAAGTTATACTCTTTGCTGACAATGGCATAAGAAACATTCCATCTGAGAAGAGAGGAACATACTTTTGAATTTCCTCACCTCTCTCTGCTGTGACATCTAACAGTAATTGCCCTGCGTCAAATTAGTTTTCCAGTATGGTTTTGAACTTCTTGTGCTGCTGTTAAGACAAATAAAGCACATTCATGACAATTTAGACTTGGAAGGATTAAATTTTTAAATCAGCAAATCACATAATTATTGTCTGACCTTCTCATCACATTCCCAATAACATCCTGTGACTGCAAACATTTAAATAAATAAAAATATAAAAAATACTTAGACACCGATGTTATCCACCAAAATTATTTTAAAAAAAATCAAATGCTGCTATGTCTACATATACTTTCACTTTGCCTGTTGATCACTGAATAATTTTGCAAAAGACAACTACTTCCCAGTTCCTAAAAATGTCCTTTTGGGGGATTTCACTAAGTAAAAATAACATATATTAACAATGCACACTTTGCTTCTCCTGTGGGTTGATGCTCCATAGCTCGTTCATAATTTATGTTTTTCTGATGTGCTGTAGAAGGTTGCTATGCATATACCAGACTCATCACTCTAAAATCTCTTCAAAAGGAATGCTGAAATCTTTCATTTCCCTTTAAGGGATTTTGAGTAGAATTAATAATGGACATTAATAATTCACATTTTCTTTTTGCCAGTTAGTGGATGAGCTGTTTCCCTCGTATTAACGATATGCCTTAATGATGCATTTTTTATTTTGCCAGCTAGTTGATGGGAAGTTTGCTTATGAAATAATGCACTTTAATAATAGGCAGTTTTGCTTTGCCTGTGGATTCAGGAGCAGTAGGTGAAAAGACTCACTATATGCTGTAAATATGCACTGTGGATAATATGCATCATCTATTATGGACTTATTACAGGGATCATTGAAAGCATTTACCTACCTAGCATCTCTTTCAAAGTTATTTTAATATAATCTGTGTATGAATGTTAAAAATACACCCCCCATGTTGCACGTGTTGGAAATTGCTATTACTGTCCATTGGTGGAAATGTACAACCTAAAATCTTTCTTGAGCTTCATTAAATCAAAAGAAGAGTTCAGTGGAGGAAAATAACTCATTTTTTGTCTTGCTCTTTCCTGTAACTGTCTCAAGATATTGTTTGTAAATATGACTGTGTGTGTGTGTGGAGGGGGTGCCTCCCTCTCCTTTTTTGCTGTATTTCAGATAAATTGCTTACATTTGTCAAAATACTGGAGGTTTGAACTCAGAGGAACATTACATGGAAACTCGAGGATAGATTGTAACCTTACAGTCTGCTCTGAGTACTGAGCATCAAGTTAATTATGACTTGGGATCACCAGTCCTCTCCTACTCTCTGCTTGCTCTGGTGAGGAATAAATTATTATGCCACATTCTGTGCAGCAGCTTACTCTCCCATTCTGCACTCAGCCAGTTACTCTGGATGTCAAGGGCTAAGGCTCCTTTTTCTCTCTGCCCCACTCCTGTTCACATGCATTGAGTGAGTAGCTCCTGTTCTCCTCCACATGGCCAGATTTACCATCGGGGATTTTAGGGGGCCTTTACTGCTTGAATGCCTGAGTAAGGACTTTAGCAATCTAGCCTCTTCTGGGAATATCCTATCCATGTTTCATAGCACCAAAGGTAGGATATGGTCCAAGTAATCACATACGGCTCTGTTATAATCCACCCCCATGCCTGCCACACCACTTCTGTTGCACAAACCCATTTAAATGGAGCTTAGTTGGTGCATGGGATCTCAAGAGTTCCCTCTATACAGAGGTGAATTTGCATGAACATTCACTCCAAATGCACATCCAATATTAAGATTCTCTCTCTTTTTCTTTTAAAACCAATTTACAATATGTTTCCATTCCCCTTGCCCCCTTGAGGCTTATAATAAACCTAGTTAGAAATGTTTCCTGTGCGTAATAGTTTCTTGACTTTTTTCCCTCTGTCATAATGCACCATATTTTTACAAAGCATATGATATATTTATGTATTGATTCTCTTTAAAGCTGGCTTATGAGATGGGAGACAGATTTTCATTTGCAAGTAATTTCAGGACCCAGGATTCTCTTAGTACATTAATAATTATAAAAGCTAGAAACCATCTACTTAAAAGGATATCAGTATATCCCCCGAAATAATAAAACACAGTAAGTTTAATTGCTGTTTAATTGCATGATCTTTAAGGTTGAAAGCAATTTTCAAAACATAGGAAGAAGTAGATGTAGTCATTCCAGAAGGAGGATACAAAAACATACAAGGAATAAAAGGAAATTGTTTTATCTGCCTTTGCAGTTTAACTTCAATTTATTCCTTAGTTAATAACAACAATCTCCCAAAAATCCAGGTACTGAGTGATACCAGAAGTGTCATTTACAATGGAGCTAAACAGTCCTTTGTAGCATTCATCATGGAAAAAACTGACAATAGAAAAATGAGCTGGCTGGGCATATCTAATATATTAATTTTCCCTGCAGATCAGCTGGATGCATGAGTAAGTAAAACCAGGTATTGCTTAAAAAACGAAAACAAAGACGTGATCTAAGGTCAGTGCTTTGTTGCTAGGCAATAGTAGCTACATTTGGTACCTCTTCAAAAAGAGGTTATAGAAACTTTAGAAAATCTGTTTTTTTACATAAAGCTGAAGTGTCAGGAGTAGTTATATAATAGCAAGTCACTTACAAAGGAATCATTCTATTCTATCTGGATTCTTATACAGTGCCCATCTCTGTGGTATCTGAGCATGTATCTTCATTCTCCAGAATATCTAAAGTATTTCAGCTACTTTGTTGACAGCAAGGACTTACACTACTTAATATAGCTTCTTCAGTGGCCCAGTTCTTATGTTCTGTGTACTATCCCATAGCTGAGCAAATAATCATTTATCTAGCAAACACAAAAACAGCCCTTGTGCATTTGTGGATTATTCATGCACAGTTTAGGATTTTCTGAAACGTATTCATTGCTCATGTTTCATATTCATATTTACATATTTGCTTTCTGCAAATAATCGCTTTTTGCTCTGCCTATTAAAATGCCTGCCAGTGAGGAAGCTCAGTAGAATATTTGTGGAAAGTGCACAAGAACAGAGCACGAAGACAGGGGATTCAATTGTGTTATTCAAGCTAATGTTCACAGGAAATGTTTTCAAGTGTTTGCTCAGGTCTATACTCTACTCTTCCACAAATGTAAGCTAGCAGTTGCTATATTACAACAGGAAATCTCTCCTAAAATTCCAAATGGATTATTCAATGATTTCTAAAACATTTTTTTTTTCAAAACTGGGCATCTAAATTGCACCTGCAAATAATAAGATGCAGGCAGTCATCACATTACAATAAGTGAATGATCATGAGGAACAGGTAATTGTGTGTCAATCCATGTATATTTCACTAGTGAAACTTTGAGTCTATTTGTCAAAATATGTCCCCCGCTTTTTAAATCAACAACAATGTAACTTCACTTTAAATATATATATATATATATATATATGTCCTTCCAGCAGAAATGACTGTTCTTATTGTGCAAAACTTGCACAGTGAAGATACAGGACAGAAGCGAAATGTCGAGTGTAGAAGCGGGTTTTCTATACAACACATGGAAAGTATCTTGATGTAATTGTGATGATAGGAGTGTAACAAATATTCTAAGAGTCATGCAATGTTTCAGTCATGTGACTCCCATTAATATTTATCCAGATGTTGTGAATCAATTTGCTCTAAGGACAAGCTGAATTTTGTAAGCCATTCTGAAAAACAAATAATAGGGAATCATGAAAGAGAAATTATTTCTGAAGCTTAAGACAAAAGTACAATAAGAGCATTAGGAACCATTGGAAGATGACCTGTCCTGACGTGTGCATTATCTATCACATAAATGACAGCTCATTTAGGATTCAAGCCAATCCTGAGCGTCTGAGGCTCATCACAGTTTAAATCCCAAATGAACCCCCGCTTATATGACAGTCACCATCTTGGCTAACACACCAGATCCTCCAAAGCTAAAAGCATGATCTGTTACAGCATGAGCTAACCAACCCAGGTTCTGCAGCTAGGGGCTTCAACAACTCATAACCTCTGTGGGTCAGCCCAGTGGGGACCTATAACACAGTTCTTTACACAATATCCCAGCTTCCTTAGTACCCTGTCCACTTAATCTTTGTCAACTTGTTGTTGTGCTTCAGTATGACACATAACATGCCCCATTATTTTTATTTATTAATCGTTAAATTTTGATGTTATGAAAATACCTCATTAAGGGTGAAGCACAAACTGCATCTCTCCTGGAGTAGTCCCAGGAAACACTGTCACTCAGACATACTTCTCTGAATTGCAATTCGTTCCCTGATTCATCTTGGCTCATGAGTGGGGGGAAACATTTATAGAGCTGGTTGGGAATTTTTTAACCAAAACCTCTCTCTGTAAAGGGTCTATTTTGACAAATTTCTCATTTTGAAGAAGTTTCAAAGCTCTTGAATTATCCCATTTTGACCATTTATGAAAATAAATCTGATTTTCTGGTCTGAACCGACTTTTCATTTTGAAATTTAAACTAAGTATAACAAAAAAAATAGCAAATGGTCAAAATGGGATGTGTTAAAATTATCAGAACAAAACATTTCAATTGACCCAAAATGGATTTTTTTTTTTTTATCTTTCAGTTCATATAGCTTTTTGAGATTGACATTTTGTCTCAACTCAAGTCAGGAAATTTTTTTGAAATCTTGAAATGTTCATGGGACAGGAAAATTGTTTCCCACCCAGCTGTAAGTCTCTATATCAACAAGTTACAACAGCCAGGCTACTGATTAGCTGCAGTTCCACTCATTCCCTCCCACTCTGTGTCCACCTGCTGTCAGTGGAAGGGGTGAAGTGCAGGTAGTTCACACTTACTGTCTCCTACATGCCCAGACATAGCCTGCTTCAGGGATAGGTCTAAGTGGAGTTCTTACTCCCCTTAACCCCTTATTCAATGTGTAGTCCAACTCATGCCCTAGCTCTAATCGAAAAACTGCAGAAGCAGCTGTCAATTAATGGCAGTGGTGAATCAGAGCAAGTGTAACAGAGGAGAAGGGGAAGCTTATTAAAAGAAGTCTCTATTCCAATAGGCTGCCTAAAGGGGATTAACTGGAGAGACCAGACAAATAAGTCAGTAGCATAGCCAAGATTCCTACTTTAGGATCTTGTCTGAATGTAAAAAATGAGGTCGATGAATTTCCACACTGTGGCATTCTGTCTAAAGAATCTGCTGAATAAAGCTGTTTTGTCACACCAGAGTTGTGCCATATGCAGACACCTGAGTTAAGCAAATTTTTTTAAAACACAGCATTCAGTCTGGGCCCAAGGGTTTTCTTTTATTTCAAATGACAACCTTATTATGTTGTAATTGGGGCATGGCATCATTTAAGTAGACTAAATATGAAATTACATTTTGGGAATGAGAGGGTGAAATCTCTGGGCAAAGCATGCAGCTAAATTTGGAGACAACTTCTGAGGACCAATCTTTGATTTAAGCCATCGTAGCTTCAGAAGAGCTTATTCTTCCCTTTTTGTTTTTTTTGGAATAAACCAGTTAGCATGGCGGCTGAGAGCCATGTGAGATTGGAATAAGTTAAGTAGCTAAGTATCTGTGTTGGCAGCAGCAAATCTTTTTACTTTAGGGAATGTCCTGACATATAAAATATTGTTTGAATCCTTTGCCAATGCTAAGAGCATTGTAATATAAAGCATATTGTACCTGCACAGGAATAGTTTGGGTCCAGTATGCATTATGGATCTGATCAAACACCCATTGAAGCCAGTGGAAGTATGTCAATTGTCTACAACAGTCTTTGATTGGCCCCTTATGCCATTCAAAAATTGCAGTCATATGTTTGTACCAATACCACAGGCCATTAGAGTATAATTTTAAAGACAGAGACACAGCTGAGACTTGAAGTTTGAATCTAAAATCAGACCAGAACATGAAATTCCACAATGTTTGTTAGCGAGAAGGGTATGTTAGACCCACTGTGTCAATTCAGGCTTATACCAGTGAAGGGTAAGCATATGGAAACTGGTATGGTTAAAGTTCAGAGCACTCCAACCCAAACACTTATCCTACAATCAAAAACCCACCAAATCCTTTTGGAGCTTCTGAATTATCCACATCATTTTAAAAAGTTCTGTTTTTCAACCAGAGCATGGTCAAAAAGACAATAGAAAAACCTATTACATTTTTCTATCTGCTTAGCTCATAAAAAAGCTGTCTATATACAGACTTTTCTGAAACAAACATGAGTTTTGATCCTTTTGAGACTCAGCCATTATTCTTTAAAAGGAGGCTCCCAGTCAGCTAAGAGTACAGAAGGAAGCTGATTCGTAAACGAGTCTTGAACTGCACAGTTTCTACGAGTACAGTAGAACCTCAGAGTTATGAACTCCAGAGTTACAAACTGACCAGTCAACCACATATCTCATTTGGAACCAGAAGTATGCAATCAGGCAGCAGCAGCAGAGACAATAAATAAATAAATACATAAATAACCCCCCGCAATACAGTACAGGACTGTGTTAAATGGAAACTACAAAAAAAAAAAAAAAAAAGGAAAGGAGCATTTTCCTTCTGCATGGTAAAGTTTCAAAACTGTATTAAATCAACGTACTGTTGTAAAGTTTCAAAAGAACAAGCCTAACGTTTTGTTCGGAGTTATGAACATTTCAGAGTTACAAACAACCTTCATTCCCAAAGTGTGTGCAACTCAGGTTCTATAATTATTTAGCAATTTTTATTCATAGATCTCAAAACACTTTAGAAATGTTGGTTTGACAATTTTAGTGCAAATTAATAAATGCTTGTTCAACCGTATGACAATTTTTTAAAGAAAACAAGGCTCGAGTGCTAATTGATATTTTTCTATTTGTCAAAACAAAGTGAACATTAGCATCATTTAATAACATTGTGTTTATATATCTGAGTTTTCCATTAATTTGTAGCTTGTTAGAAGAGTGTTGAAAAGAATACTGCTTAAAATGAGCAAATAGACATCACGACCTTTTCTTTTTTGCAGACTCTTACAAGAATAATAGTGTTATTGTTAATCCCATCAATCCAGATTTGAAATGACCCCTAAGAGCCAACAATGGAGGGAAAACTTTGCTTCAATAAAGTCATGATACTAATCAAACAATTTGCGTACAAAAAGTTAAATTCTTAGTCCCAGACACTATTTTGTTTTCTGTCTTCAAAATGATAACAAACAAAAAGGAGAAGAGCATTTGGGGTCTGGTAAATAGAAAAAAACCCCTTATTTTTATGAGTATTTTGACCTCTGTAATTATTCATCTGCACTTCATATTCACACCTACTCAGTAAAAGGCAATGAGTGCTATACATTAAAGTCCATTTATCCCTTTTAATTTGCTTCTAACAGATATATCTATAGGTATAGTAATTTTCTAGAGATAAACAATGGCATTTGTGCCACAATCTAGAATGTAATCAACAGCAGAGCCTGTTAATTAGAGGAAGAGGGGGTGGTATATTGTAATCTGTCAAAGCCATTCCTATTCAACAAAAATAATTTAAAAGAGGAAAATAAGGAGACTATCGCTCAACCTGATACATACTTAGGGTTCAGTCCTGCAAGCCATTTTTTAATCACTAGACACTTGAATGAAGCTTTGAAGAACAGGGTCCATAGTTCACTCGAGATTGACCTCTTTCTTTCTCCAAAACTCAGTTAAGATACATTTGTTTTCTTTTACTTCCACCATTATGTTCTTCTATACCTGGGTTTTCAATCACATTCCCATTTTGTTTAACCCTTTCATGCTACTTAATACTCATGAAACCAAATGCTGATTAGATAGTACTAAATTGAATCCCAATAAGCAATCTGAGGATTTTTTTTGTC
This sequence comes from Dermatemys mawii, assembly GCA_007922305.1. NCBI lineage: Eukaryota > Metazoa > Chordata > Testudines > Dermatemydidae > Dermatemys > Dermatemys mawii. The sequence continues at coordinate 26,428,732 of ML677363.1, read as the reverse complement.
TGGTTTGGATAATCACCAAACACAGGGCCAAATAGTACCATGTAATACAAGCAAAAGAGTCTCAAGGGAAGTCTATGGGAGGCATCTACATGTACCCATAGAAAGAATCTAGCCTTTTTACTTTTCAGGATATGTGACTATCATGTAACCAGTACACTACAAATACCTCAATTGTACATAGCCAAGTATTCACAAAGAACATATTTCTGTCCTCATGAAGTCTCTGTTTCTAAATTTTAATCCTTAATTTTAAATATAAAACATTTACATAGAGATGCCAATATAACACATCATATGAATTGAAACATTCACTAGTAATTATGCTGGGAATAATGATGGGTATTTAAATCTATATTAAATCCTATAACTTAGACATAATTAATTTAACAAAGCTGGGTTTTGGTAAAATATAATATTAATTGCAGTTAATTATTCTATTACAGTTTAAGTCATGTTATTGCAAAACAAAATGTGCTAATCTGGGGTATTTTATACTGTTTGGATTTTACCTTTATAATACTTAGCTTTCTACTTATGCTGTTGATAATGCATTAGACTGGTTTTAAAAGAAAAAAAAAAGAAGAGCACAAAAAGTACAACATGACAAAGAAGAAATGAGGCTTACTCAAACCTCCACAAAATCCAAAGTTGTTCTTATTTGGAGTTTAAGTTCAGGCACATCACAACATATGAGTGGAAAAAAAGAGATGAGAACACAGTGGGTGAAATCCTGACTCTACTGAAGTCAATGGGAGTTTTTCCATTAGCTTCAAAGGAGTCATATCACTCAATGGGTCATATTCATTATACTTGCTTGAATCAGAACAAAACTCTTGACTTTAAATTTACTACAGATTTACACCAGTGTAAATGAACATAGAATTTAGCACTGTATATAGAACACCTCACGAGTGGCCAAAATGATTATTATATTGGGAGAAAGGAAGAAGATCGATTTTTCTTTGACTTCCACTTTGTCAATAGATTCACTGCATAATGAAGGCCAAACTGTGGTGCTACCAAATGATCCCTGTTCTGGACTAAATGTGTCAAGAATGTCAGACTTTATCAAGATAAAAAGGCACAATTTATGCTCTTTGTCACACTCATGATTATATTAAAATTCAGTAGGGTGTCAGAAGTGTAACTGAGGGAAGATTTGGCCCTAATAGTTTATATATGCATAGCCAAGAACTTTATATTATCCCTTTACCTTGGGATAACTCCCATTGACATCTATGTTATACATGTGGAATCTCTTAGAAGAATTTGACCCAGTAGCAGGGTAGTATTTGTACATATTTGGAACAAATGATGCAACTAATTCACTGTACTGTCACTATTCTCAAACGTAACCACTGTACATCTTGGGCAGTCACCTCTTATTATGTAGGTGGATGTGTCCTCTAATGGGAAAGAAAAGTGGAAAGGGAAAAGTTATTCTCTACCTTCTATTTATTCTTCTCTGAAGATATTATCTTGCAGGATTCTGATTCCTGGTTCTTTACTTCTAAGTATTATTTTTGTAGAGCATTTTCAAAGGAGTTGATAGTTTTCAACAGTGGCAGGAGAAAAGGCGGGTGAATGGAAGAAGTGTCTGAAGAAGAGAACTGAATCAGCCACAATATGAACCTATTTTCTGGCAGTGTCTTTGAAGTAGACCATGTTCCTGGCTATGAACATATTCCAAATGTCTAGTGATAAGGAGGCAAACTGTTCCATTAGCCAGTCCTCCTGCAGATCCTCATGCTCCTTGGCAGTGGCTGGCACCCAATGCCACCCTCACATGAATGCCTTATATGTGATGGTTCACCTGTTTCAGTAGGATTTAGATGGCATACTAAGCACCCACACTCCTCTGCAAAATGAAGCTGAGAGAGAGAGATCACACTTTTATACCACAAGCCATAACAAGGAAAAAACTGCAAACAAAAGGTTTTAACAGGTTGATCTCAAAATTATGTACATAAATTAAACACATAAAATAAGTGCCTTTCAGCCATAGGTGAAGCTTCTATAACATACAAAGAGACACTGTCCATAACATTTAAAAAATGTTTACTGTGTATGTACACAACTTTTAAAATAAGATTTTAGAGTTTGAGTTTCCAAAATGTTTTCCTTCTAGCTGGGGTTGTTATTGACTAATATATCATAAGAATGCAATTGCTCTAATGATGTATCAGTGTAATACATCATCAGAAACACACTATCATCCTGATAATGTATTACTCAATAACATGGTAGCAGCTGGCAAGAACATCTTCTGAATCTAATGATGTAACTTTTATTATGTTTGTTTAATTCACTTTTGTTAAGAACAGGGAGGAACGGATGTTACTTGACAGGCTGAGAAAGTGTGTATACATTTCAAAAGTTATAATGGAAATTGGCAACTCTTCAGTATTTTGATTTAGAAGGACAGGATTTGCTTATCAACTTTCCAGTGATTTCCAGAAAATCTCCGTATTGTACCTTCTTCTGGTGCTTTAGTAAGTTTAAAATTGCTGCTGCACATCTTGGCATTCAAATCATAAATACAATTGATAAGGAATTTCCCTATACTTTCCTGATATTTGCAGTTATTGTTTTAATTACAGGCTGAGCTGCACTTAGACTCCTTTTAGTTCCTCTCAAGACCACCCTTTTGGGGCCATGTTTGTTACCTTTACCCTTCTCTGGGTGGAACTACGTAGTCCTGCCATTTTTACACTGGGTCTCTGGACTGCAACCTCCGTGTTTAACAACTAAGTTAACACAACAGGTCCAACTCTGTTTGTCACCTGTAAGTGCTTTTCCACCAGGAACCTGTGACAGCATTGATCAAAGTGACAAAAACATCATCTTCAAAACAAAGCATTATTTATTCACTGACATTACACAGCATGCAGAATAAAGGGTGAAAAACAATAAAGCCTATACACATCATCCCCCTTACCTACACTTTAATCATTTCCTGCTTTGGTAACCTCCATTCATCTCTGTTACTTCTACATTTGGCCTAGAAGTAGCAGACTGTCTTGATGCAGTATGTTCTCTTTCTCTCTGTCTTCCCTACCTCCCTCTGAGACTCCCCATGGACAACCCACTCAATCCCCCTTCATTTTCTAGCCTGGGGTCCTTTAATGGTTTAGCTGTCGGTACGTTTTCAGTACAGGGTGGTGTTAATGTGACCGTCACTTATTTGCACTGTGGTGTCTAGGACACATTAACGCCACCCTATACCGAAAACCTACTGACAATTATGCCTAACTTCATGGCTCCAGCTTCCATCCTTGACACACCACATGATCCATTGTCTACAGCCAAGCACTGAGGTACAATTGTATTTGCTCCAACCCCTCAGACAGACACCAACACCTACAAGATCTCCACCAAGTATTCTTAAAACTATAACATATGCAACAAGGAAGTAAGGAAAAAGATCAGCAGAGCCAGACAGGTACCCAGAAGCCTCCTGCTGCAAGACAAGCCCAAGAAAGAAAACAAAAGAACACCGCTGGCCATCACCTACAGTCCTCAGCTAAAACCTCTCCAACGCATCATCAGTGATCTACAACCCATTCTGGACAACAATCCCTCACTTTCACAGGCCTTGGGAGGCAGGCCAGTCCTCGCTCACAGACAACTCGCCAACCTGAAGGATATTCTCACCAGCAACTACACACTGCACCATAACTCCTCTAACTCAGGAACCAATCCATGCAACAAACCTCGATGCCAACTCTGCCCACATATACACCAGTGACACCTAACAAGATCAGCCACGCCATCACCAGTTCATTTACCTGCATGTCTACCAATGTAATATACGCCATCATGTTCCAGTAATGCCCCTCTGCTATGTACATTGGCCAAACTGGACAGTACCTACCTAAAAGGATAAATGGACATAAATCAGATATTAGGAATGGCAGTGTACAAAACCTGTAGGAGAATACTTCAATCTCCCTAGACACACAATAGCAGATTTAAAGTTAGTCATCCTGTTGCAAAAAAAACTTCAAGACCAGATTTCAAAGAGAAATTGCTGAGCTACAGTTCATTTGCAAATTTAACACCATCAACTCAGGATTAAACAAAGACTATGAATGGCTAGCCAACTACAAAAGCAGTTTCTCCTCTGTTTACACCTCCAGATCAGCTGCTAGAAGAGAGCCTCATCCTCCCTGATCAAACTAACCTTATTACCTTTAGCCTGATTCTTGCCTACATATTTATACCTGTCTCTGGACATTTCCACTGCATGCATCCGATGAATGGGAATTAGCTCATGAAAGCTTATGCTCCAATATGTTTGATAGTCTATAAAGTGCCACAAGACTCTCTGTCACTTTTGCAGATCCAGACTAACATGGCTACCCCTCTGATTCTGGATTTTGGGAGACTCCTGATAAAGGTAGTTGGTGGATAAAAGAGTTACTGGTGGAAAGAGAGAAACAAAAGAAAAGTTAAGCAATATTACAACAGGTACCCTTTTAACCAGCTCATTCTGATGCGATCCAAAGCTGACCACCTGTGGTAACTTAGGAATAAAAATCATTTTTTAAAATAAAAATGGCTTCATGGTTGAATGAATTGTGACCAGGTACCTGGGATGGACCACACTGCAAGAATCAGGGCAGAAAATCTCCCCAGATTGGTGGTTTATTCTATAATTAGATTCACCAAACCAGCAGCAAAAGAGCTTCTGCAGTACCACACTGATTAACCAGAAGCCAAACACATTGTCCCCTTTAGGCATTCCAGCCCTCGGCTCCCATCCAGACAAAAAAGGTCTAATATGGTGAAGGTTTATTAAAAACCTAATTAACCATATGTGAGGTCTTTACTAATCACAAAAGATCAGACACTCCAGGTCAATATGCACTTCAGATCTTACCCAAATATCATGCTGTTGGCCAATCCTTAGTAAATTAATTAAAGATTTATTAAGAAAAGAAAAGAGTTATAAACTGTTAATAGATCATACACATAAAAATGATTGCATAGTCCTTGTAGCAGTGATGGAATAGATGGCTGGCTTGCAAAAGTCTCTCTGGTAACTTCCAGAAGATTGGAAAGTCCACAGGCTGGCAGGAGTGGCGAGCCAGAGCACTGGCAGCGTGGCGATCTGAGGCTGGGGTTAAAAAGGGGAGAGAGTGGGAGAGGCTGGGGGCTAGCATCCCTGGCCGGGAGCTCAGGGGACAGGTAGGCCAGTCCTGCGGGCTGGATGTGGCCCACGGGCCATAGTTTGCCCATCTCTGTACTAATCCACAGGATTGGTCCATTTCTAGAACTGGGTATGCCAGTTTGACACTGTAGCAGGGTGCTGGTGCAAAAGGCACCTAATTAACCCGTGCTCAGCCAGCCCCAGTCAGGGGAAATGGATTGGGGCTGGGGAAAGCCTGGCCTAAGGATTGGCTGCACCTGCTGGCCTAAGGACTATAAAGTCTGGGAGGAGGCCAGAAGACAGGGAGAATGGTCAGGGAAAGGTTTGTCTGCTGACCTGACTCTGTTGGTAGAAGGAGCCAACTTGGCTGGTAAGCCTTGTATATAGCTGGACACTGGTGGTAGGACAACACTGAAAATAAAGACATGGGTGCTACACATTTAAATCCTCTCTGAGCTTTATTGGGACGGCCAGGGAGGCCCTGTCACAGACACGTATTTGGTAACTTTTGAATGACACATGACAACAATCAACTCCCAGACTCATAACTTTCTAGCAAATCTGCAACACAGCTGTGACACTGTAGTCTCTTTTCATGTCATAGAGGTCTTAGATAAAGTCTTAGGGTCAGATTTTAAAGGTATTTAGGGGCTTAAATATACAGATAGGTGACAAGTGGTATTTTCAAAAGCACTGAAATATCTAATTCATCCAATGGGAGATAGGTGACTAACTCCCACTGAATGATTTTGGTGCCTAGGCCCAGATTTTTAAAGGTGTTGCTCTGTTCAGTCTTGTAAGGATTAGACCTTACACATCTGCATAAACACCCTTTTATCCCTTTGTATCAATGGGTAAGCAGGCTCCTCAGAGCTTTTACTTCCACAAAGTAGACAAGAATTGGGTGGAAGCTTGGCTCTCCTCGCTCAACACATCAGCCAACATACTATCCCAATGCATAGGGTGTCAGATACTGCACCAGGTATGGGCTTGGCAAGACTTCTTCCACAGAGCAGGGAGCTGATTGCAATTCTTGGAGTAATAATCTGCTTCCCGGACTGCTCCAGGGGCCACACAGCTACGGATTGCCCCTTGTTCAGGGTAGATTGCAAATGACCATCTAGCCTCAAGCATATATGATTATTTAATGGCTAACATTGGGTTTGGTTTTGTTTTCAAACGCTGTTCTGTGCTAGTGCACAGCATAATAATGCTTAATAGCCAACCTGATTATCAGTGTACTGATACTCCAAAATGGATTCTTGTATTTCCTCAGGAAAGGACATAGCCTTGCTGTAATTTATATCGATAGTGTCCTTTAAAATTTTATAAGCCATATCATGTGCTCTAATTAGAATTCCATATTAATCAAATCAATTCAAAGGCAACTGCAATTGCTCAATGTTTCCTGTCAGCTATTCAGTTTTGAGAGCTGTGTACATTGTACTTTACTAACACTGGAGAATACTAATCTGAAGAGAGCTGAAGTATTGCTTTTACATATCTATCACTTTATTTTTAGACATGACAGAGTCTGGTGCACCAGATACAGTGGGCCATTTATTGGCTTTTTGTAGCCTAAAACAAATGCAGGGGCAGATTGTGAATCCCTTACATTGAGCAGCAATTTACTATGCAAGTAGTAATCAAAACAGCAGGACTACTTGCATAATAGGTTACCATTTAGGATAAACAAGGGGTTTACAATCTAGTCAACAGTAAGAGAATAGATTTAAAAATATATATATTTATTTTAAATTGCCATCAGTGTAGGTGACTAGGAAGAATATGTACTTATCTTCAGCCCAAACATTTTGGGTAGGATATTCAAAAGCACTCAGCATTGAAGATAATGGTTAAAAAGCAGATTGATTTCAGTGGAAGTATGTATAGGCCCAAGCCAAGTGCTCTTAAAAATCCTGCCCTTTCCTTGCATGTTATGTCCCTTTTCTACAGCTTGTATGTGTCTTTTCAGATTGTTTGCTTTTAAGGGCAGGGAGGAGGGAGGATAGAGATTTCAAAAGCATTTAAGATCCAGATTTTTAAAGGTATATAGATATTGCTCCACTCAATGTCCTATCACTTTTGAACATGGGAATTAGGCATAACAACACTGAGCAAAGCGACACCCAAATAAATTTAAAAATTTGGGCTGTAGATACTTTTGAAAAATTTACCCTGCTTTATCTTTATCATGCTGCGGCCATAACTTGGTGTTATCCATTTAATTACTTAATGTTTACAATATATTTTGAAATCTTAGAATAGATTGTGCTGAAGTAGGACAAAAGAGAAGTAGAACATTCTGCAGCAGAAAGAGAGAATGGACTTACAGGGAGTTCCTCCACCATTGATTAAAAATGTGTGATATTGAAATACAGATATAAATGAGATATCTTAATCATTTCCCCTAATCATTCCTATTGGGGCTAAGGATGTAGGCTGACTTGGGGGCAGAGTTAAAACATGGTATACATAACTACACTGAGAGAGCAAATTATATCATCTGAGACAAGGGACAACAATGCTAACTGGGATTGAAGTGCAGAAGAACCCCAGGTTACATGATCCAGGGAAAGTTCTAGATGTGTTATCATAACAGAAACAAATCATCGGATATTAATTACGGATTTGCCAAAAGAAGAAACTTGACAAATTTGCTCAAGTTCCTTTAACTGTTTACTGTACTGAAGGACTAAAAAGAGGCAGTAAGACTGATAGAATTTTAAATTCAGAAAAATGTACAGAGATACAGGAATGAATTAAAATATTTTCTTATTTACAAAAAGCCAGAAGTGTTGCTATGTGGCAACATTTGAGAGTTGGAAAGAGGTAACAAATAAGATATTGCTAGATTTAGCACATTAAGATCAGATTTGTTTTCTATGTAAATAACCCGGAGGACTGAGTTTCCAGACTAGTTCTGATGATGACACAAAAATAGTAGTCTCTTAGTGAAGTAGAATAGAACCACCAAACTCAAAATGACCTGAATAGATTTGGTTTATGGACAAAGAGAGAACACAAGCTGTTCAGTGTTGGCAAAAGTAAGGTAATATAGCTGGGAACCAAAAATAAACACAGAGCTCATTGTCAGATACAGAGACCAGAAGGGAGATCTTACAGGTGGTTTCAGATAATAAAACCATCTGTGCAATAGTAGGGGGTAGTACATTGGGCAAACAAGAGAACACAGCATAAATCAGGGAAGTTATTCTGGCAATATATATTGAAGACTCATCTGGAAAATTATGTGCAATTTTGATTACCACATAAAGACATTGCAGAGATTAAGCAGGTGCAGCTCAGAGCAATCAATTCATCCAGGATTTGGGGGAAGGAATTTGAGTTACAAGGACATAGCCAAACTTGGCCTCTAAACCCTAGAACAATGGAATATATGAGGAATATTTGCTAATCTACAGGAGATCTTGATGCCAATAAGATGTTCATAAGAGCAACTGATTAAAACCTTGTACGTCAACTGGTCAAGGATCAAGGCTGTAGATACCAGCCCTTACACAAATTAAAAAGAAAATCTTTATACAAAGGTTGATTAAAACATGACACATACTTCCAAAGGCATCAGTATAATGAAGCAACATAAATCACCCAAGGTAACTGGTTCAGTTAGTGAATAAATGAAACAATAGAGCTCTGACCTAGCAGTTTAGGATGGAGGAAAGTAAGAAGGGCTTCCCACAGGCACACATGAACATTTCAAGGACTAATTCCCATTGCAAGTCTCTACTGTGTTCTTACTTTTATAACAGTCATACTTTTATAACTATCAGAGTTATATATGAAGAGCTGGTTTTCCTATTTTATTTCGATTCTTATAAACACATTTTTAAGCAGTTGTCAACACAATCTCTTCACATCCAAAGTTTACATTATGATGGATAAAGGAGGCAAAGAGGCAAGTGATGGCTGCAGAACAGAGAGAAAACTCCAGACTGAAGCAGCTGTTCAGGGCCTGCTCCTACTTTCTTTCAGGATCTGGCACTTCAGGATCCTACATTCTTGCAGGTGGAGGCATTTTCTAGTAAAATAATCCACTTGCCTCTTTTCTTCTTTTTATGGAACAGTAGCTACTTAGTAAAAGCAGTCAATCGGAGGTGAGCTGTCTCTGCCCAGAATGGGAGTATTGTGCCCATGTCTTCTATAGATTAGTTCTCTCACTAGCAAGTTTTGGTCATTGCAGGAACTGCTCTCACCCTTGCATCATCAAAAATCCATGTGCACATGCAACCAACAGATGTAAAAATCTTGCACAACTGTCACTTTTCAAGCGCTAAGAGGCTTAGGGTTGAGACTTTAGTTTCCTTCATTTATTGCTGCATTCTATTTTCAGCAGAGCTTGTGGCCTTGAAAAAGCCAGAGGCCTTGGAATCTATTATCTCTGGTAAGAATACCTAATCAATTTTATCCATCACATTTGAAATTTGGTTTCAGCCACATGTTTAATGATGGCTTCTGAGTGTGAATAAATCATGCAAAATAAAAGGAGGAATACTTAAACCAAATCCTCCCCACTTTCAAAATAAATTTAGTGAGATAAGTAAGTAAGCATTGCCCATTATATTATTTTTATTCACATTCCACTTAATCGATAGCAGTGACTTTTGAAAATGCAGTGAATGGCTGGAAGTTCTCTAAGGAGCTAAGAATTATTTCTTTCTCCCACCCCACTTTATTGCTACCCATGTTGGAATTATTAAGAGCCCCACTCTTTCTGAAAGCATGAATGCTACCCAAGACATGAAAAAGACAATCATATTTTAACGAACACTAGTTAAATCTCAACTTATACTATACAAATATTAACAAAAACATCCTTATTTTATTGTTAACGATTCATGGTAATTTGGGTGGGATTCTCAGAAGACCTCAGGATTACCCGAACTCTGTTCCCTTTGGGGAGCTTCAAACTTGACTTCAAAGGGAGCAGAGCTAGGCCAGTACTGACAGCTTTTGAGAATCCCACCCTTCTCCTAGATTTTTCAACTTTTATTTGGAGCCCTTTAGAATGATTCATTCCCTCATCCTGCAAAGTTTCAAGATCTAAGAGTCTTGATAATTTCAGTCATAGGAATCACCTACTTATTAGGAATTACAGAACATTTTCCCTTAAATGTACAGTATACATTGAGGCATATAAGTGGCTTCCTTTTGAATTGAATTGTGCGATTGAATTGTGCCATTTAAACCTTGCTCCATTCTTTAAAAAGTAATGATTTGTATTATTAAGTATGTGAAATAATGCAAAACAACAGACCTACAACAGAAAGAATCCTCTTGACAGAATCCAGTTCTTTAGCTTGTTTCTAGTGTAATTATTAAGGGATAGATGAAGACATTTCTACTAACCCTGATTTTAAGGGGTGGCCTGAAGCAGCAGTGCCCCAGGAGGAACCCTGGGAATTAATTGCTGTTTAGAGTCACAACTATTCTCTTAGCTCACTCCTTGCTTCCTACTTTGTTACAGTTCATTATAGGGTGCAGCGTACTCTCCTTGCCACACATTCCCCCAGCTCTGCTGGCTGGCTCATTGAGGAAGGGGATGAGGTTTAACTGTCTAATTTTCCCTCCATTTTGGACCTACCACATGGGAGAAATAATGGCCCTCTAGGTCATTCTCCTATACATCTAGAGCCTCATACAGGCCTAAGAGCAAGGGACAATCTTGCCTTACCCAAGAAGCAGCAAAGCTTCTATTTTATTCTAGAGATAACAGGAGATTCTGGAATATTCTAGTCCTGTAAGCATCTCGTAAATCCAATTCCATTGGCACTGAAGGAGTTAAAAATAATTAGCCTTTCTATATTTACATAACAGGAGCAACAAAAATGTGATATCTTTCAAACAGAGGACGTACAATCCTTGTCCTCAAGGAGAAACAGTTTTAGACTGTACAGAAGTCTTACTAATAGTTCAGTGTTAATGTCTATTCTCCATTGCTTTTATCCAGTCTTAGATAATTATAACTAGCATTTATTTTGGGAGAGATTGACACTGCCAACCCCCACCTTTCAAAAATTCATGCACCAGGCCCCCAAAATCATGAGATAGGCTTAAAAATCATAACTTTAAAAATATTGGGGTTCTTTATATTTGCCTTCTTCTTTTTGAGCCTTTATTGTTCATGTTTTCAAGCTTTCCTCCATGACCACCAGGCTCATTAAGTGGGTTATATTAACAAAGAAAACTGAGATCACAAGTCTTTGTGATTACAGGTGTCCAGGACATGGGGCTTTAAAGAACACAAAAAATATTGAAAGACCTGTGATAAAATTGAAAGTGTTGGCAACACCATGAAACTAACTTCTGGTGCCAAGAGTCAGCCAAAATAATTCGGCACCACTTAAGCCAGAGGTTCTCAAACTGGAGGTCATGACCCCACAGGGGGTCACAAGGTTATTACATGAGGCATCATGAGCTATCAGCCTAAATTCCCAATTTATAAGGGGAAGGTTGCATTCATAGGTTTGCTGTGTGAAAGAGGTCACCAGTATAAAAGTTTGAGAACCACTGACTTAAAACCTAATTCACAAGATGCATGAAAGGAAAGGCCACGTTGGTGCCATATCTCTATGGATATGCAACTTGTCTCTAAATCAGCCACTTTGGGAGCTGCATAGAAGGTCACTTTTGGGATAACCCAGGAACACTCCAGTGATGGATCAGAGGAGATTCCATGGGTCCATGTTTACTGTGTTTTTTTTCTTTTAAACAAACAAAAACAAACAAACAATGAACCCCATTATGCATAGATAATATATGGCACTGGCAGGATAGATACCAACCTTCAATTTAAATTTCCTTGCATTCTTGTAATTTGGCTTTACTTTAATGCAGCTTTTTCGGTGTCACAAAGTGATGTAGAGATGGGAGCAAGAGTCTGCTTGAAGCTGGAGATTCTGGTTTAAGTCACCTTCCCCTAAATGTTGCAGAATCTGAATCCCAATTAGTTTCAATCCAACCTTATGTGTGAACTGTTTCTATGGAATGACATGTACTGAATCCAGACTAGAAAGCATGTGATGAATTCTGAGTAATTAAAATAGAATTTTGGTCATCAACCATCCTTCTAAAATTGTAAAGAATGCAAACCAGGAAAAGATTTCTTTGCACTGTATGCCCTCCTCGGTCATACATGTAATCTATACCATAACAATTGCATGAATAATGAAACCACCAATTTTTATGTCTCTTTAATATTTAATTCATAAATTTGGTTTTAAGTTAAGGACAGCATTCATTTATTGATCATGATGCATTATCTGCAGACTGGAAACTACTAAGCAGTTTTCATCTCCTGTATTATTTCTAAATAATTCAGAAAGTAATCTGAGTTGCTCTTTTTTTCCATTCAAGTTTGTATCCTTTAAATAGAAGAGGACTAACCTGTGACAAAGGTCCACATGTGTTATCCTCATTTCTCGAAACAGTCCCATTGAAATCAGTGCACCTATTTGTGGAGTAAGGTATTACTCTGTTTGAGCAAGGGTGTCTACCCCTTAGTTTGTATGCTTATTGAATGCTGTAAACATGTATACTTAGCACTGATTATATTACTAATAAAATACCAATGTATATTTTACAGCAAAAACAATACCCTTATAAATAGCTTTTACATTTCTTGTTAAAATATTATATTCACATGATAATCTCTTGTGGTCTTATTTGTTTAGTTTGCATTAAACTCGGAACACTTCTTAGTCTTGACAATCCTCAGCATGACAACACCGGTGAAATTCACTTCAGGCTTCTAAACTGAACAGCTAATTTAAATAAACAAGAGATGATAACTAAGTTGTAGCATAAATCCACATACATTCCAAAGGTGAGTTCTTGTGAAAGGTACAAACAAAAACTTTGCAGCTTAAAGATTTACAGGGTTATCCAGGGAATATTTTAATTTGAATGTGTATCTCTGCAAGGTTAGGTTTTATTTTCCCTTTCTAAAATGCGGTAGGGGTGGGTGAGAAGAAGAAGAAACAGATGCCATGATGACATTGAAAATAAAAAGGGGGAAAGGTGTAGTACAAATGGAATAAAAAGCATTACAGAGAAGTTAATGAGGAACACCATGTAATTTCTAAAAGACTACTCTGACTTCTAAAAGTACAATTCAAGAGATAAAAGAATTAGAAGGGACTCACTTTGGGATTCTACAGAACAAAGGTCAAGAACTATACCAGATTTTAGAGGAGATAAGTTGAGCCACATGAAAAAATGAATAGGGCTGTGTTGGCCATGGCAAACAATGGCATCACAGGGACAAATCTGAAGGTTGTATGTGAAGTGGGGTAAATTGGATCCCCTTACAATAATTTAATCTCCCTTAGGACTACTTATATTCACTCATGGGATGTATAAGGGACTCTATGTTAGTGGAAGAAGGTGTAAGGCATGCTTCTTTTAAGGAATTTTCCACTTGCTATTAAATTGTAGTGTTCCTTTAGAGGTTGCATGGTGCTCTGAACTGACTTATACCTTCACTTGAGCCTTCTTTCTTTTTCTCAGCAAGTCAGTTACACCAACTTAGACTTCCTTACTCATCAGTAGATTTCACAGAATTAGATCAAAGGGAATCTAACTGTCTAAATCAGTGTAAAGGGCTCTGTAAGAGGTCAGCCATCTTTGCCTGAAACATCATGCCATAATAGCAGGTGTTCCGCCTTATAGGGATTCAATTCATACACAAAGGTAGATGACTCTTTACCCCAAGCTGTATATTTAGATATAAAGCAGGTGGAAGTGGCCTTTTGGAGGGGAAGATCTAGTTATAGACTGAGCTATCCTGAATTAGTGAGAAGGTTTTAGCTGATCTTTCACTTATTGGTATTTTTAAACCTCAGGAGGTGGCATTTTGATTACAGCGTGAGTGTTTTATTGTGGAACAGGTTGGAAAAGGCACTTTTTCACAGATTTAAGTTATTATACTTCATACAACACCTCTCACTTAGGTCCATGGTGTCAGTTGATTTTTTGGCTTATTTTGTTTAAATAAGAATTGTTACACTGAAACTGTGTGTGTATAGCTAGATTTCCTGGTTAAAAGTTGACCAATTTCCCTGTGAACTTTGAGAACTAGCTAATTAAATATTTCTCTATACAGAAGACTAGTAGGAAGCAAGAACTCAATAATGACACACCGATGACCCATAGCACAATGAGCAATCAGTGGTTACTTCCCAGACCGGCACAAATCTTCTAACCACAAGGCATATTTCCCTCCATCTTGAACTGCTGGGTTGATTCTGATTTTCAGTTCAGTTACACTATACCTGTGTCTGACTATGTAGGTACCTAACTACCTACATTGGTCAGGAATTTTTTGACAAATTTATTTATTTTTTTGTACCCAAAAGCCTCAAATTGTTCATGGGAAATGGTCAGCCCAGGTTCAACAAGTTCACATACACACATAAAACTTTCAGAATTTTAAAAAAAGATCTCATTTTTTAAAATGAAAAGTTTCATTTTTTCATTTCAAAATATTTTCATTTCAAAATTTAACTTTAATTTTAATACTTAAAGTATTTAACTTTATACTAAAAGAAGGTTAAAATCAGTGTGAAATATTTGGGTTTGATAATATCAAAATATTTTGTTTTACCTGAATCAAATTTTTGTTCATTTGTTAGTTTATGAAGTTTTTAGTATTTTAAATTGTCACCCCAGTTCAGGACAGGATTTGTTTGATGTTTGTTTCTGAAGTCTTAAATTTTCATGGGATATTATAGCAGGGTTCACTTGCCCCTGTTGCTGCCCAAATCTACAAACAACTCAGAGACTTTTGTCCTGGTAAGACACCTGGTATAGTTTATATATTATATTTGCTAAATAGTCTCATCTCTACAGTCCTAGGGAACCCTGAGCTCCTATGGCAAGCTGGGAAGAGCACTCGCTCCCCTTCGCCCCCATCATTCCTGTGCCTTTTGTATCATCTCTCTAGAGGCCTAATTAACCTCTTAGTTCTCAGCCCATCAATTAGGCACAGCTTTTCTTAATAGGCTCTGGTTTGGAGTAATTAGTTAGAGTTTCAATGACCAGAGTGCTGGACCCAGTACTCCGTCACAGATGGGAAAATCATTTCCTGCCTACTACTATGTTGGTTGCCATTAAAAATTCAACATTTATCCAGTTATTACTTGGTTGTTTCTCCAATGGCACAATTATTTCCCCATACATAGAACAGAAAGATCTGCATTATATCAGGGTGAGTAGATAGTTATACAGTATATACACAGTTACTAATATTAATATCAACAGGTAACTCTTGAGTTCAGGGATGGCCAACATACGGATTGCTAATATAGCCATTAGCAAAATTTTCAGGTGTCATATAGAACAATAGCCACATATATCTTATATATGGCATCTTAGGTTGAGTTTTTCAGGTTTACTGGTTATTCTTAGCAAAACTGTAAGTCTGCAAGCTCATAGGAGCCATAAATGAATTATGGTCTACAAGAAGCTCTGTACATCAAATATCCACATCAGCACAGCTCCTTCAGATTTTTATATTTGATTGCTGAAGCGAATGCTTCAAGAGTTAGAGCATGTGGGATAATGCCCAGGGGTGCTGGAACAATTTTTATAGCACTGGGAGCCATTGAACAAAACTGTAAACACCGTATATGATGGAAACCACTTCCAACCAGTGGGCTCAGCAGCACCTCTAGTTCCAGCACCTATGACAACACCATACGTAAATTAGATTAGAAGTTTTCTGGAGCAGGGCCCCTGTTATCCTATTTGTTTGTATAACATTTAGCCTTGATGAGGCCTTGATCCTGACTGGGAGGAGGGCTAGATGCTATCATAGGAGCTAAAAACCATTTATAGGAGGAAGCTATGCTGAAAACTCCCACCCCACTGTGTTGTGCTTGATGGCAGTGCTCTGCAGGCAGCATGTGAGCAATGGTGAAATGATGGTTACACCAACTCCTGGAGAACCATGGTGGGGCGGGAAGGGTGCTATGAAAGATTCTTAGCATTCTAGCAGTGGTGCAGAGAGGTAGAATGCCCATATTGGGCATAATTCCTCCTAGGGACTAAGGGAGTATTGTGCAGGGCAGTGGCATATGGCATGCCTTTATAAAGATGTAGTCACTGCTTACCTCTCTGTGCTCCCCTGCTTGTGCTGCCTGGTGTTCAGGCAGGCAGGGCCAAAACAACCCTATGCAGTCATATTTCCTCTTGGCAGATAATCACCATCAGCCGTTCTGACCAGACTTCACCCCTTGCTGTCTTGAATGTGGCTAGCCAAACAATTCCTGCAACCTGCCCAGGTGCACAGGAATGAGGAAAAGGATCCTTGCATCCACTTTCCCACTTTTAGCACCCTCACATGGAACCAGCTACAACTTTTCCCTGTATGTGATGTAGTTCCTTTGTAGGATAAGGTGAAACTTTAGCTCTGAACATTCTTACTGTTTTTAAATCTACTCCTTACTATTGATTTAGTATATTATTATTATTTTCTAATTAGTTAGACTGAACCAAAAGCATTCCTCAGGATATGATGGGGCCTTCAATTAACATCCCATAACCAGAGGAAGTTACTTCATGTGAAATTTCTACATTCAGGGTATTCTGTTCCATGTAAAATATTGTGTATAGTGTACATTATAATGGAATATCCTCACCTCACACGATTTTCCTGTAACATTGATGGGTTATTCTCCAGTCTTTCCCAAATACACTCCTTTTCTCTGCATCTGGGCAACAAAGGAGATGGGAAAGACAAAGTCTTACAATCCTGCCAAGAGGGAAAACAGCAGGAGAAACAGGAAGATGCAAACAGTGAAATAAAAATGCTAACTTGTAAAATTTGGAAGGAGTAAGTATGAAATAGATTTCAGTAGCTCATGTGCTACAATGCAAAAGAAAGTTATGATTACATGATATATAGCCATACAACAGAATACAATAGCCAGGCCAGTCTGACTGGGTTTGAAAGACATTGTGGTATGTAATATACAGAACTAAACAGAACATCATCAGATTTATAAAGCGTCTTTTCAGAGGTCTCTTCTTCATGAGAAACTGTCTAATAAAAACACATAATAAAAGACAGAATTAGCATTACAAACACATGTATTCTATCAAACTAGTATAAGAGCATAAAGTAAAATTTCTGTCACTATTTCAGAACCTGTGATAAATCAGTCCCATATGGGATTAGAGTTGTGGAAAACCCTAACACACAAAGGTCCAGTCTAATTGTTTCTGGTCTGCTGATACCTGAACAAAGTAATTGTCAGAAAAGACTGAATAACTTTTGATTCAAAAAGAGAAAATCTGAATACAAGGACATAATTAAAAAAAGAATCAAGAAACTTCTTTATCCCCAAGTATTTAAAATACTTTTTGAAGAATGGGCAGAAAGGATGTTTATGTTTGTAGATCAGCTTTTCTGGGTTCCCCTCTGGTGCTATTCTTCTTCTGCGTTCATTTCTTTAGATCCAGTGCTACCAAACCCAAAAAGAGCATGTCTCAACAATTTCCTACACAGGGTTAGATGTGGAAATAGGAGCGATCCAAAACCACGGCCCCTGAAGGCAAAGGAAAGACTCCCATTGATTTGAATGGGACAGGATTTCACCGCTAATATTCATATAATTAAAATGCAATACATTGCAGCTGGATCAAATTTAAGTAGGACTATCAACCAAAAGCAAAGCCCATATCCTGCAAGAAACTGCCTCACCATCAGCCAATAAACTACAACATCATATATTTGACTGCTATGTCTCTAAGGCCAAGATGAAATGTATAGCATTAGTCTCCAAATCAAAATGGAGCAAACTACTTAACCATTTCTGGGTATCTACAATATCCAAAGCGGTCCCAAAGACAAAGACGAGCATAATGCTGATCTTGTTGGAGCTCTTCTCAACCCAGGGAATGCATCACTCTGAAGAAGCTACATATATTCTGTCTTGACATTAGACATTAAAATCTGCAAAAAACCAAAACATCTGCAAAGATTCCAAAAACAGCTCAGAAAACGGTGAAATCCCCCATATGCCACACCATACATTTATTAAAATGCTATTTACTATGTAACAGAGTCCTTCCTCACCTAGTAAAATACAATAGTACTGTTTCACATTCTAATATACATGAGATATAGCAGGATTTACAATAAACACAAAGAAGAAGCTAGCTCCAGACCTACTTCTTGGCTCAGCCTTTGAAGCCTAATATGCAAATACATCTTCAAAAGTCAAAATTTAATTAAAAAAGAATTTCAGCCCTGTTTGAAGTTCTCTCTGGAGGTCATAAGTCAATTTAGCTGTTGCATTGAAAATACTATTTGCTACTACTGTAATAGATTAGACTTTCATTTTTTTTTAAATCAATGGCAGAATTTTTTTAAAATTAAAACTATATATATTAAAAATAACATTGAAATGGGATCATGCAGAAGATGAAAATATTCCTTTACACTAAACCTCACAGACATATTAGGGAAGTAACATCTTTTGTGCATACATCTTCAAACTTTGTATTAATTAAAAATAGGTTGTTATATTAACATAATAAAACTCAGACAAGGAGGGCAAATTATGGAGAAAGCAAAACAAATTAAAAATGGGGGGACATCCTGGTCCCATTTGAAGTCAATGGAAGTTTTACCACTAATGTCGGTTGAACCAGGATTTCACTCACAGAACAGAGAAGTTATTAAATTGTATTCACACATATAGTTTGTAGCATGACTTAATAATGGGATTCAAAGAGAAAACAGAGGAAGAAACAAACAAACAAAAAACAAAACAAACAAACTGGAGTGCCCAGCGCTATTGTCCCACGTAAACAGAAGAGAACTAAAAGTGGGCAATATACTGGTAGAAAGCATGGATAAAGGGAGCTGTCTGCAGGATTTTGCCCCTCCTCCCCACATCTCTACACCCATGCACACTCTGCTGCTGCAAGAGCTTATGGAATTTCCTTCATGTTATATAGGAACTGGGGGGAGCCGGGAAAAAGTTGCATTCCATGACATGTTTCCCTTGTAAATATGTGGATTTGTGTGCAGAAGTTAATGCAGCTAACTAATCCACTATGCTGCTATAAAAGTGAGCGTACTTTTATATGCCCGCTAAATGACAGCATAGCTCCATCAGGAAACTGTCCCAAGACAGACTGGATTGGGAAAGAGCAGTCTGGCTTTTCGTGTAGATCCCTGAGGTTTGAAGTTTCTACTCTGTAAGCAGCAAAGCCCTTTGTTTGAAGGAAGGGTGCAGTGAGAAAGCTTGGCGGAGAATTTTGTAAGAGTTCCAGTAGTGCTTTTCACCTCTGTGAATTTTCTCCTTGTGGGGAACATCTAGTCCTTTTTTAGTAGTAGGGTTCCCAAACATCCCAGACTGGCCAGGAGTCTCCCAGAATTGGGCTTGATCATCTGGAAGCTACTGAAGTCAATCTGGGAGGTATTAGGCTGCTAAAAGTCCAGGAGGCGCAGCGGGGGTAAGGCTGGTTTTCTACCTGCCCTGGCTCCGCTTGGCTCCTGGAAGCGACCTGCAAGTCCCTCTAGCTCCAAGCACAGAGGCAGCTAGTGGGTCTCTTCATGATGCCCCTGCCTCAAGCACCAACACCACAGCTCCCACTGGCCAGGAATCACGGAGTTGCAGAGGCAGTGCCTGCAGGTAGGGGCAGCATGTGGAGCTACCTGGCCACCCCTGAATCTAGGAGCCAGGCATGCTGGTCATTTCAGGTAGCCACCAACTCCCTTCCCCAGCCCAACTCCCTGCACCCCAACTACCTGCCCCAGCCCAGAGCTCCCTACCACACCAAAACTCCCTCCCAGAAATGAAACATTCAACACCTGTCTCATTCCAGGCCTCTCTTGAAAACTGTATCTGCTCCATTGCTTCTTATATAATATCAGAGGGATGCTAGAAATTACAAGATAATATACAGTATCTATTTTACTTAGTTCTGTAAATTATTTAAGCATATGGCTGTTAAGAGAGATGCTCTAATAAAAAAATTCTGACTCCATGTAAAAATATGAAATACTATCATTGTGTATATTATCTTTAATATTTTTCCTTTCTGCAATTATTCTCATACTTGTAATGTGAGCAGAGTTAGGGAAGTAATCAGGAAGTTTTCCAGCAGACCATTAATTGCAATGAATATTACCAATCAATCAGCATCCTCAAATAGTGCCCATGGTCAACTAATAATGCATTCAAATGTATAACACTTATCTACTTTCTTTAATACAGATTAATATTCAGCAGCTTCTAAATTATGTCCCATAATTTGCACTCAAATATTGTGTGCTCTATGATACTTGGAGAGTTACCATCCCTACAGAGAATATTATATTTAAGACTAGCTCTGTGGAATTACACAACAGTTCAAACAGCTTTAAGAATAGCAAACAGTGTTTGGGAAACAGGTGGTGAAGACCTAGACCAAATTTCAGTCTACTTCCCTTGAACCAAAACACTGTTCACACTCTAGTGCTAAAGCATTGTCAATACCAGATCCTTCTGTATCATCCACTGACTGGCAATATTTGCAAATAGGAGAAGCCAAGCGTTCAATGTTTCCCAGCTCTTATAACAATGTAACAATATTAGCCTCTTGAATTCAATTTCTCTCTTAAAAGTTTGAAAGTACATTCACTTGTGCTGCACAGGTCATATTTAATTTGAGTTTCTGAGTGCATTATGTCAAGGATTACAGTGATTTTCATAGATTTGTTTTACAGACTTTTAAAATGTTGTACTACAATGCAAAACTAAATTTTTAAAAAGCCAGATGAAGCAAAGAAACTACCCGTGCACTAATTTATCGTGACTAAACAAATAAAAGATAATAGTAGTGATAACTTGCCTCCTTTATGATGGTAAGGTTAGTTAGAAGAAAAAATGAGGAAGCCCAATTTACATGCCTTTTTCAGGGACCAGAGTTACACCAGTGAAAAGCCATTATAAACTGTATCAGAATTATTTATTTTCCTTACAGTAGTACCTAGGTACTCTAATCCTGATTGAGGCATCATTGTACTAAGTGCTGTACAAAATCATCATAAAAAAGACAAGTCATGCTTGAAGACAGTCTCATAGTCTTCCCATACTTATTCTTTGGTCGATGATTGACTAACATTTTTTTTCGAAATTTCCTGTACTCTTATAAATAAGCTACTTAATAACTTAGTGCTTTGAACACAAAATATTTTTATTAGGTAATGATAGTCATCTTATAATAATCAGACTGTTTGAAAAGAAATCCTATTTGGTGTAAGTGAGCATATTTTTACTATAGTATTCTTTTAAAATGTACATGGGGACTATAGTACATATTTATAACCATTTTGTAATGTATTCCATGATCTTTGGAGGCTCCATTAGACATTCAGTTGCATTTAATTTTAAAATATACCTTTTTCCAGAGTATTTGAATAAGTAATGAAGCCAAGCAATTTCATACTTCTTTATTAATGCAGTTATAAATTTGGGTTTTAAGTTAAGGAGAGCTTGCATTTATTGATCATGATGCATTATGTACATGATGGAAACTACTAAGCAGTTTTTACCTCCTGTCATTGTTCTAAATAATTCAGAAAGTAATTTCAGTTTTACTTTTCCATCAATGCTTACTCCTTTTAAAATATGAGGCTGACAATGTGTGCTGCATATTAGACATAAGTGGGTACTAAACAGCCTGTACCACACAAAGTGCACTGCAATATATAATAAGGAATTACTGTACAATCCTCAGCTTTCATAATTGCAGATGCTTTTGAAGATTTTCTTCCACATTAGGTTATAACACTCATTAGATACTGTAATTATTTCTCACATTTCTAGGCTAGAAAAAAATGCAGAGTCGCTAAAGAAGATGGAAGCACAATTAAATACCAAAGGCCATGGAATGTCTATTTTTTAGGACAAATTAGTGTAATAGGTAGGTTAATGCAATAGCTTCTCAACTCTAAATATCTAGATTCTAATTAAGTTCACCGATAAAAAGAATGCAGTTGGTTTTCCACAAGGCCCCAGTTATGCAGTCCATCCCTATTTAGCAAAGTAAATGTGCTTAAATTCAAGCATCTGCTCATATACCAATGGGACTTAAATATATGCTTAAATGCTTTACTGAGTTGGGGTAGTAGCATCTGATAAATGTCTGGCATTGGCAACATCACAAAAATCTTCATGCAGTTAGAAATGTTTTGAAGTCTCTAAATGCTGACATCTCAATCACCTCTGCAGTGGTTTGCCTGTGTGCAATCTAAAGGAGAATCAAGGCCTTTAATTACATGATCACTTCTTATTTTTCCAACTTTCAGATGGACCCCCAGAGGTGGCTCTGGTGAAGAGGAATTAGGTGTTTGAGATGAGGGTTGGGAGGTTTTTTTTGACAGAAACTAGCCCGGCCCATCTCACTCCATCTTAGAAGGGACCTCTCTTTCCCCCATATGAACATCTGATCTATTGTCTGCCTCCTCACCTTCTCACTCATGGGTCTTACCTCCCCTGTTAGGCTGGAAAGCAATATTAACTGTTGAAATGAAGAGGAAAACATATATTGCTGGCACCATGAAGTGTCAGGAGGAGAAAGCCAGCCAGTACAAGTTCTGCTTACTTGAGTGGACATCTTTCAGAGTTTGCAGACATGGCTAAGAGACGGTTTGAGAGGTAGAAGGAAGTATGCTTAAAGCAGACTGGAGCAAGAGGGAGAGCTCTCCCTGCGTTAGCCATAGATGAGGGAGAGCTGTAGGAGAACTACTCTCTGAGGCCAAGGAGAGCAGCTGATCTCCTCTGTTTTTAACAAAGGAATGAGATGAATACTCCTCCATCTCCCATTAATTTATTCACTGGGGTGGCATCTTGTTTGAGGGAGGAAGGGAGGTGGAATTCTTGCTGTGTGGGTGGCTGAAGAAAGGGGATGAGGACCTTCTTCGCACATTGGCTCCTCTGCCTCAGGCTAGAAGCCTTGAAATGAACAGACTTCACTAATAGATCAGAAACAGGATTCTTACCCCATCTTACACCCCCACAGAGAATAACTGGGTCATGTCATGATGTTCAAAGGGTACATATTTAGGGCTCAGTTGCACAAACCCTTGAGTGAGGTGTAGCTTCTGCTCCAGGAGAGTTCTGGCACCATGTCTCCAATGATATGCAGGGGAATCACTATCATTAGAACCACATGTTCCCTATATGTTCCTGGCCAACCTGGCTGGCCAGTATGCAGTGGAGATGATCCTACCAATCCCCTAACATTCACTGTCCCATTTGGAATGCTTTGAGTCTCCAAGTACAGGCACTGCATCTGGGTCTGTCCCTTACACAGAGGACCCAAGAGGTGGAGATGACTCTTTGTACTCTTCCCACCATCCTGTGTGCACATGCAAAGGGCAATATTGCAATGTGATTTCTGCAAGTGAATTCAGAAGAGAGGGGATTAAGGTTAACTCCCTACTGAGCAGGCTTTGAAGTCACTAATTAAATGCAGGGAGACCAGCCAAAGCTTCTAGTCTACAACCTACAGAAGAAGCAGTATGATTTTGCTGAGAACAAGACATATTCACTCTTGGCGTGGGGTAACGATTGTAATGAAAATGAGAAATGATAGAAAATTAAACCAGTCTCATGAAAGCCTTAAGTTTGTCATCTGTTTTCTCAGATGCTTTATTTCCATAATCTCCAGAAATGATGAGTGAGTTTTTCTTATTTCTATGCTGCTCTGGTACAGCACTAATAGCTGCTTAAAATTATTATTACTAAAATATATTATTCCTAGCATATGTTAAATTTCAAGCCTAACCAAATACTTAAGATGCATTCTAGCAAGTTCTGTGCATGAATGGTTTTGTTTGCTATAAAATCTTTTTACATGTACCACCCAGAACTAGTAAATTAAGTAAATAAATTTTCAGGATTCAAACGTTTTACCACTTCCAACACTTTTGTAGCAATAGTCATTTCAGTCCATATTTTTTATTTATTAGAATAACTTCTCACTGTTTTTCATAAGAGATAATTAATGAGGAGTTGATCAAACCCTATGCATGTACATTTCGATAAAATTCATCAGTATAAATGCATAATAATATTTTTAATTATTTTCTGTGTGGATTAATTTAGATATAACAGCCATATATTTCTCTGAGACAGAATGAACCAATATAATTTTCTTGGGGCAAGGGAATTCTTTCAGTCTCCCTGATCGAACAAATTCAGTACATTTAGTCTCTATAAAAATCTATCCCATCCATAATTTCCTCTGCAGTTGTGTAGCCTGGATGAGCTCCAGATCCACAGCAACTGGCATATATTCCCTGGGGATAGATCCCTACAGGAATGCAGCATTATAAAGCAATTTCAGCATCGTACAGATAAACAAATATATCCCACCCTACCTGGGATGGAGTCTGTGACTACATCTAGGGTACTGCCCATGGATTCTAACTAGGCCACTGGGAATTGCATTTGGAGATGCACAGAGCTTGATGAATGCAACATACCTCTCCTGACATTTTAGCCAAATGGAAGGGGAAGAGAGAACAGAGAGGGCACTTTCACCATGGTTAACCTGCAATCCACTGGGGAGGCAGTGTTAACAGAGCTACATAGCTGAATCATTGTCCCACATTTACAGTTCTGAAACAGAGATCCTCAGCCCAGCAGATGAAGAGGTAGACTGTTACAATGTTTGTACAAGTCTCTATCATGTAGGGTCCTTCCCTTGATATTGTGACTGCCATTTTTAAGAATGTGACCCACATTTCAGGTATGTAACACTAATGGCCTAAAAATGTCAAGGACAGACCATGGGAAGGATCAACACTAGTTCCAGGTCTAGGGAAGGTAGACTGAAGAATCCCGGGGAGGTGGGTGCCAGACAAGTAGTCTGCACCTTGAGATGCTCCTTAGAGGCAAGAGCTAGAAACAGCATCTAGTCTCTGCCCAGTTGAGCTGGATTGTAAGTACATGGGTTCCAAAGGTTGGGTCCTATTACAACAGACCACTGACCATTCACTATTGGGACTCAGTCAAGTCTCTAACAGGGACCACCACGCCAAAGATTTCTCTCTCCTCAATGAGGATTAAGGGATGGAGGGAAGAGGGATATCTCTCTCTGCCCATACACTGCATTCGCTGCAGCCTGAACACTAGGAAAAAGTGATGTGATGAGAATAGGGAGCAACAATTTCTTGGAGTTGGACTTTTCAAAAATTCTCACTTTGCTCTTGTGAGGCTTTCTGTAGGAGAAATTATGCTGGTACACTGGGAATTTATACGGTCTTCCTGGGCTTGCATATCCCAGATGGCTAAAAACCTTTTTGGCTGAGAAGGGCCTTTAACTAGAAAAATGCAACAGTTTCATTTGTTCACTCATAGAGGCAGTTTAAAAAACAAACCTACCACCACATACATATCATGGTGATACAAATGTATTATTGCCCCATTATGGGAACTTGCAGTGGGTCACAGATCATTATTTCCACTGGAAGAAATATCTTTTAGCCACTATTAAGCCATGTCAATATGGTGTATAAGATTTTTTTTCATCACAGTAGGAAAGTAATCAACACTATCAACCTCTTCTAAAATAAGCCACAGCACAACCATTAGAATGCATGCTGCCACCAGATCATATCAATGAAGGATTATACCTCCACTGTAGCCACACTTACCCATTAATACTTACATTTGGCGTTCAAACAGGACATGTAATAAGGGGAATAATCCTTCTCTTTTGTATTCATTTTGGACCTGATCCAACACCTCCTGAAATGATTGGTAGATTTTTCATTGACTTCAATGGCCCTTGCATCTGAACTTCTACTCTCTATACAGCACCATGTAGTAAGCTGGTTGTTACATTTCAGCAAATGCTATTCCTAATTGTTGCTGATTTTGAGCCTAGCATGTGCTGGATCTTTAGAAACACTTGCTGCTGGCAGGTCTAATAGATATATTTTTATGCAGACTATAGTCTTACCATGAAATTGAAGTTGCTGTTCAACGATCAGAAAAGTAGTGCAGCACTTGTTATTAGCAAACAGCTAAATGCACTACTGACATCTGTTTGATATCCTCATCTCCAAAGAGAACATGAATCTATAGACAAAAAGACTGCTGCTCAGCTTTACTGTCAACTTCTCATTCAGGAGCTATCACTTAGCGTACATCCTTGAAGTTCCTGTACAGGCTGAACTCGCTATAACTTGTAAATTGCAGTGCCACAACCATGTGTCTGATGAGAGCAAATGCAGAAACTGGAAAGAGTCACAGTCTATAGCAGAAATTCTCTGTTGTTAAGGAGCAAATGATTAGACCTGCTGAGCACTTCTGATGTCAATGGCTCTCTCCTTAGATTTAGCTTATAATTACTATAACAACTCTGCTTTGTTATTTACTTCATATGCTTCTCAATTGTATATTCTACTGACTCTATACAGTTGGGGCTATATCTTTTTCTGATAAAACCCAGATAACAAAATTGCTCACAATTTAAGTAATACTGAAAATATAACTTTTCATAATTTTCCATGTATTTTGAAAAACTATAATACCACCTTCCATGCAAATCCAGAATAGCATAGAAGTCAATGGAATAAATACAGGTGGCAAAATGATTGTACACAGGTACAAACAAGATCACCATTCTTCCCTTAGAGATTGATCCACATTATATAGTACCAATGGAGTTATAATCCTGATATGTTTTGAATATCATGCATACATCTACTCACCTAACTGCAAACATACACCTTAAGATTCTTCAGCCTTATATGTAATATATATTTATAACAATATCAGTTTTAGATAGATTTCAAGCTTTCTTGGATGATTTCTTGTAATCAACAGACTTAATTAAAAAAATATTGTTGCATTACACTAAGAAGCTAAGTGGAACCTCCTCACACCAACCTAGTTGTATTATTTTAAGAGATTGCATCAGAGCTGATAATACAGTCACGTGGATTAAAAGTTGATCTTCCTATTATCTTTCAAATCCTAAACCACAAATGTTCTTACTGACTCATATCTCGGAACACTCATTTCATCATGGTTTTTATAATATCATTTGAAAGGTTTAGAACTTAGCATAATGAAAAGGCATGTAAGAAACCAAAAATGAATTATACATGGAAAAGTTGCATATTGGCTTGAAATGTTTATAAAAGTTTCCAGTTGGACCTTCTCAGAAAATGTAGAAGTAGCCCTAGCAAATGTAAAATAATTCTTTACCTCCTGAAGGGAAGCTTCTGTTTAACTCTCCTATGTGAAATGTTTATTGGATATGTGTGTACAAACCTCTAAGCATTCAGTCTTTTCCAAAACTCAAACAATTTAATATACTCTGAATAGAACAATGTGTCTCAGTCTTCTTTTCCCTAACTAATTAATGCCATAGAGTTATTTAATTTTTGCAGCTACAGTATGTATATGCACCAGAAGAAACTAGTTTATTTCAGATAGAAGGGACTATTTTTTAAACAAGGATTCCCAATCCTACTTTTTTGGATTTCCAATCCTACTTGTTTTGTGCATTACCCATTTTATTGGATTGTTACCAGAACTGATTTAATCATCCAAGAAAAGAAAAAGATGACTCAACAAATCAGGAGCTTGGGTGAATTTTTAATTGATTGACATTTGCAATAGTTATCCCATATAATTCTAACTCTTATTTTTATGTTTGTCATTTGGCCAAACTGTGAAAGTAAACAGGATTTTTTTCCAGAAAATGTTTATTAGTTATATTAGTCAGAGCAGATCCCTTAGAGGTTCTGATTTATTTGGGGTTGGATATTGCACTTGATACAAAAGTATATTGTACTGGGCAGAAGGGGAAATGAGGGATTTTTTCTAATTTTATTTTATTTGCACAGGTTTCTACAAGTCTGGTCTGTAATTGGTTGAATCAAATGAGGTAAGGCTCTGTTCTCAACATGGTTACACTTCTGTCTGTCTGCCACATAATAACTTTGAACACCACAACTGATCGGTTCCAAAATTCCATGGAAAGGCCTAAGCATCAATAGGCAGAACCCTATTGATTTTGGTGAATACTTAAAAGTCCAATTTCCGCTGTTGTAAATTAGAGGAAAAGCAGGCTCAGAGAGTGCCCATCTACTGCGGCACGCAAAGGGAATCCCTCTGATACCCTCTGCTTCTCCCTACAAATACCACAGGCAGAACATATTGCCCTCGACTGCTAAGTTCGTCTCAGAATTTGTTATAGCAAGTAATTGCCAATGCTATTTTACAACGTACCCAGGAAACAACAGACCTACTAAACCTGGGAAAAGATGACACAACCTGGTATTCTAACAAATATAACAAAGTTGCCAATTTCTTTACTGTTTCATAGTATTTCTGATTGGTTAAGTTGAAATGCATAAAAGACTTAAAATAAAGGCAACCATCAAAGAGCAAAAATATGATGTGCAAAACAGATGATACATTGCTAGGAACTTATTTGCAATCCAATGAATGTTTCCAATATTAATAAATAATGAATGATAATGAAAATTATAATAGGAATGACAGAGTCAAGTTTCACTGCACTTGAGATGTCCTTCATTCCCAGACCTTTGTATAAATTAGTCCTATTTTTAATGCAACTTTAATACCCGTTTGCAAACTTATGTTAATGAACTTTTTGGTAGTAGATAGTCACATCCAAAAGAAAAAGAAATACTGAAAAGTTATTTTTTTAATCTTTAAAGACCTTTTTCCAGTTGCTTGGTTTTTGCATACCACGGACTCCTATATATTCTGTCTCAAGAATATTTTGACTATGGTGAATAATTCAATATATGAAATATTAGTGATTACAAAGGGACTTGAATGGCTCAAGAGATTGATAATGGGATAATCAGAACATTCATTTCTAAATTGTGAGTTCAAATACAGCCAGGCTAGTAATGATCACAATTCATGAACCAATCAAAGCTGTTTGGTAGCCTATATATGAAGTGAATGCTATATATGAAATGAATGCATCATTTCTGTTCTTTGTAGACAGACTCCACAAATCACCACCATATTTGGCAGGGTTACTGATAATCTAAGCAAATTTCATATCTGGGGAAACTTTCACTGCTATTGCCCCTGCAACACAAATGGACAAAATCTTTCACAAACCTACTTAATTGAAAATTGTTTGAGTTCTAAGTGCATGTAAAACTAGTGGGCAAAATTTCTCAGGTGTAATTCCAATACATCAATGAAATTATGCCCCAAATGAATATGCTCCCTTGATTACAATGTATTTTATGAGACACAAAGTGTTAGGGAACTTCTCATGATTTCCACCTGGGAATGTGAAATTTTTTTGATCTCAATTAGTTAATGGAGAGAGAATCCATGTCTTTTGCTACAGTTACATTTTAAAGAAAACGGTGTATGATGAGTAGAGCTGCAGAACTTTGACTAATGGTGTGTTGGAGGTATTTTAGTAATAACCCTATCAAAGCTTCAGACTCACTGCTTAATTTGGAGAGCACTAACAAAATAAAGTAGAGCACGCATCTTTGATTTTCCAGGATCTGTAAGTTGTAAGCAGACCACAAAAAATGAGTTAAGGGTCTCATATTTCTAAGTAAATCTCCACAGTGAAGGGTGGTGTGCGTGGGGGGTATTTTTGTGTGTGTGGGGGGGTGTAATTTAACCAGTTTAAGTTTTACACACTGAAGGAAAATTTATGTTTGAAAGATTTGACAAGTAAACTTCAGAAGAAAATTAAATCTGTATTATTGATTTAGTCATTGAAAATGCAGCTTTGTTTTGTTTCAGGACATACTAATCACTGATTAGTTAACAAGGGAAAATAACTCTGAATGATGGATGAGTTATCGATGATATACTCTCCATCTTCTGCAATAAACTGATTGTTTACCTACCTACAGTGACTGAACTAGCACTCACTAAAGTCAATTATAGTTTTGCATGGACTTTAATGGGAGCTGGTTTGGGTCTATAAAGGAGATTAAAAAGTAAAATGAAATAGGTTTTTCATGTGCTAACACTGATTTATGAAAAGGGCCAAGACAGAAGAAAAAAATGGTGAATGATGAATGGGGGATTCAACACCTGGAATTTTTTGTCTAAAATTAACATATCAAGACAACAATGGAATCCTAAACAAAGATATATCCAATGAAAGGAAAATTAGCTAAAACTGTAGGATTTTATAGTACAGCTCTGTCCCTGGACAACTAGTGGTTAAAAAGACATAGTCATTAGTCCACCCAACTTTAAGTGCCACCGCAAGTGTCCCTAGGTGCTGGACTTTTTTCAAACACAGGACTCGTATAGGGCCTGATCCTGGAAACACTTATGCCCATTAATAACATTAAGGACAGTTGGGGCCATTGTCTTCCTTTATGAAAAGAAGGGCAAAGGTTTGAGACAAAAGCCAAAAACCGTTAATCTTTTCTGAAATTAATACACTGAGTTGTTGCCAAGAGCAATATTTTTTCACCAACCTCTAATTCTTGAATATCATGTTTGTGCCAAATCAAAATATATTTAATAAAATAATGAAGCTATCAAAAACTAAAACACATCAGAAGAAGAGATCTGAGAGCATATTTCTGAACAGCAGAAATAGTGAATGAAGTAATTTCAACTCATCTCTCAAGGGCCCTATTATTGAAAAAAAATAAATCACATAGTCATATCTAGTTATTTCCACATTTATCAGTAGTATAAATGGGGATTACCATGATTCATGATAAAAAGTGAAGATATGTGATGATATGGGCCTGATTTGTTGTTGCCTCCAACCTGCTGTAGACAGTTACACAAGTGCAATATGAAAGTGTGTGTTAAATGATCCCCTTCTTATCAGAGATCAGAAAAGGCTGGTGAAGGGTTCAGTGACACTGATCAATATTTCCATGAGGGAGAGCTTTATTTTCCAATCTACTTCAGGTGTTTTGGGCTATGTGGTGGGTGTAGCAGAGGGATTTGTAGCAGAAAGTCCCAATGTAGATGTACCACATTATTGTAAAATTGAGTATGTACAATGGGAAGTGGATAAATTGCCCTGGTGCAAGATCTATTTTGCACTTGTGCAGTGTGCCTATATTTGGGTTTTGCACATGTGTAATTATACATCAATGGAACAGGTGTAAATTTCCCTAATCAAGATAACTTCTTGCCTTACACCATAAGACAGCAGGAGCTGGGAATGCTCTAGAGTCCAAATGTTCTTTCCCTTGGGAAGTGAGAAGGGGTGACACATTGCCACTCAGAAGTATTCCCTTCGGAAAGTTTAGAGAGCCAAACTAATCAGCTACAAGACCCTGATTTGTGTCCACAACTAGACATATGGTAGTCACAAAGCGGGACCTTGAGATGAACAGTTAAAACTGAGAAAAGCAATCACAGAGGCTCAAACAGGGATGTGGAGAAAAAATAAACAGCTGAAGTTATTATTTGAGCTGGATTATGAATGAGGCTAAGCTTTCGTTATGGATATTTTTAGTAAAATTCAGGGCGAGGCTGCCCATAGTTGCAGGGTTCCCCCCACCAGGGCTGGGACTGGGAGCTGTGGGGGCAAGCCTGGCTGGGAGCTCCAGCCTGAGGGCAGAAAATGTCACAGAAGTCAATGGAAGTCTCAGATTCTATTATTTCTGTGACCTCTGTCACATTATCATAGCCTTAACAATGATACGTAAAGGAATGATGCAATTTTTTTTATAATGTCAACCCTCTGTTAAATAGTACGAGTGATAGACTACAGGATCTACCCACGGGATAACAGGAATCTGTATGTGCTGTAAAAACTAAAATGTAAGGATATATATAACAATGTAGGGCAGCAGTAAATAGCTAGGTCTGTTCCTAAGAAGTTGCAATGTATTTAACTGATGGGCATCTAAGGACATCCCCTATTTTAGCTGGCTGACTATCATGCTGCTGAGTTTTACGTCTGCGTAGTTTGTAAATAAAAGATTAAATTAAAACATATTCAAACCATGGACAAGAAACTGGGATTTACCCAAGACTGTTACGGGCGAAAAGTGTCAGCTAATGGTTTCAGTGTCAAGGAGACACTCTACCACAAAGAATCTAGTTTAGGGTTTATTAGCAAATACTCTCCACTAGCGATAGTGACAGGTTAAGTCCTGGACTAGACTGTCTTGCTTATTGTAAAAGAATTCCGGTTACTCCCCTGATTACTCATGCTACAGCTAAGCTATCTGACACAAGAAAAGTTGACTAACAAAACCTTAACATTGTGTTCATGAGGCTCCTGTGTGACTTTTAAGATGGAAGAACTGGAAATATGTATCTTTTATCATGCTGCCTCTGACTCATCTTCCACAAAGAAGGCCAGAAGTGATTGCTGGGATGAACAGCTCATAAAAATAAAACTCACATTTCACACCAAGCAGATATCCTGGAAATAGCACTGTAGAGTCCGAAAACTGATGACATGTGATGTCTCGCTTCATTATACACAGAAGTTGAACGCAGCCCTGGAAAGTGACCATAGCTGAGAAGTTAAAATATATTCAAAAATGTAAATTTAAGAGAAGCAGACAAAATATATGATCAGCAAAGAGCTGTCAACATGTGAAACGGACATTCAAAAGGAGGTCTAATGCTCAGAGCATAAGCCTGGAATTCCTCTGTTCCAATCCAACTCCCAATGCTGGTTTGGGCAAGCCACTTAGTCTTAGTACCTTACTCTTCCCATGTGTGAGATGGATGGGGGGCTGTGGAGCAAACCTCATAGAGTTTGGGATTTTATAGAAACCTCAGACTACTTCTATTTGTGAAAACCTACTTGAATTTTGTGGAGTTGTTTTGTCCTGTTATTGAACCTTCCCCTTTAAAATTTGGTTCAGTTAAATGAAGAAATATGCTGTTTGTGCTCAAAGGATGCCTGTGCTAAAAAGCAAGAATAATAGAACAATGCCCAAAGCGACATTAGAAAAAAAGGTACCCTAACTATCATACACACACTGAGTGAAATCCTGGCCCTACCAAAGTCAGTGGAAGTTTTGCCATTGACTTCAGTGCAGACAGCATTTCACCACTGTTCCCCCCCCACCCTCAGATTCCATATGTCCCATCTTCTTACCGGTCTCTTTGCAAAAGTTTCTCTTTCATCCCTTATTTCCCCACTGCCTTTAGGGTTGCAAGTAAGAAGCAACCTCAATAATATCTGCAGTCAAACTGCACTTCCAAACCCACAATATTTGAGTAGGTTTGAAGTAAGCCAAAATGAGTTCTCTCATCCCTAATAACAACTACTACTTACAGGGGTGTTGAGAGAATCAAATGTTTGTAAAGTGCTTTGAAGATGTCAAGTGCTTATTAATTATAAGTTAATTTCAGTAAGAATTATGCTTTGGTAAATAACAATAAATTATTAACATAGCTGAAGGGCCCTAGGGAATGAGGAGACTCTTAAGAGGATTGTTAAGATTTATTACTTTAACAAGCTATTTTTTTAAAAAAGAGAAAAGCTGGTTGTGATGCTCAGTGAACTCACACCTGTGGGAGAGTCTTAGGCACATGAGGAAGAGAGAATAACTGTAGAATTCCTCCTTATTTTACTTTGTTTCTCTGTTGGCTTGCTCAGACCTAGGCTTGACAGAAAAGGGGCTATATTGCTGTTGAGAGCAGCTCAAATATTAATGTTCATAGGTGTGGGCTAGGAGTGTTTTAGAGGCAATGCCCGAGTTCCTTGGAGAAAGGGTTGTCCTGAATATCTCACTATAGGTGAATTCCATCTGGAAGTCACATCTATTGTGCAGGTGGAATGATGGTGGCCCCAATAATGGTCATAATGGGCAAAGTGTGATGAGGAAGCATGGCCCATTTATTAGGGTGGCCTAGGACTTGGGAGACCCAGTTCATATCCTTGGTCTTCCATTGAGTTGCCCAAAGTCACACAGGAAGTCTCTTAAGGCCAGATCCACAAAGAGATTTCAGACCTGGAAATATTCAGCCTCACTGCTGCTAGAAAGATCACAAAAACAACACTACAGTTCACGGAGCTTAAGCGAGGCCCAAGCTTCCTATACAATGCGTGGAGAGAGAGTGGTGCCTTCCCACGTGATCCCGAGTGATAGGCAGGGAGTTGCCTAAGCTAGCCAATGGGAGATGCAGATGGAAAAAGTATATGCTAAGCCCTGCCATTATTACGAATATAGGAACCTAAGTCTGGGCTGCAGGGAAATACCTTGCTCTGATTACTAATCCACAACCAGGCACCCCTCTCCTGAAGTCAGGTGGCTTATGAACATTTTTTGTTTCTTGAGGTAATGAATTAGCTGCCTTACTCCACACAAAACCACTCGGGGCTCACCTTATAACTTTTAGCCCAGTAGTTAGAGCACCCAGTTAGAATGCGACAGACCCAGCTTCAATTTCCCCCTCTGCCTCACAGGGAGAAAGAATTTGAACACATCTCTTCCACTTCTCAGGGGAATGCTCTAACCACCAGTCTATGGGACAATCTGACATTGGGGGGAATCTCCCTCCATCTCTCCTGTGAAATCTCTTCCACTGTGGATAAATAATGAATCAGTGACTGGAACAGGGGGCTGGACCCATGGTCTCCCATCTCCCTGGTTGAGGGGCCTAATCACCAAACTATTCAGCAACTCTCTCTCTCTGTTCCAATGCCTGCTTCTTTCTCTGGCTCAATAACTATTGAAGCAGAAGAGACCCCTTCTGGCAGAGAATGGAGAATTTAACCTGGATCTCAGACATGCTAGGTGAATGCAGTAACAGCTGGGCATCACCAGCTCCTCCTCCTGTCAGATTTTGGACAGGAATCAATCCAGTAGGTGGCCTCTGAGCACACCTAGCAGATCAGGTGCCACATGTGACTTAGGCAGCCAAATACCTACGTTCACCCAGTTTGTAAATCACTGTGGGAAGAGATGGGTATTAGATACCTAGTGGGAGGCAGCAGTACACAGGCCCAGACAGAAACTTAGGCCCCAGGTGATTTTACCCTGAAAACCTAGCCACTAAGTGAATTTAGGTTTGGCGGGAGTTTTGAAGATCACAGTGGAACCTAGAACTGAGACTTAGGCATCTAAGTATCTTTATGCACCCCACTGTCAGTCCCCCTATGCTCAGATGCTACTGTAATGGGAGCCATCTGAGTGCTTAAGATAAGTGTAATTAAGTCCCAGTCCTGTAACAGCATCTGCTCGCAGAGACCCCCTGAATATGTAGAGTCTCACATGAAGTCTAAGGTCTCTACCCAGGCACAGAGGACCATGGCAGTGCATCTTAGTGCAGAATGGCTTTCAGAGTAAGGAAAGTTTGGGACTCTTGAGGCCCTGACAGAGATTCTCAAATCTGTTGCTCAGAATTAGAGAGAATATGCTGCACTGTGTCATTGCTGAATGAGTCAAATTTATAACAGAGCCAGAAAAATACCCAATAAAGTTTCCCAGTTTTAATATAAAGTTATACTTGGAAGTCACTATATTCAGCTGCAAAATAATTAGAACTATTGTATTTTAGATATAACCAAATGAAATCACGAAAAAGAAGGATGTTTATACAGTGTATAGGAACAATCTAAAAGAAAAAAATAATGCCCATCTTCTGAGTGATGCAAGCCCTTACAGCATTATGGATGCCGGATCTCCAGGGGACTAACCACATGCAGTGCAAAGATTGTCCTGTAATGGAAACCTACTTTTTTGCAGTGGAGAGTGGAGGATGTAGCGGAGTGGAGTAAAGCTATACATGAGCAAACTGTCTACCAGACCCCACAACTCCCTCTGAAAATTCTTTCCCTTCCTCTCTTCTCCTGCTGTTCCTACTGACTACAAGAAATTCCACAGGCCCAGAGCTAAAGTAACTGTTCTGAGCTAGGGATATCAGATCAGATCATGGCTGATTGGGGAAGCAGCCACAGCTGGGGCCACATCCCAATCAGGCCACAGCTGGCCCTATAAGAGGGCTGTGGGGCCAGAAGCTGGAAGAGTCTCTCTCTAGCAGTGGAGAGAGAAGGACCTAGCTGCTGAGAGCAAAGGTGCCTTAGGTAGAGTAGTGCTGGGGAAAGGCAAGAGGAGCTGGGGAGCTTCAACCTGGCAAATCTCCAGGCTGCAGGCCTTGTTAAAGGCCCCAAAAGGTACTGGGGCTGCAGAATGGCAACCTGGGGATAGGCAAAGGCACCAGGTCCTACCCCTTGCTGAAGATGAGTGGCCATTACAGATTGCAGTCTGCTGCAGTGAGCAGGGGGCTAGATGATGATTAGCAGTAGCCACTGAGGAAAGGTGGGTTTAGAGGGTTGGGGGTTCCCCTGGAAGGGGAGACCCAGAAGTGAGGGGGTACTGCTGGGGGCAGAACCACAGGGTAAGGGGCACTGGGGACCAGGTGGGATACAGGGCTAGCAGCAGGTGAGCCACTGGCCAGCAGAGTGTGCTCTGAGTCCTGGAAAGAGCTAATTCCTGAGATGACCAGCAGGAGGCACCACACCAATTAGTTGTGGCTCCTATATTCAGTTCCCAGAAAGAAATAATGGGATTTCTTCTCTGTTGCCTCACCTGGCAAGGTCCTTGGACTACAGACCTCAATGAAGCTGTCAGCCAAGGAGATTCTCCTCTTTTCAGGCTATTTGACATTATTTTTTTCTCTGGATGTTGAGCTGTCAACCAGACATGGAAGCATCTGTCCTTGTGCTGGGCTCTTTCCCATGAACCCCCAATCATTACATATGGCTAATAAGGTGGACAAAGTCCATAACTCTGCTTCCGGTGGGAGGGGGTTGTCTGAAATGACCACAGCTCCTCAGCAATGGCAGCAGCCTCCATGGCTAAAAATCCTGGGAAGAAGCATTCAATTCCTGAGTATCTGCAGAGGTGATATTTCTATGTACAGGGGCCCCAAATCATGTTATGGTGTTATTTCTAAAAAGGATGCTTAGCAGACGTGCACTCTGCTTTGCCATTTTAGTTTGAACTTTAAACATTTCAGTACATTTTAGGAATTTGTTCTTCCCTCAGTGCATTCATGTGACTGACAGTAATAGTACTGGATGTCACACATTCTCCTGCCAAGGGAAGAAGAAGATCCTTTTGGGTTTTTACTAGATATTTTCAAAACCGATAAGTGGGAAGGTTTGATGCTGAAGGTAAATTGGGATTTCACTGATTTACAATTCTGTGTAGGTATCACATGAATTGTGCCTTTATCTTTAGGGCAGTGTAGCTTGTTGGAGCATATTTACTTTTCTCTAGCTGCTCATGGGAAATTATTTCAGATGCTGGACTATCATGGTTCTACAGAAAACTGATTATTAACCCTGTGGTTATAAAGATTGTGCTTTAATAGGAGGTTTTTCTATTCTTTGTTGCCAAAAGCTCAAATTTCAAACCTGCAATTAGTTAAGTTTTTTCTTCAACACATTTCAAACCAAAAAGGTTACTGATGCTGATACCTTGATGTGCATTATTCCATGCTGAGTAAATGATGCCTTTTTAAGACTGTGGATTTTCAAAGTAAATGATGTAGCTGGCATATCATATGTAAATGTGCTGTTGGGATGTTGGGAGAGGATGAAAATATTTGTATGATACATACACTATATTCTAACAATAATTAATTTATTTCAGATCAGTCTTTTATCTTAAAATCCTTAGTATGAAAACAATGAAAGTGATAATGAAATATTTGGAATCAGATTTTTTGTAAGGAAGTTTCTATGATTTGCACTTTCTATGACTTTGCACTTACAAAGTGTCATATCAACTCCTCCAGTTGTTATTTGCTTCTAAAGGCATTGCTAACAGACCAAATGTCAGAATTTTTAAAAGGTAGTTAGGGACATAATACCCATTGAAATCAATGGGAGTCAGGCATCTAAATACCTGAAAATATCTGGTCCCAACATCTTCTTTGGGATAAGACCCACTCTCATTGAAATCAGTGGAAGTTTTGCCATAGATTTCAAAAAGAGCAGGAATTAATCTTTCAGTGCAAGAAGCAAGTTTGCCCAAGTAAGAACTCTCAAAAGGGAGCTCCGAATTTGTTTCACCATGATGTCTGGTGTTGAAAGCAGAGCACCGCACTAATATTTTTATAGTTTCAGTTATTTATGTGTGTGTAAGCTGTATAGGTTTAAGGTCTATGGTCAAAGCTTTAAATTATAGTTTCTTCTGTGCTCAACAGAACAAATAAAATCTCAAATGTTATACTGATAAAAATCTTCTGCTTCACTTACTAAGCATCCTATCTAAAATACATGCCTGGTTGGTATACTTCATGATCTAATCAGAGAAGTAACATGACACAGTAGCCCATTTTCTCCCTGACAAATATAAATTGCCTTGTGATTTTATAAAGTATAACTTAAATGGTTTACTAAAGAAGAAATGACATAGCAGATTAACACACTGCCATTAATGAACTGTTTTACTTCACTCATGTGGGATGAAATCAAACAATACAATTTATCAGAGACCATTTAAGCCAAAGGATACAGAAATCATCATCTAAAACAATGGAAATAATAAAACCTAATAATGCTTTTCAGAAAGCATATTCATTAAGCTGAGCTAAAGGTTATTGACACTTCACTGTAGAGGTAAGGAGCTGTATCTGGGGGGGGAAAGTAACTTAAAGGACTTACTGATACACCAGAGTCCTGAGTAGGGGGCGGGGGCTCAACCAGAAGAGGTGGGGCCTCAACCGGAAGAGGCTAGACCTTAAAATCCCTGGGCACTTTAAATCAAGATTTAAACGGCCCAGGCCTGCGACTGTGGTAGTGGCAGCAGGGAGACTGGGCCCCCTAAAATCACTCCTGGAGCTACCTGGGATTTGGGAGGTGATTTAAAGGGCCCAGCTGCCACTACCGCAGCAGAGCCCCAGGCCCTTTAAATTGGGGATGGAGCCCGTGACTGCTGCTGCTTCCCTGAGGCTCAGGGCTCTGGTGGAGATTTAAAAGGCCTGGGGCTCCGCTGCAGTAGTGTCGGGCCAGGAGCCCCTGGCCCTTTAAATCACCACTGGAGCCCCACTGCCGCTATACCAGGGCTCCAGCAACAAGGCTCAGGGGTGGCAATTTAAAGGGCCCAGGGCACCCTACAGCGGCCAGAGTCCTGGGCCCTTTAAATTGCTGCCCGAGCTCCGCTGCTGGAGGCCCCAGGGTAGCAGCAACAGCTGGGGGCTCTGGTGGTTATTTAAAGGGCCCTTTAAATCACCGCTAAAGCTGCCTCCACTACCCAGGGGCTCTGGCAGTGGGACTCAAACTGCTGCCGGGAGCCCCAGGCCCTTTAAATCACTGGCCTGTGGAAGCCGGTACGGTACGGTATGGTATGGTATGGAGGACCAGCTCTTGCCGGTACACTGTACCAGACAGTACCGGCTTACTTTCACCTCTGGCAGTATCCTAATTTTGAAATTTCTAGATACCAGCCTTGGATTTTAAAAAGAAAAAAAACCCATATCAATATGTTATCAGCTTCTCAGTTCATCTTTCTCGAACCTTGAAGATCATGACAACAAAATGTGTTGACTGGCTGTTTTTTTTTAAATTTACCACCAAACCTCTGCTCGGCTTAGAGTTCACTAGTGCATTATCTTCAGTATTACAGCTGCCTGATTACAGACCAAACCACCTAAATTGGCTGTTAACACATATAGACTTGCTGTATTCTAAGGATGGCAGCAAAGTAAATGAAAGGTCTGTGACATTGTGAAGTTTATCTTGATTAAAACAACCACCTAAAGTTTTTATATTGTTCTGTATTTTCTTTTCTAGTCAGGAACTTCAGAAAATGCTGTGCAATGAGCATGTTTTGTTATTTGAAAATGATGGGGTGGGGAGTGTGTGTGTGTATTGTAGTACTGCCTATGATTGCTAATCATGGACCAGGATTCCATTGTACCAGGTACAAACATAGGACCTTCCCTAGGCACCTTACAATTTAGGTATAAGACAGGAGATGATAGGTGGAGACAGACGGACAAGTGCAAGGAAACAATGAGATAATATGGGTCAGGATGATAAGCAGTGGTCTCAGTATACCAAGCTGCTTACCAGTTGTCAGGTTTATTGTAGGCATCAAGAATTCCAAGAGTTTTAGTCAGGGGTTTTCAGGAGGACGATGAGATTAAACAACTTAATTCCTATTTGGATGGATTCAAATTTGAAAGCCACAGAAATAATAATACAATATAGAAATGGTTGGCAGAGGATGACTGTACTTAATACATTTCTTCTGTGACTCTTTGCTAGATTTTTTGTGCGAGGGATACTCCTGAAGCAAAATTCTGAGTTGGAACTATGGGGAATTATAGATCTATACCCAAACCGGCCCTTCTTTTTCTAATGGGTACACCTGACCCCTGAACTTTAGGAAAGTTTGAATCAGATCCAAACTTTGGATTTTGCATTGTTTGTCCCTCTCTATTTTATCTTGCAGCACAAGACACTGAAAATGTTGTTAGTTTGGAATTGGATTTTGACTCTGATTGCTGTGAGCTGTTTGCTCTGCGGGAGCTGAGACAAACAAGCCCCTCAAAGCTAACAAGCTTTCTGATTATTCCTCTGGTGGGATCACTTTCCATCAGAAGCCTGAACGTGCCCACTGGGTATATAATGAAGAGCAAATCTGAGGAAAACACTCATGTTTGCACCAGTGAACCAAAGAGAAATTTGAATTTTTACAACAAGAGCCAACGGAGTCACCAAAATAAAGGTCATGCTTAGAATGAGATCACTGCATCAAGGGTTTATGCTGAATGTTATCTGTGTGTTAGAGGAAAAAGTAGGAAAAGGATAAAACAAAGATGAACTTGGACCAGTCAGTGCATTAGATCCCAATCCTGAAAAGATTTATGTACATGCTTGCTTAACTTTACTACCACGAGTAATCCAACTGATTTCAGTGGCACTACCCTTAGAATGTAACAGCAGAAAGTGGGGTTAGCACAACACCTCTTTTAGAACTTATTTTATTTTTAAAACACATCTTCCAACAAACTGGGATGAGAAAAGACCACCATTCTAGAGTCTGATTCGGTCATTTTGAAGGCATCTTTGTTATCAGGGCACTAGGTTTAATACTGCTTTTTCTCCCCATTTTTCTAGTGTACAAACATATTGGTATATATGATCAGATCTGTGT
Organism: Dermatemys mawii; assembly: GCA_007922305.1. NCBI lineage: Eukaryota > Metazoa > Chordata > Testudines > Dermatemydidae > Dermatemys > Dermatemys mawii. The sequence continues at coordinate 26,387,465 of ML677363.1, read as the reverse complement.
TTCTGCCAAAATGGCCAGTGTTTATCCAAATATGTAGCATAGTCATAGTGTGTGTTTCTCTTTACTATCAGTGTGCCATATTGAGCATTCTAGGGACTGAACCTTAGTTACTTCCTCAGTGGAGAAACAATTTGAAATAGGAATGAAGTTCATTGATGCTTATACTTGTCAGCTGAGTGTAATTTCCCAGACTCAATGAGCTGATTAAAGTTTTGTACATACTCTTTTGTTCTGTAAATATATCAAGTATTAACTTATGCCCTACAAAATGTGATCATGAGTCACAATGCATTTTAAAGAGATGAGGGCCATGCCAGCCTAATGCAACCTCTGGATTTCCCTACATCAAGAGACTCCTCCAGATGCCTCTTTAGGAGAAATTGCTAGCTGATTTGTGGTGCCTCAGGATCTAGTCCATAGAAGTTTAGACAATGGAAGAATCCAGGTTGATCAAAATATTAGTGGAGTAGCTACTGACAATACATTATATGTTACAAAAGGGAATCCACAGCAGACATATTAGGTGCTGGTGATGTCCAGAAGTTCTATCCTCTAAGGTGGTCTACAGTTTCTGTACTTGTATGCCCTCTCACCTATATATCGAGTAGTATTGGTAACAAATAATGATGGACTAGCTGGACTGACATATTAATTCTAGGCGATACTTTCACTGAGTACTAACTACAACTCCCGACAGACTTTCCAGTGGTTTTGAGGAAGCTGGGCTCCTACATGCCAGAAGAGCACAAGGAGAGCTCTGTAGTGAAGGTTTCCCTGATGTTCATATACATGATGCTGGCTATAATTCCACAATACTGGTTTTCAGGAACAAGTTACTGAGCTGCAGCTTTCAGAATGAAAAGGCAACAAGTATGTCATACAGTCCTGTGAGCTACATCTGAATGAAAGAGATGAAAATTCCCTTCCAGAAGTCCCTAATCCTTAGAAATTATCCGCATTTTCTGTATTTGGATTAAAATAACTAATTGACAAAAATTGTTGGTTTTTGACCAGCTTTACTAATAATTAATGGCATCATCAATTTATAATTTTTTTTACTATATTCATTTCTAGGATACCCAACATTGAACAATCAGTACATCAGGATTCTACAAAAGGAACAAAAAAAAATATAAAGATAGAAGCTTGTAAGCACCAGTTAGATAGTGTACAGACTCAGAGAGCCCATGTTCTATGACAGAAGCCCAACCAGGCTAGAGGTGAAGACTATTTCTACCAGTTATGGCCCTGACATAGCAGAGCACTTAAGCGTATGCTTAACTTTAGAGAATAGTTAAATACACGCTTTACTGAACTGAGGCCTATATGATATTTCCTTTGAAGATTAGTCATTTAACTTAGACTTTGCAATTGGGACATTACCTGCTATATTTAGGTTCTTAAGTTCCTGGAAAAAGTGTGACTTCTCTGTGTACTTTACAAATACATATGGTGCTATGCAGAAAGGAAAGTTGCTATGCTTTCTAGCTGATACTGCTTATATTTGAAGGTATTTATATAATCTATATTTATCCCTTTAACCAATTTCTTCCTTGTTGATTATAATAATTTTAGATTGATACACATTTTAGCTTTTCTTGAGGTTGTCTGATTGAAAACCAGCTGTGAGAAGAAAGCAACCTGTATTTACAGGGAGTTTAATTGCAAGTTTTACGGAACAAGGATCTGTAGGAGACCTCACCTGCCACTTAAAAGGGCAAAGAGAAACAATCAACATAGAACAACATTTCCTTCAAATGTATAGAATTACCTCTCTTTATCATTGAAGATAGGGCCAATTCCTTTCCACTGTAATTTGGTGCATCCGTTGATTTCAATGGCGCTAAGAGAATTACACTACCAATGAATTTAGCCCATTAGCTCTTCATACATTTCACTTCTGAGATGCATACCACCTGGCAAAACATGCAGAACAAAACTGTTTCCTATGATAATATAAGTAATATTTAACTCTGTTATTGTAAGGTATATTCAGCCATAAACTTATTCTAACATGATGTCTTTTAAGTAGATACCCACTCCTTCGACGCTGCATTGTTTCAGAAAAGTTACCTAATGATTCTACCCTATGCTTAACATATGAATCAAATCAATGAGAACTCGAATATAGGAAATATAACTTCTCTTGGATTCTTTTTTATCATCTTTGTCTTACTTATAAATATACATTTGTCACTAGCTTTAATCAGACCTCACTAGACTCGCAGACCTGGCAAACTGTTTTGAACTTGGGGGTGGAGAATGGGGAGAATTGATTTTACTACAAAAAGAGATTGCAAAAGGGGGGAAAAGGCAGATAGTTTAATTTTTCCCCGTTTTTTTCCTCTGGCACTGTGAACAAAAAATATCAGGCTACAGACCAAAATCTATTTCTATCACTACTTCTAAATCCACGCTACTCACCTTACTCCTCACAGGAAAAAGCCATCCTGACTTTACAGCACCTCTGGCAGATCTCACAAGTATTATTAATTTTGAGGAAAAGCTATGTAGACTCAGGAAACACACTAGAACAGGGGCTCAAATTACTATTCAGGCACATCTTGGCACTGGAGATTTTGAGGAGCATAACCTTCCCTGGTGAATTGGGGCTTATATGCTTCAAGGAAAGAGTCATTTGGAGTTTGGGGCAAAGAGAGAGTTCCAGGAGGCTGCAAGTACAGCACCTGTTCATGTCATGGCTGTGTATCACATATTGGCTCAGGAAAAGTAGGTAGGAACAAGGAAGGCTGAAGGTCATAGGAAACACCCTTTCCCATTCTCATAGGGCTCACGAGTCTCAGAGGACCTTCCTCAGCCTTACTAAGCTTCAGATCATGCAGAGATGATGGCCTATTGCTGTCTGGATCCTTGCCACTGGATCTTTTCAGTGGACCTTCAAGGTAATATTTATCATCAGCCAGTACCCTTGTGCTTACAGGATTCTAAATTCTGATGATCTATAGAATTATAGTCATTAGATGCCCTAGTGATAGACAGAGCTATCAATACTAAAGCAAGCAGAAATTCTCATCTGTCCTTGACTTGTGAACTACACCTCTTTCTCTGACTGGACCAGGGCAGAGAGTGTATCATACTCCATGAATATGGTGACACAATGTCATCTGTGATGGCTCGCAATCTTAAAAACATCTCCTGATTCCTGTTTTACCATTGGGCTCAGCAATATTTAACCAATTCATCATGCCCACAGCCTCTGCTTGTGTTAGTTCCTAGATATTTGTTGCTGGGTTCCTCTTGCCTCCTTCATCCTTTGTCATCTTCCCATTTCCTGCCCTGTTCCAAGTCCTGTGGGTTTAGCCACTATCCAAGGGTATCTAAAGAAAGTTTTCTACACTGTTCAGCACTAGACATCCAGACCTCATTTACATATGTAAATTTCTAACATATATATAGATTTATTATTTCTTTGAGTGTAGCCAATACCAAGAAGGAACAACTAGACAAGGTTTAGATACTTCTGCCACAAATTAAAAAATAAACAAACTAAATAGCTTATTAGGGACAGTCGGCTGAACTCAGCACAAATGAAAACTCATCATGAAAAACAATGGATGCACCTAGGGTGCTTATCTGATCAGCCCTGAGCACCCAGCACATTTTCATGAATGCTTTTAAAATCACACTGAGTGCTCAGGTAACCTGGTATAGTGGATGATCAGCTGCTCTGGCCCTGAAAGGGTTAAAGCAGCCTTCCTCCATCTATTTCTGAGAATTTTCTGACAATTCAGGCATTAGTCAGTTTGTTGTATTGTCTCAGTTGACCCTCAGTACCAAAAGGCATTGGACAGGAGAAAAAGTTAAAAAAAGCAAGCAGTGGTACTTTTCTGAGCTCCACTCACAAAATACACTCCACCTATAAAATTCACCTTGTTCTCTGAAGGCCCCACATTGAACACCCAAATCCTTCCCTGAGCACACAGAGGAAGCCCTTTGATAATATTATCCCTTATAGGCACATTTACAGGAAATAAAGACTCCCTCAGATCTTACAGGCTGAACTCAAGAATGCAGTATGTTTGTGCAAAGTTTTGTGTAAAAGCAGCCCTGCCCTCCCTCTTCACTATATCCCAAATTCTACTCTCACCTGCCTGACTCACTCCTGCTTAAATTAAGAGATCTCCGCATACGCAAATAAGGACATAATTCGGCCCTTGATTTAGTTTCTCACATTACTGCGTTGAGAGGAGTGTTTTTAAATCATAAACCGTAGCATGGAACTAAAAGGCAAAAAGAAGAAAATGTTCAGTACCTGACTTACATTACCAATTGATTTAACATGCATCAGATACAATGTTTCTGGAGTGCAGATATTCACATCACATACAGAATGCATTGATTCGCAACCCTCATCATCATTTCCTACCACAAGAATGTAACACATCAAGTCAAAAACTCAAGGCTCAGCAATTGACCGTGCTTTAGTCAACACACTGCTGAGATCTGTTCAGAAAGTAAGGTTTCTGCAGTGCTTTGCATTAGGATGCCTATTTTCAAAGGCAAGGGGAACAAAGCCATTTCAATTATATTTTAAAATGTGTAAAGATTTAGAGAAAAAAATGAAGTCAGTTGAGCTAGGGTAGTTTACACCACTGGAGGAAAGTTTCCCACCCTGCCCAATGGTCATCAGTGCTACCATAGCGAAGTTACTGTACATGCATTGATTGAAAGATAAGATGTAGATAGATATTGTGAGCATGACAGGTGCTTTTTGGTAAGGGCAGTATAGCACATGGAGAAGATGGATGATAATATTGGCTGCAGATGGCTTGTTGGATATCTTATTTACTTGAAGCAAAGATGACATGTTTATTGGTCCCTTCCTACCTCTTTGCAAGGTTCCTCAGCTTCTGTCTCCTTTGTTTGTTAAAGGATGCAGAAAATTCATCTGTTTCCCAGCTTCTTCTTCTGCTGGGCCCACTACTCTTCCCTTCTCTATCCCCACTCTTAAAGAAGTAGAAACTCAGAGACTCCTCTTCTCATTATTTCCTCCTACCCTTCTGTGGAAAACAACCAGGCTCTGGGTACTCTATTCCCTCAGATCCATTTTCTTCCATCTGTTACACTTCCCCACGTTTCTCTTGTACATTATGACAAAAAAGAAAAAACAAGGTTCCTTCTTTGCTCTTAATTATTTTCAAAGTTTGTTAAGGGGAAGTAAAGGTTACTTTAGGATAAATAAGCAACTCATTACTGAGTAATTAACTACCTTAACTTACATTTATTATTTTAGGTAAAAGGAACATTTATAACTCAGAATAAAGAAATAAATTTTTTCAGCTTGTGAAATAACAGCACATTTCTTGCTTTAAAATGTCTTTGATTAACATTAACAGCTGTGCATTTAAAATGTCAAAGATCACTCCAAATAAAATATCCATTAGTGTGAAACCATTTCTGTACCTACAAATGGAAGCCCTCGTTCAGCAGGATACTCAAGCAGGTGACCTAGAGTTTAAGCATAAGTAAATCCTCTGATTCCAATGGACTACTCACATGCTCATAGTTGGGTACATGCTTAAGCCGCTTGTTGAATCAGGGCTTTCTAGTGTATGCTGGAGATTTGCAATGAGTTCTATTCTTTTTTTTTTTTCTTTGAAGAGTCATCTTGAAGACAAGGTGATAAGAAATCTTTCAGTGCTACCTCAACTTTTTATTGAGCTGAAGAGGTCATTGAACATCCTTGGGATGTCAGGCAAAAGTATTTTTCCTTTTGATAGTGGTAGAGTTACCCATTGACTGGTTTAACTACCTTAAAATGGATCATTTCCCCAACTGAATAAATTTTATTTGTTGATTTGGCAGGCTCTGTATGGGAAGAGATAAAGAGATTTTGATCTAAAGGATGTGTCTCTGTAGCTTCTGTGCAAGAAAAACCAACTGCAAAAGAACATTCAAGAGATGACTCCAGGAGATTTTCTGTGTGACTTTGAAATGATCAAATTAGTTCTCTCACCTGACAAAAGAAAAATTATTAAATTATGTAATGGACGTAGTTTAAGCTGATGGAGTCAGCCAACATGGTCTTGAATAGCTGGAGCTCTCTTTCTTCAATCCCAGTTATTTATTCTTAAAACAAGTTTTCCAAAACTAAGAACTTAGATTAGTTTTTCAAAAAAACCCCAAACCCTACAAAGTCAAGAGGTGTTGCTCTAACCAAGCAAACTCCATGCCTGATTAACTGCCATGAAAATCTGTCTCCTTGGTGCTCCTTAGCACTCAGTCCTTCACTATGATGAAAGCAGATGAAAAACTTGCACAGAGCCAAAGCCCATGTACTGAGAGTTCAGTGTTTGCTCTGCCTTTTTAGAAAGGCATTCATTTAGTTAAATGAAATGTATACATTACTCAACAATATTATTTTTAGTTATTTAGAGTAGCACTACGTGGTAATGGCTTTCCAAATATTGAGGAAGCAGGTCCCTGCTGTGAGGAGCTCACCAAAGACAGATGGAGAAGCAGACAACCTGAACCTCTATGTATTCATTGATCTGAGCATTGTGGAGTGAAAGTGGTGAGGAATTTAGCAAGACATGAAGAATGGCTAGATTAGCATTGATGGGTAATGCAGACTCATGCAATACTGTGTTGATTTCGGTGACCAATTCTAGGCACCCAAGTTTGAAAACATTAGTCTTAGCATCTCATTGCCCTTCGTCAGGAGCCATTACTTATTACCTTAAACACCACAAACCTCCCCACCTGTGCACGCTCAGGCTGTAGAAGTGTTCAGCATGCATTAACTCTGGCTGCAAGATTCAGAATAGAGCTGCTTCATCCTATTATATGGACCTAAATTACTGTTTTTAAAAGATGTGCTGTATGGGGGATAATCAATATGAATGTCATGAATACAGTGATTTAGATTTATCACATTAAATTTGATTTAGAAACTTTCTTTTCAGCTATATAACTTAGTAAAATGTTGCCCCAGATACCCAAATGTGACTGGAGACTAAGTGAATTTGGATTAAAGGGAATTGTAATAGAATTAATTGACATCAGAGGGCATTATCCTGTGTTGGATAGCCATTTCAGATAACAGAGTTGAGTAATCAAGGTAAGAATAGATCATACAATGGTTCCATGTGCATAACTCACATTGAAATCAATAGGAATTTAAGGTACTAAAGGAGTATAAGAATGATGCCTTTGAATGTAATTTCTTTAAATAATGTTGTTAGACTGTCTGTGTGACTAGATTTTTCAACATTTCTTTCTGGGCTTTTGTGATGGTCACCATAGTTATTAAAGTTTGTTATACTATCATTTACCTTATCAAACTAAATGTTTCCTATTGTACATTTGTTGTAAATAGAAGAATGTTTTCCTTCTAATAGATTATACTCTTTTTCCTTTACGGTTGTAAAGAATAGAAAATATCATGTAGAAAATGAATAAAACATTGTTTCAGATACAAACCATTTGAGAATACTTTGAAGATAGGACCCTTTAAGTTTTGGGCTCTTTTTAAACCTACCTCAGCTCCCTAATTGTTATGTTGATCTTGGACTGAACTACAGGAACAATATAGATCAAGACATTTTCAAAAGTTCCATCTGCAATACTAATGACATAATAAAACAATATACAATTGAACAGGGAAAAGCAATGCATTTGTATATCCACTGAACTCAAATGGAAAAAATCCAATTGAATTAAGAACAGAATATTCTTGGTTTATTTAACTCTCAAGAAGAGACTGCTGGTGCCAGATCATTGGACAATTTATTTTCTGCTCATGACATCAGGTTTGGGAATGAGAGCAGAGGTCAAAAACTAAGAACCATTCTGGACGGCAGTCAAAACAGCACTTGTTATTGACTGAAATACACTATACAAAAACCACAGTAAAGGAAGATGGAGAATGTAACTGCACTACATTACTAATTTGGACCATCTTTTCCACATGCCATGCATTTATTGTGTTGTACTCTTCTTTGGACAGTGGAAATAGGTGATGTGAGCTATATGACTGCATCTAGTAAATTAGAAAACTACAATGGCTTGAGAATTCAGTCTGTTCTTTGACTTCCTAATAAATCTGTAAATCAGGTTGTCAGACACCCATAGGCCAGGGGGCTTTCTGTAATTTGATACTGAACGGCATATCAGTACTTCCACTAGAAACATCATTTCTTCACTTGTTTACAGCTCAGTCATTCCTGCAAAATAAGTCTGACAAAGTCTCATCCTATTAGATTTTTTTAATGGTATCTATTGATTTTAAAATTATATCTCACCAATATAAAACAAATACTTTTTTGATTGAGGTCCCAATCCAGCAAACATTTACAGGGCATGACTTTTATGCACATGAATAATCTCTGATTCCAATGGCACACTATTCATTGACAAAGTTAGGCACAGAGTAAATGTTTGCAGGATTGGGGCCTTTGGAAACAATCTTGAAATCAGATCAGTAGCACAGATCGAGAGCCCCACTGATTTCCCTTGATGTATGTGTGTGTTTGTTTTGTCAGTTCTCCTTAGGGTGACCAGATGACAACAACAAAACAGGTCCACTCACAGTTTTCCTTTGCTCTTGTGATAGCTCGTGATTTTTTGTGCTTTGGTCCTCCAGCCACACTAAAACATCCACTGCTTCCATGGTAACACAAGTCCCAACACTAAGCAAAATATGTCCAAGGCATCCCTGGGCCACAACCTTCACCTTGTAAATTCAAGCCCAACCAACTTTGTATGGGTTAAATAGTTCCTTGGCTCTTCAGATTCCTTTACCTCTGTGTCGTAGAGGTGTTCTCATCATCCCCTAGGCGGTATCATGAGGGCTCATACCCTACCTCTTTTAGAGGTCGTTCTATTTTAAATCACAGCCAGAGCCACTGCATAGAATTATTGTTTCTATTCAGGCCATCTTGCTAGCCATTTCCCAGTGGTTTTCCAAACACCTACTCTTTTCCAGGCTTCTTCTTGGGCTCTCCACAGAGGACCATACTCCAAGATCTTGCTAGAATCTAATATGTCTCTTATAAGAAGGCTGCCTCTTTTAGATGAGAACTGCTTTCAGCATGTGGTCACACAACTCTTCTGAGTCATGTGTTCACTCTATGGATTACAATACCAAAATCCTTGGCCTTTAGGTTTGGCCATGGTTGGCTCAAAAGACTATCCTGTTACATTATACAAGCTGTCAAAGGTGAAACAAACTGGGAAACTGTGCAATTGTGCACCTGATAGAGACTCAGAGATAAAGCCTCAGAAAAATGGCACTTCTTGAGTTTCAGCTGGTTTCTCTGTTTGAAGGCTAGAGATCATATCATTGGGGCAAAGAGCAATGACAAGATGGGAAGCATTGAACAGGAGGTCTGCCCCTTTTTTCAGTCACAGAGGATTTTCCTCAGCTTCACTGGGTTCTGTGTATTTGGATGCCTGCCCTCCTCAACATATTCTCTATCCTTGTTAAGCCCCATGGTGATTCCCCTCTATTTTCTTGTGGTGACCCCTTTGCTGAGTGAATAACCATAATGGTAAAAAAAATTCAGGGTAATGGCCAGCAAGGAGACACTGTCAAATGGTTGAGGGACTGATCATGAGACTTCCTGGGCCTTGGTTTAGGTGGGATACCCTTTCATAGGTAACTCAGGATCTATTTGGAGCTCAGAACACTACACCACCGTCTGATCTATGCCAATGGAACTCCTCTTATTTGCTGTTATGGCATATGCTAACTCCATTACTCCACACAGAGGAAGCGCTGCAGCTCAAAATCAGATTCCTGACATCTGTGCAGGTTTCCCACATTGGGAAGAATTTGGAAAACAGGTGATAAATTAGAGTACCTATTGCACATATCAGTGTAGGTGAGCCTAGGCAGCCCAAAACTAAAGGTCCATCCCCTCAAATGAGAGGAGGAACAACTAAGCCGAGTAGTTAAAGGATTAAGGGGGAGAGGCAAAAAATGAGAAAAGCAAGAGAGGAGTGAAGTTTCTAGGGTCTTCTCTTCTCTTCATGAGGGTTCCTGGGGTGAGGGGGATAGCACAGAGACCACAGTAGAGTATCATAGGCTTAACAAATGTTAGTGCTGACAGTGTTGAGAATTGCCAGAGGAAGCCATTTCCAGTGTACCACAAATTATATTGGTCCTACAGAACCAATAAACTCAAACCATGCTACATATTCTTGAGCATCATGTGTTATCAGCACCTTATCTATTAACTAGTTATTTGCAAATACCCAGATATAGAACACTCCCTTAAGAGGTAGCACCAGCTTTTTCATACTCTATGTACCTTGGTTATTTTCTTGTTACATTGCATCATGTACAAGTACATAACTATTTATGCATGTACCCCATTGATACCTTTCAAATAAAAATGCATACTAGCAACCAAACTATTATGTGTATCCCTACTATATTATGCTTTAACAAATGCTTGTGTAATGGAGGAAAAGTATGGTAAGGAAATGGACATGATTCTCAAGCATGAAAGAAGTTACTAGTTGCAGGCCAATCATCGCACTTAAGCCAATGTTCACTGTAGTTTGACAGATTTAATCTGATTCTCTCTGACCATGCAGGGTGGTTTGTAAGCTGTTGATGCTAATAGAGGTTAACTGCATTCTATGGCCTGTGATGAAAATAGCCCAACTCTGTATGACAGACCTCCAGTTTCCATGCCTTATTAGTTCCTTTGAGGCTCCTGTTTTGAAAGGGCAAGAAACGGTGCCATCACATAACGAGTCTACTGCTCTGGAAAAAAGTGCATACTTATATGCCCTTAGGGAACTACTCAGCTGTGTTGATCCTGCAAGATTTCCTTCAAGATATAAGGAATTTTAATGAGAAGCTGTTTACATTTAAATGTGTTGAATTCCTCCTTGAACCTTGATGGGTGCCTAAGATTATGATAATGTGACTTGCCAAGAAAATGTATTAGAAATACCTCAAGCCAACATAATTCAACCTCTCCAGATTAAAAAAATAAAAAAGTGTATCCCATATTTCCCCAAGTCATTAGTAAGATTGCCAAATTCTAAAGGTTTGATATAAACAAAATGATAAATATCTTCCAGTTCAATAAATCTTGATATACTTTTTAACAGAATGAACTATAGTGGTTACATACTGTGCTTTTTCATTGAGATAATTAACCTTCTGTTTGCTGCATAAATGGAAAATCATTCTTGCACTGTTTGTAAGAATAACCAACACAAAAGGTTAGAGAATCATTGCTCACAAAAGATTTTTTCCCCAAACTCAGAGACAATAGTTTTTTTGCTACTAACCCATCTATTTAGACTTATCTTTAATTCTCTTCTATTTAAAGAGAGATCTTTTTTTTTTTTTATGACCATTGACATCAATATCTATCCAAATGGCTGGTTTCATTTGTCATCTACATTTTAGTAGCTAGGCAAATGTAAATTAAAGTAAACTCCAAACCATTCTTGAACCCCTGCTGAGCAATAATATTAGAGCCCTGGGCTTTATAGATTTGAGATGCTCAGAGAAATCCCCTTATTAAATCGTTTAACCTTGAAAAATACTTTAAGTACTAACTTGTCTCCACTAGTGTAAAGTTGGCAGACACAAATTTAAAGCTTAGTAGGGAATAAGGAAAGATGGCTCATGAAAGTTGAAGACTTCAGTGATTTCAACGTTTCCCCTTAAGAAAGGAGGAGTAAAAATTAGGCCAGATTCTGCAAACATTTATGTAGGTGCCTAACTTTATTAACATGTATGATTCCATTAACATCAATGAGACTATTGATGTGGGCAAATGTAGCATATATTTGTTTTCCTGATTGGGGCCTAAATGTGCTAGTTCGTTAGAATATAATCAACTATAAAATAATAGTTGAGACATACACAAGGGTGAAATTTGTCTATTGCACTCATTTATAAATGATTGTTAATATTACAGCATTTGTCAATATTGTATTATTAATTCAACAGTTCTGTAGTAAATTATGTAGATGTGCTGGTTTTCTTCTGTTTTGTGCATTTTGTTTCTGTGGGTTTTCTTAGCTGGAAATGACAGCCCTTATGGGAAAGTTCTACAGAATTTAATAAGGATTAAATAGCGTTAAATAGAAATTCAATAGATTTCTGTGGATATAATTCTAAAACTGTATAAAATGTGGTAGACACTGATATTCTTTTTTATATATTGTTAACCATCCTATATAATTGTACAGCAAGGAATATGAATTTTTATTTAATTTGATGACATGCTCAATACTACATGACCTTTCTTGCCAATCACATCACAGTACCACAGCTCAAATTTTGCATATTCACAATTAATGCTCAGTGTACATTTTTAAAAAATATATGTATTTTTACATTTGAATTGATAAATAATATCCAGAAAACCCAAATCTGCGTTTAGATATTCCACATGCACAGAAAGAGGCTAAATTTGACAAATTATGTATTGTGCATTATCTCTAACTTCTAATGACACACCTTTAATTCTATCTAGCATTTAGTCTTCTAACTTCATATTGGCCCAGCATACAGTACAATATGTTGCTAAGCAGGAAAAACAAATTTGAAAACCTTCCCCTGGAAAGGTCTCCATTAATCAGTTCTCCCCTAAGAGTACCACACCAATGATGCTTTCAACACCTGGGCAAAACAAAGAATGTGAATGCCATTCACGTATCCTCTTCATTTACCCACCTACACTTGTGTAGGTGAGCGCGAAAGTTCTGGTTGCTACTCTGAGGGAATTTATAAATGAATTATATATATGGAAGAGTAACTGAAATGAAAGGTTAGTGAAAGCCTTTATGACATCCTTTCATGTTGGCCAACATCTTCCCGAGCCACTCTTATCTGTTCAGATGTAGACAGAGAGCATATGCTTTGATCAGAGCCAATGGAGGACAATCCCCCATGCTCTGATCAAAGGGACCTCTCCAGAATATTTTTTTCTAAATACAATTCTTTTAAAACAAAATAAAAAAATCAACTCCCCAAAACAACACTTCCCATCAGTGAAACTTCAAACGAACACTCAAGACAGTCGTATAATTCCTGTAAAAAAAGAACAACCAGTGGTCACCGTGACCTTAACTTTTAAGTCAACCTTTGCACACAATTAGTTTGCAGCCTGAGAGAGCTCACTTTGGAGAAAATTTCTTTTAATAGAAGGAGAATGATCTGCCTTCAAAAAAAAAAAAAAAAAAAAAAAAGCCCAACATTGCAAATATATAAATACAGAGACTATATAATTTAACGATGTCAGGAAGTCTCACTATAGGAACTTCAATGGGGGAATAAATCCTCATGCAGAGGATACAATAACTTTGGTGTTCCTGAAACAATGTATACTTTCTTAGTGTTTTAAAGGCATATACCATTATAGTCGATAGGGATTCTCTGTCAAACAGCAATTTTCAAAAGTTCCATTACTGTAGGTGGATTCTATATTAATTATATGTTAACAATGTAACAGTTAAAACAATTATTGGAGTCACTGCCAGACAAGTGAAAACAGCATTTAAAGTGGGAACTGGCATTGAGACTGAACTTATAAATATTCCATGTAATTGGTACAAGTCATCTTTTGTGACCATTAACCTCTGATTTTCAAATTAGTTCCAGATGGGTGCAGATGTACAATTATATGGAGAAAATGCTAATGGAAAATAGCTAAATATAATTTAAAGTGGAGCTTTTACAAACTCAATGTACAGACTTCCATGATTTACTCGTATTTTCTATCCATTCACCATTCAGTGTGTTTGATTATTCAAGATTACTCAACAAGGGGAAGCTGCAGAAATAAATCATTCACTCACATGTTATTGATACATTCCACTCATGTAGTATACCATTATTGTGTCAGATATCCTTGCAAACTCTTATAAGCTAATTAGAGATAACAGGAATTAGCCATGCAGAATTTAACCACTGTTTCTTTATTAAAATGTTTTCTTCTTTTCCCTTTTTCCAGGTCCTTGCTCCAGAGAACTGAGAGGCATAATATTTCTAGCATTCAGATCTCAAGAGATATATCATTGAATCATCTAAACAGAAGTTTTCCCTTGAAAGTAGTACCCACTCTCTTACACATGAAATAATATAAGCATGGACCTTTATACCCTAAGTAGGAATCAAACAGCAAACGCTGTACTGTACCAAAAAAATGATTGCCTTACATTATACTAAGTTTTGTACATAACATATTGTAAAACTGTAAGAGACTACTAATATTGTTTGGTTTGTGGGGAAATAAAATGTGTCATGTACATCACATTGTTTTCAGGGTTTCAGAGTGCAAAAAATAGGTCAGGTGACACCACAGCCTGGTACACAACAGACATGACACCACAAAACAGTTTTTAAATAAAAACATTATAAGAGCCAGTATTCAGGAGACAAATTAAGAGTTGTAAAATGTTAAAGTGTGCGCTCTGAAATGCAAAGATGTATACGCTTTTGCAAACTGTTTATGATCTGTCCTATTAATCCATTTTTATTGGGACATTGTAAGTTTAGTGCATTTTAAACAAACGTGTCACCAACAACGCACTAGAATATCTAAGCTGAAAGAATGTTTAAAATCCAGCTGCCTTTTGACTTTTTATGGCCTGAAATAAATGGTTTGGGTGGGATCTAATATTAATCTGGGAGCAACAGCTTTTGTAAGGCAGTTCTTAAGTGCTGCCTTCTGCAACCTGACTTGTTGTTTATTTATTTTGCTAGGTCTGTTGCCCCTTGTGATGCCCCCACTTTGACCACGCTATCTCTCAAGCTTGGACATAAAGATCAGTTAAGCCAGTTCCACATTTAGGTTATCCAAGGTGCAATGTTTAGACAGCAAAATTCTTAAAAACAACTTTCTGTTGGATTGTCTTTTAATGCATGGAAACCTGTCAAAGGTCTGAAGGTTTTAAAAGTTTGTTTTTACAAATATGTACACTTGAGGCCGAATTCAGCTGATGATGCCCCTTTAAAATCAAAGAAAAGTTGAATAAGGTAAATTGTCCTTACGTATAGTATAAAAAAATAAGTTAAAGAATCGTTACAATAATGTTGCAATTCATACCATATGGCACTTGGGATCAAACATTCTTCTGTACGATATAAAGCAGGGGTCTCCAAAATTTATGAGACAAGGGTCATATTTTGATTTTTGAAGGGGCTTCACGAGCTGAAGCGACTGTGAAAAAATTAACTATATGCAAAATCGTTAAAAAAACAACACTATTCTACTGTGTCAGTGGTGCATTAAATTCTAAATCAGGTATAAAAGTAGCTGTCTAATCAATGCAGGTACTGTGAAATCACACAAAATATTTGTCAATATATTAAAAATCATTTCACTTTTTATTTTATTTCTAAAAAACCTCACAAAAGTGTGTCAAACAAATACACATATTCAGAATTAAAGAAATATTATTTTAGGATTAGTGAGAAGTATGGTACTGATGTTTTTCTGACATAATTGCATTTAGCTGTGGTTCTAAGTTAGTGTTCCCTATCAGGCACAGGGAGAAGCGAGCAAGCACGCTGCTGCAGCAGAGCAGACACACCGAGCAGGCACGGGGAAAAGCCGACGCTGCCCTCACACTCAAGCTGCTGCTGGCGACCCCATGGGCAGAGGGATGAGTGCCCTCGGGAGCCAGTGTCCACCAAAATGGGGAGCCAACTTATGGGAGAGTTGCTGCAGGCACAGGGAGAAGCCGGCGCTGCTCCCCAACGCGAGCTGCTGCCGGCGGCCCCATGTGCTTAGGGGAAAGTCGTTGCTGCAGCTGCCGAGCAGGAAGAGGAGCAGCAGGCACAGGGCAGAGCAGACCCAAAAAGGGTGTTGGTTGGGGGGGGGCATAGTTTGGAGACCCCGCATATAAAAAATAGATGTGATAGGGTCAAGTTGTACTAAAGAATATATTAATCAGTGTACCCCTGCTATGGACTTTAGTCCAGCTATGGGCTTGATCTTGAGAGGTGTTGAACCTTCAACTGACCAGTAACTTAGACCAGGGGTTCTCAAACTGGGGGTCGTGACCTCTCAGCGGGTTGCAAGGTTATAACATGGGGGGAGGGGTGTGTCACGAACTGTAAGTCTCCATCCCAAACTCCGCTTCTCCTCCAGCATTTATAATACTGCTAAATGAAAAAAAAAAAAGATTGTAATTTATAAGGGTGGTGTGTGTGTCAGACTCAGAGCTTGCTGTGTGAAAGGAGTCACCCATACTAGGGTGACTAGACAGCAAGGGTGAAAAATAAGGATGGGGGTGGGAGGTAACAGGTGCCTATATCAGACAAAGCCCCAAGTATTGGGACTGTCCCTATTAAATCGGGACATTTGGTCACCCTAACCAATACACAAGTTTGAGAACCACTGCCTTAGACCTTATAGCCCTGATTGAGCAAAGCTTTAAATTAAAGTACTCATTTAAGTGCTATATTTGCCCTACAAGTCTTTCATATGAGGCCTGATCCAAAACCCAGTGAAGTCAATGGGATATTTTGGTTTACTACATTAATCATTTTAGGGGTTATTTTGTAAACTGAGATATTGTAATTAAGTTTAATATCCTTAGCAATCAAGATTGCCCTGTATTGACACAGGAGAACTTTACCCCCATGCACAGCATTGAGGGAAGCAAATGAATAGTAAGTAACTGCATGCAAATCGAGCCATGGGTACAGCACAGATGGGAAAGGCATCTGGTTTACTTCCCACACAGTGTAACTGCTAGCTCTTCCACACTTGCTTTGTGCCTTCCACAGTGTGTGCAGAAAAACAGAAATAGCCAGCCAGAATGGAGGGTCAGGAAGGAGGCATTCCATATCCTCAAGTCATGTGGTTGGCTTATTGCTTTCTATAGTAGGTTATGATAGAGTTAGCATTACTGTGTACACCCTTCTCTGTCAAATCCAAAGGCTTGCCCTAGACACAACAGGAGGACAAGATACCAGGAATAAGGTTTAACTAGACCTCAGCTTTGTTACTAACACATCTGGGAACTATCCACCAATAACTCATCCAGAGCAGTTAACCATTCCTTTATAATCTTTATCACCTGAAGCAGAACTGCTGTTAGCACCCCTACCCTGGTAACCTGGTTCCAGCACCAATCCTGGAGCCCCACTACCCTCCTTTATTTGACCATTAAGGGGGTCGAGGAGAGGGGGTTGTCTTCTCAATGTATCAGCCATTAGGAGTCCCAACCCATTCCCCAATCTTGAGGAAATGTCTTCTCCTAATCTACTTCCAATTCTGTTTATCAGGGAACCAGTGCCTCTATTAAATGAGTACCTGCACTCGGCACCGGACACTAGGAAATACCAGGAATTTACTTGGTTGACTTCCCCATGCTACTTACTGGATTCCCAGATTGTCTACTCTTCATAACTTATTAATTTCTGTAGCAAGTTACTTGAATTACATAAGATTTGTCTCAAACTAAGTCAGTGATCTTTGTGGCACCTAGATATATCTTTGTACGAAAAGTTATTTTTCTTGAAGTATCTGACCTTCTTTAGTGTTATATCTCAGCATGGGATTTTGTTGCCTTGTCAGGAATCAACTTTCACATTACTCAGCAGAAAACATTAAGAACTGAAGCTAAAAGTTCCTAGAATCACACTTCTAGAAATGACATTTTCCAAATTAATTTTCACTTAAATCCATATCTTGATTTAAAATTGTTGAAGCAATATTCAGTATAATTAATTTGTTGTTGGCTGAAAGATTTAGAAACAGTCAAATTTAATTATAATCAAGGTCTTGAGTATTTTGATACCTGCACAATGGCTGACCATTCGTGGACATAGCATTAGCATTTCTATTCTGCCTTTTATTTTTCTAGAAATCCAGAGGAAAACCTTGCCAGAGTGTCCACATATCTATTTTTATTATCTAGTTCTAGAAAAGCTAGCCTGTGTCTGTCTGTTCAGGTTGGGAGGTACACTAACAGTTGTGTAAACACAGCAGAAATCTCTGAGGGTATCTCTAAAATAGGAGGTGCCTTTGGTACCTGTGTAGTAATAGCAAATGCTGACATTTTCATGTCTTCTTCTGTACTTAAATCACAGGCATAATGTGGGAATTAAATAACTAATATTTGTAAAATAATGTGAGGATGGAAAAGTGTTTAAGTATTTATTATCAAATAGAATAAAGGTATTGAATTTCAGTGGAACAAATTTTAGAAAAACTTAACATATTTATGGGGCTACAGTAATAGTGGGAAGGAGATAGAGAAGGGCAACAAAAAGTTTTTGTAAAAAGATAAATTAATGAATATCCAATGTTTATGTGCCATCTAGGAGTCAAAGCAATACCAAGAGGTAATAATGTGCAAAATGTTCTTTAAGTGAGAGAGTCAAGTGAGAGATAAATAATGTTTTTATCTTGTTCAGTTATTTTATTCTTCTCTATTTTCTCTTTGTTTTTAAGCAAATGATGAGTTTGTGTCAATTTGAATCCAAATCCGTCACCCAAGTACAGAAGAGGAGTGGAAATCTGGAATGAGGAGGAAAGAAATAGTATAGCAGATGGTAAGAAACATAAAGCTACAGCATAGAACCAAAGGCAGACTGGGGAAAAAGGAAAAAAAGGGGGTATATTTCAAGTACATAGCCAAGAAGTCAGTGAGGAAAGCAGTAGGACTGCCTAAAAATGGCAAGTGACATTTATAGACAGAAGGGTAGGCATTGCTTAAGAAAATAAAATAAAAATGAATTCTTTATCTGTGTTTAGAAGGAAGATGAGCAACAAAGACTAGAATTTGACCTAAATTCCCAGAAGAAATAAAACTAAAAGTGATAAAAAAAACAAAGTCTTGATAGGAAAGAGGATCTAAAAATTACTGTATGAAAACTATTAAAATGTCTGGGTTCACATTTTGAAAAAATGTGGCCAAAGTGGTAGATAAGTCTTAAATAAATACATTTAATTGGTCAAAGAGAAGGTTATGTAATATCTACTAGATATGGAGAAGATTCAGAAAAACTCTAAACCCTGAACATACCAGAAATTCTTAAAAAGCACAGAAAGTAGGAAACATCTTCAAAATTATGATTAAACTAATTACATCCAGAAATGCATTTACAGCAGGTCATTCCTAATGAAACTTTTTTTTTTTAAAGTAACAGAAAATCGAAACATGATACTGTTGATTAATTCATCTTCATGCTTTTAAATTAGCACAGTAATACAGAGTAACTACATGGCACCTAAACATGGAACGAGATAAACTACTTGAGCAGACAAAGAACTGGGTTTGGTAGGAAAGACAAAATAAGTGAAAGCAGATTGTACTGAAAGGAAGTGGGGATGTGACAAAATTCAGAATTAGAACCAATTGCCTTCACTCTGTGTTCTATATCAATGACTTGCAGAAAGGAGCATGTGTTTGAGAGAGGAAATGTATGGCTGATTAACTGCTAAGGTGCTTGACATTGGACTATGAGTGCAACAGAGGAAGCAGATGGGGTGTGAGGTGGGATGGAATTGAGAATTTGTTGGGTCTGCTAGGAGACAAGCAGATAAGTGACATGCAATTAACTGTAGAGAAATATGAGGTGAAAATAGAGAAAGGAGATAAACAGTAATCTCCATGCTCATATGCTATAAAATATTCCAGCAGGAGAAACATCTGGGACTCTGGAGGATAGAATGAAAATAAAACCCTCGGCATAGTGCTCAATGGCATTAAAAATGATTCTATTTAGAAATACAGAAAGTGGATATTACTTAGAGGGATTTATTTTTAGTACTATGCAAAGGGGGTATTGATTTAGCGACAGTCAGGAGGTATTTTAAATTGTGTGCAATTCATCTCACCTTATTACAGCAAGATTTTATAGCTGTACATACAGGTGGTACAGCAAAGGACTGCAGAAGACAACAGTGTTATACAAGCACTCAGGATTTTATTTCTTTCAAAGGCAAAAGACTGTTATAGTATGATTACATTGTTATTGTTATAAGTGATTGAAACAAAGATATGTTCTGGAGAAACTTGGGCTAAATCCTGCTCTTGGCTCAAGGGTGCAATAGGAGATTCATCCTAGCAAATGGGAGCTGAATGTGGACTCAGATTTTATTTGTTTGTTTGTTTTTCAAGGGGTAATGAATAGTCAGAAAGCAGGAGGACGGACTTTTATATGCAATTTGTATTATCCATTCCAACGTCTTTATACATGAGCTTTTGCTCTTTTTCATCCTAAAATTTCTTATATTAAATAAAATCCCCACTTCCTTTCAGATCTGTGTGTGTTCTTCTGAGTATTTGGGAAGGATTTTAGAGATGAATCAGTGGCGTAGAGAGGATTCTAAGGTTGCTATATTTTGATACTACAAGAGTCTGTATATAAATGGGATATAGAAAGGGCCACATTCCACCATTGGAAGTACAAATGGGGGATCTCACTGAAATCCCATTGGGAGCACTGTGCATGCATCAAAAACTGGAAATTGGTCTTTGGGGAAAAGATGATGAATTGTTAAACTACAAAAGAGCCAGATAAGAAAAGAAAATAATTGGAACTTCTTTAGAAACAGCATGGAACTATGTAACACCGATGAACTTTAATTTTTTCAGGCAACTCTAATATGATGCATTTGTTAGCACAGGGGTTAAAAGAAGTTCTGTCTATGTTATTCTAATGTTTAATTAATAAATTGATATTTGAATAATTATAAAGAAATTGGGATGAGGCAATAAGGAGGGGTCTGTTAAGAAGGAGAGTGTTCCTTCTGAGTTAAAGTAACTTTGACATTAAACTCGAAGGCCACATTGATCATTCAATGTAGAATACAAAACCAATTTTCTACGTAGAGCACAAAAGAATCACTTTGGTTCATTCGTCAAAAGTGTGATCTGACTGATGAAAATGGAGTGACAACAGGGTTTGTCTGTTTTCGTTTCCAGCTATCTGGATTCTTATAGGCTAGTGCAATATTTCTCGGTGCTGAAAGGGGATTTAAAACTAATAATCTGTTTTGAGTGAGTCTCCTAAATCCCCATATAATATGTTTGAGCCAATGGTAGGGAAGGGAAGGAGGGCCATGTAGTAATGCTCTGATTTAGTACATTGATGTTAGGGCTTTGATATATGTAAAAACAGGACTTTCAAAATTATTGTAGATTTGAGTGAACTGAAAATCTCAATTTGCACTTCTGCGAGACTGATCAGAACCAGTAATGTGCAAATTAATGTATATCAGAAAGAAACAGGGTTTAAAAATAAATGTTTATAGTGAAATTAGCTACATGACTTCTTCAAGGTTTAACTCTGGGGCACTGCAATCCTGAGAGAGTCAAATGAAATATTTCATTTAGGCTATATATCAAAGCTTTAGTGGATTGAGGAAAGTTGTACATGTACTTGGATTGGCTTGGTGCAGTCCCACAAATCATATTTTGTGGAATGCAGTGGACCATAAAATTGGAAAATAGGTACTATAAGTGCATTCAATGAATGCAAACCTATATGAGGAGTTTTAATGTTCCTGTCTGGAGTGTAAAGCATTTAAGAGGATAGATTTTTAAAAAGCACTTCTTATACTTTTGTATAATTTCTGCAGCATCCAAAAAAATAACTTCTGTCAAATGCAATACAAATAGCTTTGTTGTTTTGAGAAGCCAATAAGTGGAATGTGTAGAATTATTGGAAAATATGAAAAAATCATTAAAAAATGCCTGGGAGCAAGGAAATCAAAGAAACTGTGGTTACTATAAAATGAGACCAAAGGAAAGATCCATTTGAGATTACAGGTTAGACAACATAATGTATACCAAGTGCACTTGTACACTCATTTGAAGTAGGTCGGAGGCTGGCCTATTTGTCACAGCTTAAAAAAGTAAAATCAATAGGAAGAAATATCAGAATTAAATGTATATAGCTCTATCATGGAAAAGGCTGTAAAATCTCATGAAAATGAGAAATATTTCTATTTAAACAATCCGGATAACAAAAGAAATGTAAATATCAGATGGAGTGGCTTGAGTCAGATCCTTTTCCAGGGGGTAATTGTAACCTGGTCTGAGAAGCTGCATAGACAGAGGGTCTGACAAGGAAGCCTCAAAGCCTTTGTGAATAGACAAGGTCATGCAAGAGGGGTAAATCAGCTGGTGAGTAAACTATGTGAGTGGAAAAGTCTGATATTATTTATCACAAAATTATATATCCACTGCTAGAATTATTTCAGGAAGAGGCAGTAGACCTTTCCAACTAGTGAGTGGATCTGACTGTTGACACTATTAGGGAAGGGATGGCTAAAGCAGGTCATTTTTGGGTACTGATTTAGGAATTTTCTTGACCTCTATAGGCCACAGAAACAAATTCCTAATTTTTGACTTCTGTGCTGTAGCTATCTGTGTTTAGGGGAGTCTGAGTGACTTTATTAACAAATACACCCAGGAATGTGAAAGACCATGAAATATTTCTCCTGCTAACTAATTCTGCGATTATCAGAATGCACAGGCCTCAGAATAGTCATCCAACTGCTCTCCTCATCCTCTGCCCTTCCCAGTTGCTGGGGACATAATAGTAGATGATGTTAAATTAACATTAGACGACTTCCAACCTCTAACACCAAGCAGAAATATCTGGAACCACTCCCTGACATCCCTCCCATTATTATTAATCTATCCAGCTATACTCTCAGCCTGGCAGAAGAGTCTGTCCTATCTCAGAGCCTCACCTTCTGCCTCACTACCCCCACGAACATGATACAGTTCTGCGATGATCTAGAATCCTACTTTCAACATCTCCAACTCAAGGTGTGCTGAACAGCACACTAACTCACAGAAATCTTCCTACCAACACTACAAAAAGAAGGATTCTGTGTGGACTCTCTCTGAAGGTCAAAACAACATTATATTTTTTTTATATATTATACACACACATATACTGCTTACTGTATTTTTCACTGCATGCATCTGATGAAGTGGGTTTTAGGCCACAAAATCTTATGCCCAAATAAATTTGCTAATCTCTAAAGTACTACAAGGACTCCTCATTGTTTTTGCTGATATAGACTAACACGGCTACCACTCTGAAATTTGTGTTTTGTGTTTATACAGTGCCTGGCACAATGGGGTCCTGTTTCATGACTAGGCTCCTAGGCACTATGGTAATGCAAATAATCCATAATAATAATTAATAAAAGACTAGTCAAATTTATGGCAAAATCCCTTAAGTTGTTATTCACATGAACATCTTCCTCTTCTTCCAGTTCAGGAGAATAGGATTACAAATAACAAATGCTTCCCAAATTTTGCAGTTGATTAAATAAAATAATCTGTCTGAAAATTATGAACAGCAACTTTTAAAACACTGGATCTACTTTGTATATAGAAATATAGTAAACCTTCAGTTCATTTTCCCCTTTCCTCCTATACGTAACTACAACAATTTCTTTCTTGGAAGTTGTTCAGTCTGGGGTCCTGTAATCCTTCATAATAGTTGTCTATACTTCAGCCCTCAGAGCCCGTTCACTGAGATAAATGATTTCATCTTTCCCAATAAGTACAGAAACAATACTTTTTTCAGAAACAAGTAGGTCTGTAAGACTATAAGGTTTTAAAAATACTCACTAGAAGAAAATGTCTTAAAATCTTCAGAGCTAAGACCACTTATACAGAAAGGGAAAGAGAAAGATTCATGTCTGTCTCATATCATATATAGATCCTTTGCCTATAAGGATCTAAGGGAACATCTCAACAGGCAGGAACCAGGTCAAGACTAGCATACTTTCTATTCAGAATCTGCTTCAGAAGGAACACAAAAATAACTATAGTGCTGCAGCTACAGCGTACTACCTGCTGGGAACTTGGAACTGGAATGATATGGAATGACTTTGAATATAGAATAATTAGGCTGGGTAATTAAAACAGATACACTGGTAAATTTAATAAACTAATTTTTCTTGTTAATGTTATACAGCACAATCCTGCAAAGATTTACTCATGTGAGTAAGAAATACATGCATGAGTAAGGTTTGCAGGATCAGCCCACACTTTGGTTTAATTAAGGATTATTGTAGAGGTGATGTTATACTCCGGTTCAAATCCCTGAACATATCTGCTAATTAAACTAGCAAAGGTAGTTACTTTCCCAGCTCAAATCTGGAATAAAAACTGCAGTGTCATCTGGGTTATGAAAATATGACCTAGATTCATTGGGAAATTAGAGATTATTTCATATAAAATAAAAACAAGCGACTCCCTATGCTATGTTTCTTTGACCATCGGTGTTCCTTACATCTGCCCTTTTAGACTTTAGGACAGGCATGTTTTTTATCATTGTGTCTTGTACAGCACTACAAATATAGACTGTGCTTAGCAAAACAACAAAATCCACACACTTCAAAAAATGTCTAACATTCAGAGGCACAGTTCTGAAGGCTACCCAAGAATGCTGAGGGAAACCCTGGCCCTGCTAAAGTCAACAGCAAAACTCCCATTGATTTGAATAGTACCACAAGTTCACAGTGAGTTTTTCCTCCCCAGGATCATTAGTTTATGTAACATGTATCTGCATAGAAATATATATTTTTTAAAAAAGCTCATTTGATGAAAACACACATTTCAAAAGGAATTAGTCATAAGTAACTGTTTCAAGCAATAAAAAAATGCAAAGGTTGCTGGTTAAGTGACTAACCCAAAACCCACTGAAATCAAGAGGCTCAGTGGGTTTTGGATCAGGCCCTGAGCAAAATAATCTGTTTATTGAAACTGTTTATACCTTTTAATCCCTTACAAATTCACAGCAGAAATGTTCAGGGAATAAAATCACTGGTACTAGTTTCTATCCATGAATGTCCCTTTTATTACTCTGACCCTTGGCAGAAAAGTGTTATTTATTTCTTAGAGATGCCATTCAATTAGACTCTATGCACTGATCTATATGGTAAGAAACACACAAACTGAATTGTTAGAAAACAATTTGCAATCGTGACTCACATTTTAGGCAAAAAGAAAAAGCAAGAGATTTAGGCTTGAAATAATTTTAATTGAAAAGCATATAAGGCCAGAGCCTTAAGGAAATAAAAGAAAACCCCTACATAACACCCTCAGCCAAGGTTCTTCTTCCCATAGTATCAAATCCCTGGTGATAATAGCAATTAGAATATTACTTAGCATTTACACAAGGCAGATAGTGCTAAAACCTGAAGGTTTTGTGAAAACAGTTCCGATCTGCCTCCCTGGATATGTTCTTGGGTTTTTATGCAATCCTAGGTCTATTAAAAAATACCAGGCCTGGGACTCGCATAATTTTTTGACTAGTCGGAGGTGTAGTGTACAAAATTTTATGATGAATTAAGAAATGTATATATTTGGACTCAGAAACATTCATTAGAGGCTTTCAAAAAGATTCAGTGGTGGCTTCTACACAGTTTTAAGGCCTGTTCCTGATGCTAGTGAAATCAATTTCATTTGTATGCCATGAGGGCATCAGAAAGCATTAAGAGTGGTTAAGCAAGACAACAGTGCTATACAACAGGGCTGATGCCAGCCCAAAATTCTGAGATACCAAAACTGAATGGGTGTTGCCTAATAAACATTTTTATGGGCATATTCATCATAAAGATAAGATATATCTTTAAAACCTTATCCTTGTAATACAACACATCTTCTATTTCCCCTCTTCTCCCCAAGCTTCAACTCTTTCATTCCAATGGCAAGACCTTTCCTTTCTCTCTTATAACAATCCATACTTACTCCATTTTTTGAAAGATTTTTCAAAAAGTACAAATATCAGTTGGGCACCTGACTCCCAGTCTCCACCTGAATCCATTGTGTCCAGATAGGAAATTCATTGCAAAGTAAAATTCAAAGGCAAGAGTAGAAGTAACTGGTATTGATGCTAGGGATGAATGCTCATATCCTGATCCTGCCAACAGATTTTACACCATATGAACAATAAAGTTATGGAACTTCTTTAGATACTTCAGCATTGATCAATGTTCATTTTACAGAGGTCGCAAACATGCATGAGCAACATTTCAATGAAGTTTCCAGAAACCTTTGAAGAGATCACTTGCATTGCTCATTTAGAAGCAAACTCATAAATCTTTGAAGGTGAGATTTAATAACTGCCTTACTAGATTATGTAGGTAAAGGCATGTCATTCATCAGACCAAAAGGGGAAAGCAGAAGCATTGGTGTTGGGATGCTTCCCCCCACCCCGAAGACACACGTGAACTCTTTGCTTTACTACGTACTATATCTTGTCTGCTAAGATTAACGTCTTGAGTGAGTTTTTTAAGCATGGATTTTAAAAATGTAATCTTAGCAATGACACAGCCTCTTGTAAGGCAGGAAGAGGAAGATTGATTTTGGAAATAACAGTTAAAATTTATAAATCATTGTGTCCCTCCTAGACGGGGGCCTAGCCAACTTTACCCTGCAAGTGTGGTACAGACTGTGACCAAAGGGGATGTGTCTGTATCAGATTCTGCAGTTCATTATTGTACCTTTCCATTTTGTTTGCTGGACTAAAAAAAAAAAACCAGCCTGATCTTGATAAGGCCAATTTATTCTTTTAGGTCTATTTATCTTCTATGGCAATTGATCAGCTTGGAGCAAAGATACTATATTTGTATATTTAGGTACAAAATTAAACCGTTTTAGAGAAATCTCCCTCATCTGAAAAAAATACCATGTTTGGAGATTGAAATATATAATATTGTCAAATCTTAAAAATTCTCTCTATTGATAGATTTCACACTGCAGCATGCTCAGTTTTACAAACACAAACACCGTGCCCCCCCTCCCCACCCCACAGATAAGGACTGATCTAAAAAGTCAGATGGAGACTTGAGAAAATATTCATAAGGAAAGCAAAACTGAGAATTGACAACACAGCAAATCTCCTTTCAAGATCCCTTATCCAATGTGTTTGTGTCACCATTATATACAGAATTTTTCCACTCTGCACACTGTTTCTAAATTATATATGCCACGAGACCTACAAACCAGGAAAAAGTGTTTTGACATATACCACTCAAGTGTGAAAGTAACCTTTAACTTTAATGGTTTATTCAGGAACTATGCTGGTGTTTTTAATTAGCTAATGCTTCACTAAGAGCTGCAGTCCCCAAAAGAACATAACAGTTGCATAAAATGGCTCTGTTTTAATTTCTCTAGTTTTAATGTAGGACACAGTATCCAATTCTACATCCCAACTGTAATTAGCAAGGATAATTACAAAAGCTGTATGAATAGTAGTTGCAGCTGCTATGATAAATATGTTTAGTGTAGTCCTACCAACATTATCAATATTACAAAATTTATTATGAAGAGACATTAAGAAGGACTAAGTTCTAGTGCCATTGAATATATATAAGTTTGTGACAGGAATCTAAGTAAGGGTTCAGTGCTATAAATTTTCCATTTTTAAAGAGGTAAATATTCAGAAAGCCAAAGCCTCCACTTTCTAAGCAGCAGGTAAAAATATACAGGAAAAGGAACTGGAATTTTGTATGTTATTTTCCATGTAAACTTTGTATTTCTAAAATAAATAAAAGTGAACAATCGTCCTTTGACAAGAAACATTGTGACCTACCCTGTAGAGACCCAAAAGGAGCATGGGCTTTTCCAAACCGTCTCCTTTCATTACATCTCCTCCTAAGACCCTTCTTTGGAATAACGTTACAGGAGTCTGAAACATATCAGTTATCAAAGGCAGTTGTTGCCATAACAACTAGGGAAATAGTGACCCTCCTCAAGTTTACAAATAAACAAGAGGGAGGGAATGATGAGTGGCTGATTATTTCTAATGTCCCAATGTTACTGGTTAGACAGGAATATGAGGTAGCAAATACGCATTGTGCAGGGAGGGAAGGAAATCAGGTTTTTCCAGTTTCCCCATATTTCCTAAAAAACAACAAACACAGGAGATCATTACACACCCATATTAATCAGTGGCTGAAATTTGATTCAAATTCTCCAGGGCATGGTTACAAAAGAGGGTTCTGAATAAAGTCGAGACACTGAATACAGTTCCTGTGAAACAGAAAATTCTGACACAATCTTAATGATGCCCTCGCTATTTTGAGACCTTAATAATGCGTTATAATGCAGTGGTGGAGAATGTCAGTTACTTTAGATTAGCACTGCTATGTTGAAAGTAAATGCCTGTTTATCTGCATGCCATCCCAAACACATTAGAGCAGTATAGAAGACTAACAGCACAATACATAGACAGCTGCTTTTATTTTCATTTTTATTTCATAAGTAACATATCCACATATCAATGTCTTAAGTTCTCAAACTGGTAGTCGGGACCCCTCAGGGGGTCACGAGTTGTCAGCCTCCACCTCAAACCCTGCTTTGCATCCAGCATTTATAATGGTGTTAAATATATAAAAAAGTGTTTTTAATTTATAAGTGGGGGGTCACACTCGGAGACTTGCTACCAAAGTTTGAGAACCACTGTCCTAAGTGTTCACATTAAAGCCAGTGCTGGCAAGAGAAATCTGACTTTCCCCTGTACTCCATTTAGCATGGCCTCGAAAGTAAGGGCATTTAATTTTTTTGTTTTACAACTCAGTAAAACTTATACAGTTGCAAGCTCATTTATTCATGTCTTTCCCAACGTCTTTGTAAGAGGCAGAGGAAAATATATAATAAAGTTACATTCTTAAATTATTCATTAATGAAATTGACTTCTTTAAATGAGAACAACTCCTCCTTTTTAACTTTGACACAACGGATAGCCTCAGTTACAGACAGATTAGAGGCAGAATTCTTTGTGTAGGCAAGGTGTTCCTTTTATGCAAAGGATCAATACTCCAATGGCTGAAGAATTTTGCCTCAGTGCAGGACTTTATCCAGAATGACACTGCATAGACTGCACCAAAATATAAGTCCAAAAGCATTTTCTGTTCATTGCCGTAAGCCATTTGACATGATTTTTCTCATTACACAGTAGTCATTCATTCAAATTATGCGTGTGGAAGAAGAGAAATAGGTCCTGACTGGAGTTTTAATTATAACTGAGACATAGTTAAAATGCAAAAATACATTATTAAAGAGAGGTTCTTAACAAATATGGAGAAACACATAAAAAAAAAATCCAGCCTTGAGTAAATATCCATACTAACTGTTTAGAGAAAAGTTCCTGGTGTAAATTAACATTGCTTCCAGGGAAAGGGGGTCTATTGTTGCACCTGTTCATTGGGTGAACTCCCATTTATCGAGTACGAATTCTACATGTGGAGGAAAGGCGTGATTAAATCTGGGCCTGTGTTAGTGACTGGGAGAAAAATCTTCAAACACCCATACATCACAGCTCTGGATGGAACATGTAGAAAGCTGTAGTTTGAGACCTCAAAATTTTAATGGTTACAAATAAGCCTTACCTATTTGTGGCCGAAATCATGCTGCTTTCTCCTCCAGAATGATCCCACTGTACAAGTCAGGGATTGTGTTTTGGGCTGCTGTGCAGGGGACATGCTCTCCCTTACACAGAGTTCAGCTCCCTGGAGCATAATGCACAATAACAAAAAGGTTGAGAGTTGGGCTGGGAAAATAATGTATTGCTATGAAGCTCTTCCAAACTCCATTCCCAGAGGAGGGAAGAGCATGGTAGAGGTACTCACCGCAACTTCACCCATTGGCTGGAGCCAGTTCATGTATCTATGGGGAGGAGTCTTTCCCCCCGTCTATTTAGCTGCATCCTGGCCCAGCTACTCATGCTGGGAACTGTGCAGAGGACTGGGGCCTAAATACAGACACACACCATCATAAAATTACCTAGTTCAGTTTTTCAGAACACTATCAGATATGCTAATTTTCAGCTGATGTAAATCAGCAAAACTTCTCTGTGAGAGGCCTACTTCTGCATCTGATTCATTTGGGGAACTCCTATTAATTCAATAGGAATTCCACTTGGGGAGGAGCTTTAGGACTGAAAGTGTGTCTATGCCATTAAAAGGTTTAGAGTTCTCCATGTCTCCTTACACGTCTCTTCTGCCAATGTATGTATTAGGAAGTTAGGCCTATAAATTTCAGTATTTCACTAATTTATTTGAAGGAGAGTGCAATGTCTTGCATTGTCTGTACAAAGTAGGCTTATTCATACTGTCTATCACAGAGCAACTGGATGTACTAAATCTGTATTATACACAGCACTTAAACAGACGAAGGCAATTTTTCCAGAGTTGGCTACCCAGCTGGTTTTTCAGTTCTCATTACATTAAAGGGTCACTGAATGATTGACCTTTCATCATTCAGATATTTGTCTCCTAGAATTGTGGCAGTGGCTGTGCTGCTGTATTCTAAGATGAAGATGAAATAAATATGTTGTGTGTAGGACTGATTGCGGTGACTCATGCTCTCCTAACTATTGCTGCTACCAATGCCACTATTTCTTCAATTTGTTTTGCACTCAACTGGTACGCTGTTTCCCCAGAATAGCGCAGAGATTTGTTTGCATATTGCATTGTCTTAGATCACTTCATTTCCAAAAATTCAATAAGCTTTGTCTACATTCTATGAAAGTTTCTCTCTCAACACAGGATATGGATGAAGTAATTTTAATATTGCATGTCTTTTCCTGGCAAGCATTTCACTGACTCTGGAGTTTGTGGCCAGCTTCAAAGTCATGCTGTCTGTCAAGACTACTGCAGCAGCACCACCTTTTGCATTCAGATTGTGTTCACGTTTGTTTGAGCAGAAGGTGCAAGTTTCTGATAAGTGGAATCTCTTAACTAAAGCTCACAATACCAGCTCCAACCTCCTGAGTAACCAACTCACACAGGCAGAGGATAAAGCTAAATTGAATGACACATTCTACTCCACAGTCTCTATTGGCTTTATCCTTGCAGTAGATAGGTACAAACTGCACAGCTCTATTTTCCCAGGATCCACTATGATATGGTACTGTACATTTTATTAAATCTCAACTTTATACTTAAAATAATTTGACATGTTTGGGCTCTGCAGCTGAGTCAAGTTTTTCTAACTGAATTGGAGACATCTTATAATTCTGCACCATATTTCCATGCCTACAATTTTCATCATAACTCATATCCCGCTGAACCACCAAAATGAAGAATCCATGAAATATCATAGTGCAGGAAGCTGCTGAAATAACATATATGGGATTCACCAACTTTCACTAACATTTTCTTTCCTTTTAATTTAATCATTCAATAGTTGTCATGCTTGTCAGTTTCTTTACTGTAAAAAAAGATTAGCTCCCATTATTTAAGGCATTGTTTAAACACATCCCTGCTCCACAGAGCTTCCGGTACCAATAGACAAAGGGTAAGAAGAAACAGAGGCATGGGCAGGTGAGGTGACTTTCCCAAGGGCACCCAGTAAGTCAACAGATAAGCTAAGACTAGAGTCCAAGATTTCTGACTGTCAGTCAATTGCCCTGTAGTACAGGGTCTATGGAATAGATCATGCTGTCACCTCATACATACATACATTAATTCTCTGCTTTCCGAAGTCTGAGTCTGAGTGAGAGATAATCCACAAAGAGACAATAGTGGAATATGATTATCAGTCATACAAGAAGTTCGAAGAGACTGAAGTTCTCTCACATGTGGTGAGGCAGCAAAACAGCAGCTTTCTGCATTAGAATCAGTTCAGTGCTTTCCCATTCAGGGACACTGGTTAGCCCTGGGCAAATAAAGAAAGAGTAAAACGGTTAGTTTTAGCTAGCGGCTTGATGGCAATACCCTGCCATTACCATTGCATCTGAGAAGCTAATTGAAGTATGAATGGCAATGGATGAGGCTTGCAGAATGATATCAGATAAATGACAAGCTGTCATATAAGTAATGTGACACTAACTAGAATAATAGTCTAGGAATCAAACTGAAATGCTACCTGTCTCATTTAAAATGAGTTGTGCTCTTTCATACAGTTTAGGCAGCTTGTTGATATAGCATGTCAATATTCTCAGTTTAAATTGTCATGTAGAAATATTTTTCTGTAGTTAATGTGACATTCCACAACTTCTTCAGATTAATTAATGGCCATTGAAATAGTAGCAGGGTAGAAATAGGCACAATATTTTCATTAAATCTTGAATAATTGATCCTTCCATGTAAAATCTTTTCACTTTCGCTATTGTAGCAGGGCCAGAGATCAGATGCTCATGTTTCACTTTTGGGTTTTCTCCTGCCAAGAGATGCTTCTTCCTCCTTTGAATACAGAAGAGTCTTTCTTGGGAACATTCTCCAATATTATCCAATGATGATCTGTAGGATTACCATTATAAAATTCTGGAGCCAGATCGTCAGCTGGAGTAACAGAATATAGCAATAGCACAGCTCTATTGAAGTTAGCTTCTTTGTCTCTCTATCCTTTCAAGATCTCCTGCCATCCTTATCACCTCAGTGCCCCATATTCCTAATAATGTGGAGTTTATGAAAAATGAACTAATTATTGAATGCAGATATGCCGATGTGATTTCCCTAGGAGTGATGCTGCCCCCGCCCTGTCCCAAACCCCACCCCCATCATTTTCCCCAAGCCTGCCTCTTCTCAACCCTATTGCACCCCCTCCCCTGTCCACATCAGCAGCCTTGCCAATCAGCTGCCACCTCAGCCCCCAGCACCTCCTGCACATTGCTAAACAGCTGATCACCGGCAGGTGGGAAGCGCTGAAGGGGAGCGGAAGAGGTGATCGGCGGGGTTGCTGGTGGGCACTGAGCACCCACTATTTCTCCCTCCCACCCCAAATGCTCCAGTCCCAGAGCACCCACAGAATCCACACTTCTGACTGAACGATCCCAATACCTCCAGCTACAAGCACCATAATGACTTATTTGACACATGATGCACTAACATCCTCAACAAAGCCTTTTCTAAATAGACAGAATCATTGAGACAGGTAATGCACAACAAAGTCATGGGAGGCAAGAAAAGAGTTTGTATAAATGCCTCTAGAAATACCCTTAAACAAGAAAGCAAAAATAGAAGATTATAATCTGGGCAGTTGAATGCAGTAGATGGGGTGGAGGGGGATGTCAGAAGCTATCATGAAAAATAAGATGTTCCCTAGACCAGACTGTGTGATGTTTCAGATACTGATAACATTAGTTTTATTTAAAGACAACATTTATTCACTAGAGAAATTAATGTATATTCTATGAATAGTAATAGCACTCTCTCTTTACAACATGAGGTTGATGTATGTATCAGCAAAAAGTTCCACAGATATTTACTTACTGTTTAGAGGTTAGTTACAGAGACTATAAGGTATATTCTAGTGACATTCTTATCCTGAGGTAAAAATCAGTTTATTCTGTACCTGCTGGGCTTATGGTTTATTCAGTTTTAGCATCCTGTGGTGCTTGGTGTGCATTTGGGAAATAAAGCAGACTGCTTTAGAATATACATAAACCTTAATGAGGAGCCCATTATTTACTATAAATAAATAAACCTCAGGATGTCATATAGTCCAACCCCTGCTCAAAGCAGGACCAATCTCCAACTAAATCATCAGATGTAGGTATGGCAGGCAGAATGTGACAAAGAAACCTTAAGAATATCTTAAAAGGTAAAAGCCTCCTACCATTTTACTAATGGATAGTTGACTTGCTATTTTTGCCGCAAAAATAAAAATCATGATATTTTGCCCTCTCTTGATTTCAGCTTCATGCTTTTTGGGAGAATTGAAATGGGTGAGGTGTGTTGAATAAATATACCAAGGAACTGACAATGTTAACTATCAGGTCCACCCAAAATGCACCCAGTATTTTAAACTCACTGTCCTTGAAAGATATCCATTATTTTTGTGATTTCAGAGCTGCATAAATAGCTTGTATTTCCACACATCTTACATCTTTATTATTGTTTTATGTATTACTTTAACACTAGGCACTTAAGCACAAATCTTTATTGGTCTGATCCAAAGCCCAGCAAAGTCAATGGGAGTCTTTCCAATTTTGGATTAGGTCCTACGTGAAGCTCAAATAACCTCAAGCTGAATTGGCTCTTGGCACTTCATATGCAGATCTTCCTTCACGAGGGAAGCAGCTGTTAAATTAGGCAAAATCAAAGTGTCATGTCCTCCACACGTCACAAAATAAATCCCTTTCAAAATGTCTTTGGACTTTGATAATATGTTTGGCTCAAATTTGGTAAGGGATTCCCCATGCCACTTTTTCTTTAATTAAAGAACTTCTCATGAATGGTGCAGAGAAAAAAAAATTAATAGGAAAGTGTAATTTACCCCTTCACATAACTGAATGAAATGAATAGGTAGAAGGTTTAAAAGAAATACTCTCTTTTTTTTTTAAAGACACAATGCACAGTCAATCTGTTGACCTCATTGACGGGGATGTTGTGAAGTCCAAAAGTATAACTGTGTTCCAAAAAGAATTAGATAAGTTCATGGACACTAGGTCTACCAATGACCCTGTGCTCTGGGTTTCCCTACACCTCTGACTCCCAGAACCTGGGATTGGATGACAAGGAATGGATCACTGGATAATTGCCCTTTTCTATTCATTCCCTCTGAAGCATCTAGCACTGGCCACTGGCAGAAGACAGGATACTGGACTAGAAGGACCATTGGTCTGATCTACTATGGACATTCTTATGTTCTCCTGTGTTAGATTTCTCTCTCAGTACACTGTTCAACTGAAATCCAGCAAAGACTTAGACACACACAATTTTATGGGCTGTGAATAATCTCATTGAAAGTCAGTGGATTAAAGCTAAAAGGGTGTAGATTTTTGTAGGATTACTGCCTTAAAATTAAGAACTTGTAGGAGTGTAAAGCACCTGAAATCCCTGCTCCACTGGGGGGCCCAGATAGGCCAGCACAGACACAAATCAGCCCTGCCTGGAGAGAGGTATGGCCAGATGCCAAGGTTTTGTATTCATTCAGTACGGTCCCCAGAAAGCTTTTGCAAGTGGAATGCTTATGGATTTTCAGCCGTGGTTTAAAGATGTTCTTTTATTTGCAGGGGAAAAAGGGAAGCAATAGGTTCAGAGTGCAAACGAGACCTGTCCTTTCCCAGGAGTGAATCCCACTACTTAACTTACCCTCCTCCTCAACTGGGGAACCTGAAGGCGAAAGTCAATTGTACAAGTTTTCCTCTGCTATTTTCTCATGGTGGGATTCAGTGGTCTCTCAAATGGCTTAACTGCAACAGTTCACATCAACCTCAGTACTTTGCTGGGGCTTTTGCAGTACTTATGCAAAAGTACACACTTCTGAAAACATGCAGCCATTGAACTCGCTCTTTTTCTTGGCTAGAAGAATATAGTGCAACCAGGTGGAAATACAGTAGAACTTGAGTTGTCAGCTGACCACCCAACCATATACCTCATTTGAAATCAGAGGTACTCAATAATGAAGCAGCAGAGAAAAAAACAAAATAAAAAAAGCAAATAGAGTACAGTATTAAACGTAAACTACTTAAAACAAAGGGAACGTGACATTTTTCTGCATAATAAAGTTTCAAAGCTGTATTAAGTCAATGTTCAATTGTAAACATTTGAAAGAACCACAATAACATTTTGTTCAAAGTTATGAACATTCCAGAGTTTCGAAATGTGTTCGTGACTCTTCCAGTTCTACTGTACTGGGCAAGCCATGAAATATCAAAGTGTTTGAGACAACTTTCCTCTGAAAGCAATGAGGGAATACTTCTGATAAGCTGATTTACTCATAGCAGCAGCACTCAGTTCTTCAAAAGATATGAGGAGACATGCAATTTGTTCCAAATGTCCTCAAGGTTTGGCATGTGTAATGGGTGCTGATTAATTTTTATTTAACTGTGATAATCATGAACATCAGTCTCATGATTTTTGTGGCCTTTTTTTGGTACTTCAAGGAATCTGTGGTTCTATTTCTTTATGACTATGCTATACTGAACCCCCTGCTCAGACTGAAGACAGAGTTCAAAAGCCAGGCAGTTCAGTCAGGGACTGACTAGTCAAAGAGGAGGCTGTACCCTAGGAGCTCCTGGAGACTACTGGACTACTCGGCTGGTGGGCAGGAGGGACCCACAATCCAGCAGTAAGAATGAAAGCTGGGATGAACAGATAGAGAGAGACCTGGGCTCAACTGTTGGTCCCTAAGACGTTTCAGCAGCAGGTACTGCAGTTGGCCAACCCTGTAAGGGACATCTCAGGTGGGAGAAGACCTTGGACCCAGTCATGCTCCTATTCTGCTGACTGGGGCTGCATGCAGAGGTCAAGGGTTACTGTGCACCCTGCCCTGAGTGTTAACTGTCAGAGGCCAAGAAACCCCTAATGGCCTTGCTGGTCCCTCTCCTGATAATCAGGACATCATTCAAAAGGATCAGGATGGACCTGGTGCGAGTACTAGAAAAGACAATATATCTTGGTGATACTGGACTCCACTAGACAGTACCCTGAGGCCATATCCCTTCAGTCAGCCATTGCCTGGCACATAGCACCTGAGTTGCTGAAGGTATTTGTGAGGGTCAGGGTGCATAAAGAGATCCTGACAGATCAAGGGACTAATATGACATCCAAGCTAATGCAAGAGTTATGGGCCCTCTTGAAGATCAAATCACCAAAGGATATTGGTCTAGCACTCCCAAACACATGGACTGGTAGAACATTTTAAGAAGATATTGAAAGGGATGCTGTGGAAATTTGTAGCCAGGGACCCACATCATTGGGATCGACTACTTCCCCCTCTCATTTGCCATCCATGAAGCACCACGAGCCTCATCAGGATTCTCCCTACTCAAGCTCCTGTATGGATGTCAGGCCCAGAGCATACTGGACTTCCTCCATGAGACAGAGGAGGAACAAGCATCCCTGAAGCACAATGTGATCCAGTACGTGATCTGACTACAGGAGGACTTGGAGAAAGTAGGAGTGTTTGCCCAGGAGAACTTGCAGAAATCTCAGCAGGAACAAGAATGGGCTCATAACAAAGGGGTCTGGACAAGGGAGTGTGCACACAGGGACTGAGTCTTCCTCCTCTTCCTCATCCCATGGCAGAATCAAAACTGATTGTGCAGTGGCAAGGCCCATTTGATGTAGCAAGAAGGGTTGGGGCTTTCAGTTATGTGATTGCCAGTGCAGAAGATGGAAGAAAACTCATGTATATCAGATCAACCTGCTGAAAGACTGGGTGCAAATGAGAAGGCCTCCTGATAATGTCAGAGCTACCAGAACCAGAGTAGGTCCCCAAGAAAACTCCAACCACACCTTCAGGTTAGGGACAGTAGAGGTAGGACTCCTCCCTGAGAAAAAACAGCAGCTAAGACAACTGGCAGAAGCCTTCCCAACATTTTTTCTGGGTGGCTAGGGGGTTGCAAGGTACACCTTGTAGGATACCTCAGTAGGAAGTTGTTCCCGCACGAACATCTCCTACTCAGTCACTGAGAAGAAGGCTTTAGCTCTGAAATGGACCATGGACATACTGTGGATAAATCCCTTCAAACTAGTGATGGATTGTGCCCTGCTATCCTGGCTGAACAATCTGAAGGACACCCACCCTACGATCATGAAAAGGGACCTTTCATTACAACCATATCATTTTGAAATCCTTCACTTGGTTGGGGAGGACAAGAACAACACAGGTTTCTTTTCAAGAGAGACAAGGAGGCGCAAGAATCACAGAATGGGGCCCTGACATTGGCCCTGAGGTGGAAGCAGTGTGATGAGGTGTATAGACGCCTCTCTGGCAAGGAAGGGTTAAGGAACAGGTATGCACTAAGGAGGCCTCACCTTTAGCACTTACCAAGCATGCTCAGACTGAAGACAGGGTTCAAAAGCCAGCTAGGCAGTTCAGTCAGGAGCTGACCAGCCAAGCAGGAAGATGTACCTACCCTTGGAGCTCCCAGGGATGATCAGAGCAGAACCTGTCTTGTGCCATGATCAGGAGAAACCCAATACATGGCAGCAGGAATGAACGCTGGGAGTCCAAAGGCAACATTTCCCAGAGTTGGGCAGTGGCCAGATGGGACCTGGACTGGGGTATTAAGTGACCCAGGGAAGCTGACAAGAGGACAGACACCCTATGGAGCAGGTGAGTCAGCCTTCCAGGGCCCTGAATCAGAATCCAGTGGAGTAGGGTGGCCCAGGTTCCTCTACTCCTGCTCACCCATTGGGTGGGGCTGCCACTGCTGGGACTATGACTGCAAAGGAAAGGATCCCTGCACCAATCACATATGCTATGCCTGATTTTTTACTGTTTGCACTGACCTTCAAGTTGAATGGATGTCAGTATTCCATTTTTCAAAACTATTTCCCTTTTTATGTAAACTATTCCAAATCTCCTCCGAACCCAGTCTCCTTTGTTTACACAAATTTTTAAGTCTTTTATTTTGACTGGAGCTCCAACAGAGTAAAACAAAACTATTATTTTTACAGTTAATTAAGACTAGACATTTGCTGATTAACAACAACTCAGATATGCAGACTACCACCCTTACTTCACTGAGCTTTTATTGTTTATTCAGTTAATCAAATCCTATGTTTTTATTCACACAAAACTGGTGCAAAGAATCTCTTAGAAAAACTTGGTAGAATTCAACTTGTACAAAATTCCTGTTCTACAGGTTCATTTGTAATACTGCACATAGATAAATGTATGCATGTTTAGTCAACTCAACCCAGTGATAAGTAATTTTAATGAAATACTTTTCTGATTTCCATTATGCTTTGTAATCATATGGAGGCCACAATTCTGGCATAATGGTAATGTTTCTAGGATTTCATGAAAAATTTGGACTTAACTTCTCCGGTCTAAATAGTGACTCATTATCTTTGAAGGGGCAGCTAAAAAAGCAGCTTAAAGTTTACACCCTAAGACTCTCAGTGCTGAGTTGTAGCTCATTCAGTTTCCTAAAGGGTTTTTTGAAATAAATAGCAGTCAGCAAGTCTTCCATAAGAAGGAAAGCTTCAATGCTCATGTGCTTGTTGGACAGTAAGTATTACCTAAAAAATTGAGGGCATTCCTAAGGGTCATAGAGCACTCGGTTCTACAGAATGTGCTACTTTCAGCAAATAATCTCTAAAATGTTTTGGACAGTGGTAAAATAATAAGAATTTTGCTGAGAGATGCACATAATCAAGGACTATAACCCTTTTTTGGGACTTTTACCCTAAATCTACAAAGAGGAAAAGTGGTGGAATTCGTTTGTCTTTAGCAGAAGGGGAACATTTGCCTTTACTCATTTTTCAAAACCCTTGTTGGAATATATTGTATTAATAAAAAAAGTTGTGTGTGGTCAATGTGAGATTTTCAGTGTGTTTCTTTAAAAAAGAGAGGGCGATAATTAAAGTCAATTGACCAATTAACTATGATTTTTCCAGGTCACCGAGTGATTATAAGGAGGAGTTAACTATAAAATCTAAATCTAATGAATGTTCTGCATTTTAACACTTTTTCAAGGTTACGCACCAGTGACCATAAGGAGATCCACTCTGAATCTTGTATGAGTCATTTTCATTAAATCTTGCAATAGAAAAAAATCTTCATGATATTTTGTATCTCAGTAATGTCATGTACAACACAAAATGGGAAAAAGAGACCTAGATTATTAATATAGGATTACTGATATCCCAGATTATAATCCTAACAAATTAGAAATCTGAGAATTCCTCGTCTAAATGCTTTTGTAGTTATCATGGATTGGGATTTCCTATGGGAGCTTGACTATAAAGCTCACTGAGGCTTTAGGGTGAAATACCAGAACATTTTAACCAATTGGAGCTTTACTCTACATGTCAATGGGGCTAGGATTCGACCCTATGTCTCAGTTCCCCATCTGAAAAATAAAGATTGCAATTTTTTTCTCCTATCTTTGTCTATATTATCTATTTAGATCATAACCCCTTCGGGGTATCTTCCAACATAGGTACATGAACCTACTTCGGAGGAACTGTAATCTCAGTTGGGGTCACCTGGCAATACTGTAATATAAATCAGGAAGGGCAAGGACAATTTTCTTAACTGAAACAGTTTTGAGGACAAAAGACAGAAATCCACTGAAACAAAAACGAATTGTATGTGTGTGGAAAAACTGGTCAAACCCATGCACGTTACAAAACAATCCTGGCAAATGAGAGAGTATTTGGCAATAATTTCTTGAACACAGTTCATTTTCCTCTTGTCCTTTATAGGGTTTCCACAATTCTTTCTTTCCCTAATCTGTGCTTTTCTAACCCTTAAATAGAACTATTAACAGAAGAGAGCATA
This sequence comes from Dermatemys mawii, assembly GCA_007922305.1. Taxonomy (NCBI): domain Eukaryota; kingdom Metazoa; phylum Chordata; order Testudines; family Dermatemydidae; genus Dermatemys; species Dermatemys mawii. The sequence continues at coordinate 26,347,346 of ML677363.1, read as the reverse complement.
TAAAGCACTCCTGAGTGTCTTTTACCCCATAACGAAGTTCTACATTGTCTATATAGGTCTGTTATCTTTGCCTCAGACTGGTTGGTCTGCATGTATTTGTACGACTGAAAAACCAAGACAAGGAAGTATCATAGCAATAAATGAACTAAATGAGGCCAAGAATCTTAAATATATGTTTACCATAACGTGAAAATCCATGCCTGAATTTCCTTCTTTCATATTTCAGATGAGTGCTAAAACTACAGGGCATTTCCCACCAGAGAATCACTAACTCACTCAGCATCCTGTCATGACTTGTTTCTCTATAAGCTAGATATTTTACTAAACTGAACTTCACTGTTTATTAAATTGAACTCAGTGAGAGTGGGAGGACTGCTCAGCACCTCACATGAGTAGGTACCACTTTTTTGTAACGTTTATGATTTGACACTTGAATGTAAACCATTGCTTACTGATAAGGGATTATTACTGTTTGAAAAAGAAGGGGTTAAAACTGAACAACCTTCATTGTCGAATTGGAATGGAACATTGCATTCTGCAGGGAGGTGAGAGAATGCTCATAGTTCATTAAATAATGTGAGTAGTAATGAGGGTTTACACAAATCAAACAGTGCATTAGGTAATTGTTATGTTGCTTTGTGGTAAACCACCTGTCAGGAAGTACTTCCAGCCGAAGGCTCAATCTGCTACAATGCCTCCAGATGATTTCTAATTAGTGTAAACTTCATCTGTGGCATGTAACTGACACATTAAAAAGGTTTTTGTGGTTTTTGCAGTTTCTTATTTTCTTCTTTTACTAACTCTGTTTAAATGGCTGTTTCTGTCTGGTTCTCTGAAGGAGGTTCTTTGGCTGAAAGGAAGTAAAAAGAAGGCACAATAAATACATCTGAAAAAAACCCTGAAAATGTCAAAAAAAAAAAAAAGATTTAAAAAAAAAACACCCCTCCCCACCCCCCAAAATTTGTTTAGTGTTTGACCTTCAAGAAAAAAGTCAATACTGTAGATCTTTGAACACTGCCAAAAAGATGTTAAACATTTAAGATAATACTACTAGATGATATTTTGTACTGACTTCATATTTCGTAATGTATTGTTAACACGGAAAGAAAAAAAATCTGCCTGCAGCAGAAGGGTTAAAAGCCTGATCGAAAGCACTTGGAGTTTTTCCATTGGCTTCAGTGAACTCTGGATCAATCAGACCCTAAATAAAGTACATAGCTGTAATAGAGTAGAACCGATAGTATCTCCAGAATTGTAGCAGGTAAAAGAAGCTCAAAAAGAAGCTGAATCTCTTTAGCTTAACAAAGAGAAGGTTAAGAGGTGACTTGACCAGGCTCTAAACCTGCATAAGGAATTGCAATTTAATAGGCAACTCTTCTACCTAGCAGGCAAAGGTATAACAAGATCCAATGGCTGGAACTTGAAGTTTGACAATTTCAGACTAGAAATAGGGTGCAACTTTTTAACAGCAAGTGTGATTACCCGTGGAAACAACTGACCAAGTGTGCTGGTGGATTCTTCATCTCTGGGATTTTTTAAAAATAACTATTAGATTTTTATCCTAAAAGATATGCTCCAGTTTGAACAGGAATTAATTCAGGAAAGTCCTATGGCCTGTGCTATATAAGAGTCGAACCAGAAGATCACAATGGTATCCGTTGCCCCAAACAATGGATAAAATAAATAGTGGGAGAATTGTCCTACGGCCACAAAAGACAGGGAGGGGATTCATTTCTTTCCAAACTGAGGAGGATTCACAAGAAAATGCACTCTATATCTGTGTGTGTAAAATAGTTGTGACAGAACCATGTTATTATTCACAATGCCACATTGACTTTGGATGTATACATTATTTTCCCCAGTGATATGTTTTACATAAATTGAAAATTATTCATTTATTATATTATAACAGGGTTGGGATGATTCCCTTATTTGGGAAATTTGTATCAGCACACATAAGACTCTGCTGTTAGAACCTCATCCCCGGTCCCAGACACACATTAACCCTCCAGCAGATCAACTCCCTTTCTTTATTCTATCCCTGGCTGCAGAGGCACCTTGCTGCTACATGCTTCCTGCCACATAGACCCTCTCCCAGTGTCCTTCATTGGCTAACTGTGTCAAAGACTAAATTTGTTTTCTAGCAGGCACTTACTACCATTCTTCATTGCCCAACAGTTTGAACTTTGGATTTATCAACTCTCCCTCCCCTGCATTTTTACTGCTTTACTACTTTCTGAAGCACATACAAGCAACTAGGACACTGTCAAATATTAAAGGAAGTAAACCAAAAACAGACCCAGTGGACCTCCAGTTATAAACACACTTGTAGAATGGCAGGAGAAGGGTGGAAAGTAATGACCAGACAGATTGACCTAAAGAGAAACACCTGGCATCCTGAATGCTGAAGAAAGCAACAGAGGGACTCTGGAAAACATACTCAAGAAGTGAGTTCCATAGACATTATCCCTAAACTAAACAGGCCCTGTCCTAGGCCTAATGAAATTAGAAGTCTGTAAATAAAGCAAGAAGGATCTATCTAATCTCTCTTGCCTTGCAGCTGAGAATATAGATTCCAAACATTTTGAAAGATAATTATATACACTTTTGAGTAGTGGAATCCACAGCCCGTGAAGGGAAGAACAAAGCAACTTGAATTCAAGCAGAATTGATTCTTCACCCATATTCAAATCTAATTAACCCTTTTCACAAGTTTGAAAGAGCTTAGTTAAATCTTTTGCATACCTATGCACATTTTATTTTGAAGGATCCAGACTTAGTAACTGGGAACTAAGAGAACAGCTGTTCTTATGGAACTTCAAGATGCACGGAAACAGAAATCTTACAAAAAGCTTGATCTAGTGGAATTTCAAGATCAGAAAATGAATGGGATGTGTAGATAAGCATACGAGTTTTGTATAGCTTGTATAAAGAAGGCCTTCATACACCACATGTCCAGTCACACTGAACTCAAATAGAATTTGCCTGAAAAATCTTGAATACTGTTAGCCCAGCTCCAACTAAGTAGAATTAATTGGGGCTGGCTGAGTATGCCACACCTAATTGCTAGAAGAGAAGCACCTGCAGGCCTTATTAGCCTGGGGGCTATATAAGGCTGACTGGCTGGCAGACAGGGGGAGGGAGGGAGGAAGGAGCCAAAGGCTGTGTCCCCCTGCTGGCTGGAAAAGTTAGCTGTCCCCCAGGTGGCTGATCTGGAGCACTCTGTAAATAGAAGGTGGTGTGAGTTGACATGAGAAAATAAAAAGCACTGGTGATTGCACTCAGAAGGGGTCCCTAGTTAATTTGTTGCAAGGTCAAGCAAAGGCCTAGTTACAAATACCAATAATGATGATGATGATGAGCTAAGAGAAAAACAAAGTCTGAACTCTTCTCAGCTTGAATTTGTGCAGCTGACAATTAAATATATATATATATATATTGACTCAAACTTACCAATCTGACCTGGAAATTGCTTGATTTAATAAATATGAAACCCCATGATGCTGCTTTTACTGAGTCATTTTCTAGAGCCTAACAGCACAATAAATATGAAAATCAAGATTTTCTAACATCTGTGTAAGACTGAATACTGATAAGTGTCAAGCATACAAATAACTATGTTTAGGCAATAGTAGAGGTAAAATAAGAGCTGTTAGAACATTTCTTCATCTTTAGAAACAAAAATGAAAACTTTTAGAGTACTATGTTTGCCTAGAATGATTGGTTAGGTTCATTAACGCAAGCTGCACAGTCACTATCTTTTTTGATCAATTACTCTGCAACTGTGCAGATCCCATTATATATCATCTTTCTATTGTTCATTGCTTGATGAGCTATAATTTTGTGCTCCAACACCATCCATTGTTCAGAGAAGTTAGAACAATGATGTATTGTAAAGTCTCTTTACAAGTCCTTTGGAATTCTTCTGCTAAGCTATAACAGGATCTGGGATGGTGAAATTTCTTCTACTTCAAAGGGCTGTGCTGGCAAACAGTTAAATTTAGTCTACAAAATAGCTAGGTCTGAGCCTCCATTTCTCAGAAAATGGATTAGCTGCTAAACGTTTTTCAAGGTGTAACTCTATGGGAGTCTTCACATCCCCCAAACTCCTAGCACTGAAGAAATTTTGAATCAGAAAATGAACAGATAGTATAACCACTTTGGGCTTCACAAAACAAACCAATGAACAAGAAGAGAATAAAACTTTGATAAAACAAACTAGAGAGAGCTTCTGTTGTGAGCTGCTGCACACACAACCATTTGATGTTCCCAACCCCTGCCTCCGGGCAACATCTTCAAATTCCTGTGTTCATAATACAGTCCCTTACGAGGGAACATCTCTAAATTATACTCTTTTTCAAACATCTCTATAGCTAGCACCAATGCAGTACATAGTAAGTGATGTATTTTTAAGTAAAGGCAGTAGCAGTAACAGAAATTGGTTCTCTGGCTCTTTATCATGAGCCAAAAGAACAGAGAGAGCTTTACAGTCTCTAATCATTTTTCAGGGAGGAAAGGCCATTACATAAACCCTTTAAATAGTCTTAGAAATGTATTTGGTTTTCAATCATTTCAGTATATTCCCTATTTTGTTAATTAGGAGAACTTGATACACAGTAACTATTGACATGAAAACCTGAAAGAGGAAGCTACCATAGAATGATTCTTAAAGTCAACGAGCCCATAAATAGGAGACATCCATTAGAATGGAAATTCTGACAGTTCAAGAAATATAAATGAAAACAGAAATTTCTTTTCTGAAAAACGTGACAATTTCCAGACATTCCAGGAGATTTCAAAATCGACAAATATTAAAAAAAAAAGTAGTAACATTTATTTTTGCGAGTCAGTTCGTGATCTCCCCGAAATCGATATTATTAATTGGATTAGCAGGAGAAGTGTTTCATCCTCACTTTGTCAAAAGTCAGGAGTAATAATACACTAAATGGCAAGCTCCTTGGGGCAGGGACAGTATTTGTTTTGTGTTTATATGCTGCTTAGTACAATGGGGTCCTGAGCAATGACTGAGAGTATGTCTAAACTGCAATCACAGGATATGATTGCTGTTCAAACTGACACACCTGAGCTAGCTTTAATCTTGCTGGCTTGGATCCCAGAGCAGTGAAGCTCCAGCAGCGTGTGCTTCAGTGAGGATTGTATAAGCCTGCCCAGCACCCCAGGTAATTATTCATGAGGCTACCATGCACCGAAGCTCCCACAGCCAGAGATTCACTCTTCTGGCAGTAAAGCTAGCTAGATTAAACCTAGTTTGAGTATAGCAGCTTTGGCTATCATCGCACAATGTGACTGCAGTATAGACGAGCCCTGGATATTCTAAGCACTACCACAAATAATAAAGATAGATAGTATCAGCTACTCTCCTCAGAATAGTTCATAGCATTCAACTTTTTAAAATACACTACCTTGATACAATGCAGTCTGATATAAGGTGAATTCTGATATAACACGGTAAAGGAGCATTCTGGGGAGGCGTGGCTGCGCACTCCAGTGGATCAGCACGTCAGTGTGTCTGGCTTCGATACAACGCGGTTTCACCTATACTGCAGTACGATTTTTTAGCTTCCGAGGACAGCGTTACATCGAGGTAGCAGTGTTATATTTCCTGTTATTTATAGCCCCGAATCTCTTATGTTCACACCCAATATTCAAACAAAGGCTTTAGGGAGCACTGAGAGGTCACAAAGTAGCTTTTGGCACTTTCCAAGAGGACTATCCCATTATTAGATTTCTGGCATCTCCTTCACTTTAGGCATATTCACATAGAGAGACTATAGGAATGATATTTATTGCCAAAAACTCATCTTGCCCACAATATTAGTTTGTGGGTGAGGTAATATTTTTTATTGGACCAACTTCTAAATATTACCTAACCCATTTTGTGAGTCTCTCTGGGACCAACATTGCTACCACCATTTGTTTTGCACATTCATGGTTGATAACCAATACATTTGTATAATTGTTTGTTTAAATACCTGAATCCACTTGAAATCAGTTGAGGGGGAGGTCCTAGTACAATCAGCCCAAATGAATGAAATTTGATCTAGCTGGCAGATACCACCTGCCATAGATACTTCTAACTTCTGTCTTCTCATAAAATGCCTACTGTATTTAGTCTCCCTGACAACCCCATACTTTCCTAATCTGATCTTTCCTGTGGGTTGAAGGCTAGTGATCTGATGTCTCCCTTATCAGCTGTGGAACACCGCTTAATCTTTTGAGGTGTCCAAATGACTGTCTATACCATCAGAGTCTTCAGAGGGGAATAGTTTAAGTGTCATGTCTCTCCTCAAACCATTCACAACTGGGCTGAGCAGAAATTTCTTGTCCCTGCTTCCCACACTCAGTAGATTAGCTGAGGGAAGGAGAACATGCCTTGAATCACTGCAGCTTTACTGAACCAGCTGCAGATAGCTAGGGAAGCCAAGTGTTAACAAGCTTAAATGAATTTAACTGTCAATCAAAGGGACCTCTTATCATTACCAGTTGGGTGAGAAAAATATCAGTGCGTAGTTTTTCTCAGGAGGGAAGATGTTTTCTTCCTGTTATGTGATCAGTGGTAATGAGCCCTTCATCATTTTAAATATATATTTTAATTGTTTTAAATATAATCAGGCTTCAAAGTCTGTTGCTAGCCCTCCCTGTCCTGGGAAACACAGTGACTCTCTTAGTTCACCCAGTAGAATTCCCTGACATCACCTGTAATAGGAACTTACATACCCAAGCTAGGAAACAGGAATCTACCTGCAACAATCAGGAAGTAGAATAATGGGTGAACTCACATTCGCCAATTTCAAACATCATGGGAATAATACTGGCCTCACTGAAGACAGTGGGAGTTTTACCATTCACTTCAATGGGATCAGGATTCCACTACATGAATTCAAATGCTGGACTCAGAATTAAGTATTATTGAGTTCTTATTTGGCTTACGAGAAAGACTGAATATGGGGGTGGGAAGAGTGTGTATATGTCTAGTTAAATTAGATACAGCATATATACACTGTACAGAACTCATCCCCAAATGGTGGCGTAGTATTTGGGAAACATTCATTTATACATGATGGCACATAGCAGCACAGACTTCCCTAAAGGTAGACTTAAAACAAAAGAATCATTCTTGAAAAGAAATATTGGTTTAGACCACTGGGAAAAAAGTCTCAAACTCAAACTAGTTTTGCTAACACAAATAAATGTTTTTGAGATTTGAGTAATATTAGTAGATAGGTGGTGATTCTCCTACCTACGGCAACTGGGTTATAAAGAGCCACAAAGGACTGTTCTGTAAGGCTTGTGAGCTGGCGCCACATAATATACATCAATCATGTGACATAGTGGACTTGAATCATCTTGATTCATATTCAGCCACTTCATTGTGGGGATCGATCCCTTTACTCATACAAGTGGGGACTCAACTAGTTCTGTGGCACCATCCTCCCTGCCAGCCTTGCGAAGGGTGCTCAATACAGGCTGACAGAAAAACAGGGTGGAGACTTGGTTGGCCAAAACAAATGCATATTCTCTCTCCTGTCAGTCCCATGGAATGTATCCACACACACAAACACACCACCACCACAGCCCCTGAAAGATAATGGTATTGCCGAGCCAGGGTAGTGGTGAAAGTGCCATGGGAGCCAGAGTTGCTGAAGAGGCACCGGGCCTAGTCATGGATATCTGTAGACTCTCATGGATCTGCAGTAATTAGTGGTATTTGTGCATGAGCCCAGCCCCCTTTTCCATGAGAGCAACCCAGTCCCTCAATAAGACAATGGTTGGGAATCTGATGGAGATTTCCTCCCACAGCTTTAAACAGGAGAAGGAATGGCCTGCACTAATATTTGGTGATTACAGCTGCAACATACAAGTATTTCTCTGAACTTATGTACTTACTGGGGTCTCCTTTTCAAAGAACCATCCAGATCCTCTGCTGATATTAACAGGCATAGCTCCATTGAATAAATGATTTATATCAATTGAGGATCTGACCTGCTATGCTGATCTACTTTATTTTAGGGGCTTCTAGGACTTGAAATACAATTTTGCATTACTTGCAGTATCAGTCCAAGGGAAAAAGCACCAATTGTTTTCACAAGAGACAATGATAACCAGAAGTGACAGTTTTCATCTACCACAGTACTTCATTTGCCAGGGTTATATGGGGAAATACTATTGCGATATTGCCTCTGATTCAATTAGGTTTATGAGAAAACTATATTTGAAGTTAGGCAACAGGTTATGTCTGAAATCCTTAGTTTGAAGAGATGGTAACATTTTATAGTTTAGATTAATTTTTGTTTTAATTAGAAGGGTGACTTTGCCTTACCCCACTTCAAACTTTCCAGAAAAGAATTTCCCCTTGATATTTTCATGCAGCCTTTATTTATTTATTGGCCCAAATTTGAGGTGATTCTGACAAAACAGTTTTAAGATATAGGACTTCAGACAAAACTAAATGATAGTCATATTATGAAAATCTATTTAATACTTCTCTGCCGCACACGGCTTACCTGAGAAACTACAATTGCAGTTCATTTTAAAGATCTTTGTAAGACATAACACACAAGGTCAATTATGAGACAGGGAAAGGAATGATGTGGAAGTAATTCATGGCCGAGTTAGTCGAAATGGCCGAATGTGTGCCAAGGAAGGCAAACCTGAAACTGGGAGCAGGAGTTTAAGATATGAAACCTGTGGGAGCAGACAGGTTGGGGAATAAAGGGCAAAGAAACACACAGAGCTTCTATATTACAGAAGTTCTGAAGCTCCCCACTCCCTTGCATTCTTCCACCTCCATGCTCTGGAGAACTTAGGGTCTCTTTAGGGTATCTTACCTCCAAGTGCCTGTTCTTAACACACAATACATTTTTAAACACACCACCATCACCCCCTAGCATTACCCTGAAGACAAGGTTCAGAATACACATCAGTAACTAGAGGGTAGAACAACAACAAAAACTTGTGCATTGAAAATGTAAAATGAGAGAAAATAGTCAAGAACTTCTAGACCACCTTTGTGATTTACTTGATCCTACATCAAAGACATGATGCTGAATGGGCATTTTCACATTTGACATAGCAGCAACTGATATCCCAAACCCAGGCTGTTGCAGGATACTCGGTGTCCCGTAGGAACGAAGCACACACACAGCTGTTGAATAAAAGTAGTGAGTTTATTGAAGGCAAAAGTGACACACCCACAACGGGGGCTCCCTTTGTTGCTGCCACTGAGACGGGGAAAGCCCAACGCACTGGAGCAATGCTCGGGGTGAAGCCCACTGCATGTGGGAACACAGGCAGAGAAATAACAGAAACATTTGCATCTCATGCATACCTCATGAATAACTAATATCTTGTTTTTGTCTTATTGGTATTACATAACACAAGCAGGTGTCTTGTTGTTAGTCTACACATACAGACAAGTGCTGGGAACCAGTTAGCTCCGGCATGTGAAATACGCGATAACAGGGCAGGGACTGATAAGGATGACTGAAAGTACCCTCTCCTTCCCAGGAGTGGGGGCGGGGGGAAAATGAGCACCCTTTCCCTTGCAGGAGTCGGGGGGGGGGGGGGGATGAGCACCCTTTCCTTCCCTGGAGTCAAGGGGGAGAGCGCCCCTCACACTCTTCCATGACAATGTCTTCCGTGCCCTTACACAGGCTTAATTCTTGGTATAGTGCTGCTTACTTATTTCCACCTATTTCCACAGCCCGGGAAGGATTGCACATCATCATCAGATCTCGTCCAGGCCTTTACCTCAGGCAATGGATTGTTAATTGAAACAGAACCACACACAACAAAGCTATTCCCCTAATCCACACAGGCTGCAAGGGGCCAAAGGTCTTTTTGTCTACTCCAGGGCCAGCCTCAGGATCAACAAGTTCCCCTCCAAGTAAGATCTCTCAACCTTTTATAGGGATCACATGACACTTTCCCAGCTGGGTCTGTTCATTGAGCTAGACTGGGTGATCCCAGGTCTCCTGGCCCTTGAAGAGATGGACTACGCTGTTCTACGTGGCTTCAGAACTAGGATGAATGGGAATCTGGGTTTCAAAAGTGAGAGAGTTCTCATTCAAACCTATATCTGACATAACTGCAAAGGAAATACAGAATATGATTGGCTAAACACATTTTAGAAAATACAAATGTTTCTTCCTCAAGTTTAATCCAACATGGAGCTCTCTCATTAAAGAACCTTAACCAGCCTTCAACTATCGAATGCTTTAAAGCTGAAGTATATATTAATGTTTAAAAACTGATTTCAATTATATTACACTGCAGCTCCTCTTCATTTGGCACTTTACACAAGGACACTTGTGGAATTACACTATGTGTGGTTAATGGAATTACCTCTGTGTGGTTAATGAATCAAAGCACACTGTGAATTGAAGATTAACAGCTAGAATGTTACCCTGGCCACAAATTTTGGAAGAACGTTATTTAAATCATACAGTATGCGGATCATGGTATAAATTCAAATTGTTTACGAATATTTCTATGGAATTGAATTAAAATTCCTATTTCTCATCAAGATCAAGTTTTGATCATTGTGCATTGAGTTACAGTTTATTACCTGATTTTATTTTTCTAAGATAAAACTTGGATAAAAGTGTACTATGCATTCTCAGTTAAAAATACATCATGGAGTGAGTTACTGCTTATTTGTTCATGTAGTTTTTTCATAAAAGGCAAACTTTCGCATCAGCTTTTTTGTCTAACTCTTCACTTGTTATGTGAAATGTTCATTTGTTCACTTTATTAAATAACATGCAGAAGCATATAGGCATAATATGCATGTTTTCATGTTCACTCAGTTTGGTTCTGACTGAAAACCTATTGAAGTCAATTGGAGTCCTTCCACTGATTTCACTCAGCTTTGGATCAAACTCTATCTGCCTCATCACACAAACTAAGACAATGCTTCTTTATCCCTGATATGCATTTGTAACTTCTTAAAATGCATGAGGAATGACTCATGTTTGAATGGCTATTTGGTTAATATGGTATGGGTGGCCACCTGTTATAAAGTCCAAAAACTTGAGTTCCAATAGCAGCTATTAACAGGCTTTATTGTATAATATTCACATGATAAAAGGATGGTTTATGAATATTTATTTTCAAATTAAAATACCTGGTTCTCATGTGAAATGGAGTTTATGATAATGTAGTGATTATCTTCACAGTTTGATGTCTTTGTCCTTCCTTAGACAAACAGTCTGTGTATTAGCACATCAGTGCTAAATGTCCTTTGACTTCTGCAGGCACTTAAATGAGTACTCCACTAAGATTTTTATCACCTCCGCCTGTTTTTTCTGTTGGATTTTTTTTTTGGCCTCCTTTCAGATTTTCACACCAGATGGAGCAAATATTTTAGAGGTATTTAACTGGCTACAATTTCCTGTCCCTCTTCATGAGGGACAATAAAATAGCCTTTTTTACCCCAATTTAAAGAAAAACAAAACCACTTCACCGTTATTCTGTGCTTTTACTGACAGCTTTGTCCAGCTGCCACGCCACAAGCTGAGACTGTAGCAGCCAACTGGTTTCCTTTCCGGAATCCCTCCACTAGGAGAGACAAGATTTTAAAGTGAAGCAGTTGCAGGGCTCCATCCAACCGCCCCTCTACACAGCATGAGTCTGCAGCTGTTAGTAGGATGTTCCCCTTGGATCCTGACTTCCTGAGTCTAGGGAAAGGGGAGCAGCATTCAAAGTAAAGCTCTTAGGGGCTTCATATGGCTCATAATGTGCACGTGAAACTGCTATTTTCATAACTTTAGCAGCATGGTAGCATCAGCATCACTTCTTTTCTTTGGTTTTCCCCTGACATTAACACAGTACCTCTTGCCCTTCTCATCATGCACCTGATCCAAAGACCACTGAACTCAACGAGAGCTTTGGATAAGGCCCTGGTGTCTTTGTAGTGTGGCTACAATATTGTGGTGCCTTTTGTTTTCTGTATACTGTACGTTTATTTTAGTAAGAAATCTGCGTGGCAAAGTTAAGCAGCCATTTTGTTCACAAAGTTATTGCAGCCTGTAAAAGATCAGCAAGGATTATACTCTCTCATGGACAACTTAGATTCCATGAAAAAAACAACAAGATATGCTAAACCAAGTAATCATTGGAGTATAGGTCTCCTTCTAGTGTCTTTCAGATGTCACTTCTTATTTCACTTCAACTATCTGATCTCTGCCTATCTCTGTAATATCTCATGTGTGTCATGCTGCCTGCTGGAAAATATCATGGCAAAAACTGAACTTTCATCTCTCCTGCTGAGCCCTCCTCTTTTTCTCCCTTATTGTTGACTGCTACAGACTAGGGACTGAATGGCTAGGCAGCAGTTCTGCAGAAAAGGACCTAGGGGTTACAGTGAGAAGTTGAAGAAGAAGTTGAAGAGAAGTTGAGAAGCTGGATATGAGTCAACAGTGTGCCCTTGTTGCCAAGAAGGCTAACGGCATTTTGGGCTGTAGAAGTAGGGGCATTGCCAGCAGATCGAGGGATGTGATCATTCCTCTCTATTCGGCATTGATAAGGCCTCATCTGGAGTACTGTGTCCAGTTGTGGGGCCCACACTACAAGAAGGATGTGGAAAAATTGGAAAGAGTCCAGAGGAGGGCAACAAAAATTATTAGGGGCCTGGAGTACATGACTTTGAGGACAGGCTGAGAGAAGTGGAATTATTTAGTCTATAGACTGAGGGGAGATTTGATATCTCCTTTCAACAATCTGAAAGGGGGTTCCAAAGAGGATGGTTCTAGACTGTTCTCAGTGATACCAGATGACAAAACAAGGAGTAATGGTCTCAAGTTGCAGTGGGGAAGGTTTAGGTTAGATATTAGGAAAAACTTTTTCACTAGGAGGGTGGGGAAGCAGTGGAATGGGTTACCTAGGGAGGTGGTAGAATCTCCTTCCTTAGGAGTTGTTAAGGTCAGGCTTGGCAAAAGCCCTGGCTGGGATGATTTAGTTGGGGATTGGTCCTGCTTTGAGCAGGAGGTTCGACTAGATGACCTCTTGAGGTCCCTTCCAACCCTGATTTTCTATGATTCTATCAACTCCACTGTCAGATGCTGGGGTGAAATCCAGACCAATGAGGGGTTGTGTCACCTGCCACACAACTTTGGGTGCATCACAGTGAAAGAGGTTCCATATCAGTAGAAGGCAACCCGCAGGCCATGAGAGAGTTTGTTTACATTGACCATCTGCAGGCACGGCTGCCCACAGCTCCTAGTAGCCGCAGTTCACTGTTCCCAGCCAATGGGAGCTGTGGGAAGTAGCAGCCAGCACAGCCCTGCGGCCTGCTGCTTCCTGCAGCTGCCATTGGCTGGGAACAGCGAATTGCAGCCATGCTTGAGGACAATCAATCAATGTAAACAAACCATCTTGCAGCCTGTCAACGGATTACCCTGACTGGCTGCATGTGGCACGTTGCCCACCACTGTTCCATGCTGTTGTTTTCCAATATGCAGACCCAGCTGTTCCCGCCAAACTTCTTTGCCAAAGAAAGGCCACTTTATAGGTGACTGCCAATAATCTTTGATGACACCTGGCTAGAGTCATTAGCTTATCCTTGGTCTATGAGAAAATGGTTTAGCCTCCTTTCCCCACCCCCATCTTGTCTGGTAAACACATTATAGTCATAATTTCAGTTTATGTTCATAACTCTTAATTTGCATTTTGTACATACATTACACAAGAATACTGATCAGTGTGTTATTAGCTTTTAAATGATACCTCACAAGGCATGTTTTGAACAAAAAATACTGTCATAGTGTGTAGAGTGCGTGTACAGGCATGGTTTCAGACACATCCGCTATCTTCTTTTTCACTCGTCACACAACTTCATGACTACCCCTTATCTTCTCTCCTTAGAGCCAGGCTCTCAAATCCTGTCATTTTTCCATCTAGAATATTTCTAAAATCCATCTTCCCCTCTCCCTAAGCTAATATACTGTTCCACAGCCGACTTCTGTCATCTGGCCTACCACATCCATTTTCTCCAGCTCTCATTTATCTCCTCTACAATCTATCTATCATTCAGAAAGTAAAATGATGTTTCTCACATTGCTCTGATGATGTTACCCCACAGATTTCTAGTCCCTAAATTGTTTTTTTTAATACCATCTTTGTATAATAAAATCCTCGATGGCCTGGTTAAAGAAGTTTTAAATACCCTTTATGCTACTGGAGAGGTACACAGGGCACTTAGAGATTTACAAAGATCTGGCCTTCAGTATTTTGCTTTTACTTTAATTATCCTATTTGTTAAATATCACTATAGCAGGTAAGAAGATATCCTATCCTATAGACAATTAGGGTAAAATCATAGGATAAAAATAGAAATTGTTGCCTCTCTAGTTTCCCAACTTTTATTTCCTTGTAATGTTTGGAATAACAGCAGCCTCATCAGGTGCTCACATGCAGTTGACAAGTGTGATGAAGCCTTGCAAATAAATTGAAAAACCAGTATAGGAGGAGTGTAGATTTTCTGAATATCTGAAATGACAAGAGCCAATGCAGAAAATTGAATTTAATTAAAGGCACTCATGCAGATTCTTAGCCTTATAAATCCATAAATCTGCAAAGTCATTTCCCCTTCAATTAAATTAGCATTTGTCATTGCATGGAAATAACTCCCTACTGATCAGGTTTGCCAATAGTGAACAATTAGGAGAAATACATAAAGTATTGCAAAATATTTCACATTAGAGTATTTCAGTAGAACCAGTGGATCTGTGCTGCTTACTATCCACATGGGCAATTCCCTACTGATAGTCTAAAAACTCTCTTAAATGTTTAAGCAGAGCCACATCAATCAGCATGGCTTCATGACAGGATATATACTGTGATTTACACCTTCTGGAAATATATGAGGGAAAAAGGAGAACTAGGCAGTTTGGGAACTGCTGATCTACAGTGAGTAGAAATAAGAAATAATTTTAAAATGTAGAGTAATACATATGGGGAAAGAATGTGGAAACTCATGTAATTTAAGAGAGAGAGAGAGATAGTTGAGCAGCAGTAATCAAGAAGGGAGACTCAGTGGGTCATGATGGACAGCAAATTAGACATGACTTTTTTGTGCAAATGGTTACTTCAGTGTGAGGGCACATACATAAAATACTACTCTCAAGAAGGGATGTCAGAGTTTCTCTTCCTCTAGCTCTTGGATGACCATCTCACATAATAGCCACTTGCCAACAGCCTACATTCCTTGTTGTTAAATGAGCTACCCCAATCTACATCTACTGAAGATCTGGCTGATCACGTTCAGTTCTAGCCATCACATCACAAAACAAAAAAGCTTGTCTCAAATAGCCCCCTTTTTCTCCTCCATATTCTCACTGAAGGTGTATGGTATTTTTGTAGATTTTGTAACTTGAACATTTGCTATTTAAAATTAATCAATTGCTGGAACAATTTTCAAAACAGGGGTAAAGTGCTTTGAACCCAATATTGGAGACACAAACGTTAAGCTGAATGAATGACTGAAGGAAAGATGTATTATAAAGCAAAATGTATTTTGACTGTCCTAATTATAAGCTTATTGTAAGAAACATGTGCATAATAGTAATACTAACAAATGCATTTATATTTGACTTAGCAAGTTGATTGAGAAAACCAACTCTGGTTGGAACTGAAAAGTAAAGGCAGATTTTTTTCCTTACACCCTCAGGCAGGAAATCCTGCTCTAAGCCACACTGCACTTTTCAAACATCTAAAATCAAGAAAGCATGAGACAAATATATACTACTGAGCATGTGTCCAGGTGCTGAACTGCAGAAAAAGTTGGAGCAGTAGAGCGAGCCCACTGACACAGTAACATATAAGATATTATTATGTGCCAACACTAAAAGCACATAATATTTCCTCTAAAGTGGATACATTGTATTTTTCACAATAAGATTAGGTATTGTTGGAAGTTTAAACACAAGAAAGTGAAACAAATGTTCATTCACGTACGTGAACATTAGGGGACCAAGTGAGTCTTCAGATGTTTTCTAACTCACTAGATGGAAAATTTTAAGGCTGTGAATGCCTTGTGGGTGCTGAAGTCTAATCCTACAAGGCAGACACACAGACCTCTCCCAGTTTGAAAGGTAACATTTGACAAACATGCAGATGAACTCCTGGGAATGACGCTAGAGGGGCCCAGCACTCTAGCAGGCTGTCTTTCTAAAATATGCTCTAATAGTTCAACCACAAGTTATTAAGTTAGGCGCAGGAATCACTGAAATTTTATAGTCCATGTTATTCAGGTGGTCAGATAAGGTGATCATAATGGTCCCTTTTGGTCTTAAAAAGACTATCAATCTCTGCATCTAATGCAGGGTGGGCAAACTACGGCCCGCGGACCACATGTGGCCCGCTGGCCCTTTTTATCCGGCCCGGCCAGCTTGGCCTCGGGGGTGGGGGCCACTGGCCCCCCCTCCCGGCCTGGGATGCCGGGCGAGCACAGCAAGCTGCGCTGCGCCGCGCTTCCGAGCCGGGGCGCCGGAGAGGCCAGCCGAGTGCCGTCTGCCGCGGGGTCCCGCGTTCCCGAGCCGGAGGGCCGCCAACCGGATGGCTCTGGAGCCGAGGTGCCGGGAGCACCGCCAACCGGAGGGCACCGCAGGGCCCCGCTTTCCTGAGCCGTGTCTAGCGCCGCCTGCCGCGGGACCCCGCGCTCCCGGGCTGAGCACCGCCTGCTGCGAGGCCCCGCGTTCCCTGGCCGGGGTGCTGGGGCCGGGCTGAGCGCCGCCTGCGGCAGGGCCCTGTGCTCCCCAGCGCCGTCGGGGTCACGGGGCCTCCCCGCGTGCTGCCCGCGGCGGGGCCCCGCGGTCCCGAGCGCCGCCAGCCGCGGCTCCCACGCTCCCGGGTCGAACACTGCCAGATGGTGGGGCCCCGCGCCCGGCTGACCACCGTAAGCGGGGGCTTAGGTAGTAGGAGCCCCGCGGGTGGTTGTTGGGGTGGTGGTTCGGGCGGGGGGGTCTTGGGAGGGGGCAGTTAGGGAACAAAGATGTTTGTTCCC